>JAVLUX010000007.1:39592500-39952500 GCA_032164185.1 Moxostoma hubbsi
ACCATGACAACATTTCATCCAACAATTTTCACCTACTTATTAATGTCTGTATTTTTGTGTACTGTATGCACTGTGTAAGATCTCAATGAAAACCACGCTTTTGCATTGGCAAAGTCTTTTAGTGTACGCACAAGTGAATGACAGAGTGCTTGAAAATGTGATGATAGCAAAGAAATTCAAGATGGAAAATGTATGATGTTTCTCAAAGCTCCCAGGAGTATAAAATAAACTCAGTGATTCACCGTGCAAGTATGTTCACCAAAGACTTCTGTTAAAGGGGAAGTTTCTGTTATCAGTTGCTTACACTCGTGATGTTCACCAAAATGTTGCAGAAAAGTCATACTGACATGATTACATAATGACATAATTTTCATTTTTGAGTAAACGATCCCATTCAGTTAAAAGTTGTAAAAGGTGTGGTTAATTTTGGATGTTTTATTAACTTTTGACACGCTTGTACTCTTACGTTTGCACTGCCCATGGCAAACTCTCTGAATCACTCGAAAGGTGACTGATTTTCACGATCGTTGCTCAAAAATTCCATCTTTCCGGCAGCCTCCATTATTCATCCTCCTCATTATCACCTCTCCTCTTTACTTCTCTTTTGCTCCATCTCTCCATCCCCCACTTCCTCTTAGCCCTTATCCCTGTGTCCTTCATAAATGCTGCCAGATGAGGCCGAGAAGACATGGGTCAGTGGCCCCTGTCTGGACATGCCGTATGAACAGAGCTATTGTGTCCGCAAGACCTGCATTTCCACCATGAGACAAACCAGAATACTTCCTCACACAACACATTCAAATGCCTTAATATATCACTCTTTTACATGAGCCTCTGGGATTCTTGATTCTGATTGGTCCATTGTTGAATTCTTTATAAATATATTTCCTTAATCTAATCCTATCTTTTTTTTTGTCTCTCTTCTAGGTGGATCCTCTCCCAGCTGCTGTGGTTGAGTTGGTGAAGGGTGGATCACTGTCCTCTATGCAGGATCTGCAGTTTCTGCTGTTGTCGGAGTCCATCGGTAAATCAGCTCTCTTGAAATATCTCACACTCATATTCATGTCTAGTTATGGATCTGTATTCTCTTGGCTACACCACCCCACTACCACACCTGGAGGTAAATGGTCAAGTAGGCACTTTGAAAGGCAATCTATAATAAAGGAATGGTTGAACCAAATAAGACAATTCTGTTATTATGTACTCACCCGCATGTCGTGCTAAACCCATGTGACTTTCTTTCTTCAGTGGAACAACAAAAGAGAAGTTTAGTAGAATGTCAGAACTGCTCTCTTCCATACAATGAGGATCAGGTTCCAAAAGAGACAAAAAGGCATAATGAAAGTAGTCCATACGACTTGTACACTATATTAGGAGTCTTCTGAAGCCATATGATAGCTTTGTGAGAGGAACAGACTGAGATTTATGGCAATCTTACCTGTTAACATTCACTACAATTGCATGGGAAAGAGCAGCTTGGACACTCTGCTAATAACTCCTTTTGTGCTCCGTGCAAGAAAGAAGGTCTATTTGTTTAAACAACAATGGAGTGAATAAATGATACTTTAACATAGATTGCCATTTTAACACTTCTTTTGAAGTGTTTTTTATTTTATTACATTTTAGCATTTTTAAAAATGGTTTTGAAGTGTCTGTTTTGGCAATAATGTGACATTACTGTATGTTTACTGTCATACCTGACCATGGTGTTACAAAGAGAATATACAAAAAATATTATTATTATTATTATTTTTCTTTTACCAATCATTTATTTTTAATATCAAAATTCAATAACTCAATCATTTAAATTAGTTTAGATGCAGTGTTTTGTTTGGAAGGTGCAGGTTCCACTCCTAAGTATATCAGACTCAGACTTTGTTTTGTTCTTTGTTCTCTCTCTCTATTTCTCTCTCTCTCTCTCTCTCTCTCTCTCTCTCTCTCTCTCTCTCTCTCTTTTTCTCTCATTTGACCAGCAAAATTTGGAAAAGCAAAGGTGTCACATTTTTTAATGACCACTTAGACTCAACAGATCACGGTCAATATATTTTTGTTTGTGCTGATTGCAAGTCTAGGAAAAGCCACAAAGTCTTTTACCTCTCAGATTTAGGAAACCATTTTTATTAAAAAAGCTAAACTGAAATTGGTCATAAATGACCAAACAGCTCAGGAGGGTTAAACAATGTGTCAACAAAAATCTTATGACACTCATTGAAATAATTGTTGTGCTTTAAATTCTGAAAGTGTTGTTTTTTTTGCTCTCCAGAGATCGAGCCAGACAGTCACTATGACAACGACACCAGCAGTCGTCTGCCACGGAGTCTTCTCGGTTAGCCTGGTTAACATTGTTTTGGTTCTCTTTTCTTGGCTTTTGTTGCTCATCTGTCATGACGTTGTTATTTCATAAAGGCTTTCTTTAAAACATTTACTAAATAAACATTTAAAGTAAGAAGTACCTCAAAAATAGTTTTATACTACATTAATCATTGACATTATTTATCATCCCAAAATCTCAATGCAGAGCATTTTGGAAGACATGACATACCATAAGATGAATGATGGTTCTGTGTGTACAAGTATGTGTAATGATGACTTAAACTTTCAAATTATTATCAGATTATCACAACAGTGACTTTGGCACACAACTTGTCCCACACTGTTTGTACTAAGGACATGAATGATGCCTCAAATCACGTGTTCTGTTGAGCAGAGGTGCGCTATTACTTTTCTAAAAATTCTGACTTTCGATTTTCCCTGGCAGATGCTAAAACTAAAAAACTAAAAAAATGTCTCATAGATTTACATTGATTGTAGCATGGGTACCTGCAGGATTTATTCTGAGGGTACGCACAGAAATCTGTCTTATAAAGCTTATATCTAGGCGAAACGCACCACAATGAAAAGAGCCGAACGCAGGTGTCTCGAGAACTGTTTTTATCAGTTGAAGAATTTTTAATAATTTTTTTTATTCCCTTTTCTCCCAATTTGGAATGCCCAATTCCCACTACTTAGTAGGTCCCCCTGGTGGCACTGTTACTCACCTCAATCCGGGTGGTGGAGGACAAGTCTCAGTTGCCTCCACGTCTCAGACAGTAAATCTGTGCATCTTATCACGTGGCTCGTTGTGCACCGCGCAACACCGCGGTGATGTCACATGTGGAGGCTCATGCTACTCTCCGCAATCCACGCACAATTTACCACGTGCCCCGTTGAGAGCGAGAACCACTAATCGCAACCACGAGGAGGTCACCCCATGTGACTCTACCCTCCCTAACAACCGGGACAATTTGGTTGCTTAGGAGACCTGGCTGGAGTCACTCAGCACACCCTGGATTCGAACTCGCGACTCCAGGGGTGGTAGTCAGTGTCAATACTCGCTGAGCTACACAGGCCGTCAGTTGAAGAAGTTCTTTTAAACTTGACACGGCTTCCAAAAATGCAGCGCTCCCATGAGAGATCTTAAAAACACAGCAAAATGTGACACGAATGCGAATGTTTACATGTAAAACGAATGAAAAACAGTGCAAGCAGATGCAGAAACACGTTCAGTATGAACAGCCGCTTGTTCACGTGACACAAACTTTCTCAAAGTTACCTCTCAAGAAGACAGCCTCTTGTTTCAGTTGATTGAAGGTAAAGCTACGTACAGCTGCAGGCGCCACTGAATTGAAGGAGTTGAGCCATAGAGCAACCACAAAGCAACTCCCTATAATCGTATAAGCGAGTTTATTCATGGTCAAGCATAGCTCAAATTTTCATCCAAAAATGTAAAAATCTTATTGCTATATGTTTCTCATGAGGATCATGACATGGGTGTAATTGTGTGTTTCTGTGTTTGTCTGCAGATGCTCAGCCGGCTCAGCAAGCCATCTGTAAGGTCAGGACAGAGGTCATCGAGGTCACCCGCTCCATGTTGGACCGAAGTAATGCAAATTTCCTGTTGTGGCCTCCGTGTGTGGAGGTGCAGAGGTGTTCAGGGTGCTGTAATACCAAGAGCCTGCAGTGTGTTCCTGTACTTACACACACACGATACCTACAGGTACACACACATGCTTACCTTCACCTGTAGCTAGTGCAACGCCCCGTTCATACATACAGCGATTTTATCACTGGAGGTCACTGAGTGGCTGAATTGATGTTCATTGAACAATGCAAAAAAGTTTTTATTAAAGGAATATTCTGGGTTCAATACAAGTTAATCTCAAACAACAGTTGTTATGTTGATTTTAAGTTCAACTCGTCCCTCCTTTTCATTAAAAAAAAGCAAAAATTGAGGTTACAGTAAGACGCTTACAGTGGATGTTAATTGGGTCACTTTTTGGAAGTTTTAAAGGTAGAAATATACAAATAATTTTTTTTTTAAATCACTTGCATTTATTTCTTCTGTTAAAACTTGTGTATTATTTGAGCAGTAAAGTTGTTTAAATCACTGTTTTTCATCATGGCAACAAAGTTTTAAAATTGAATATAACTTTACAAGGTTTTTCCAATAAAATCATAATAACATGCATATTGTTTTTGTGGCTTTACTTTTGAAACAGTGAGCAGTTTAATGTTTACGGATTGGCCACATTCACCTCCATTGTAAATGCCTCACTGTAACCACGATTTTTGCTTTATTTTTAAAGAAAAGGAGGGACAAGTCCATTTTTTTATTTATTAACATTATACCACAAATGTTGTTGATTGTGATTAACTTGTATTGAACCTGCAATACTCCTATAAGAAGAAAAATTACTTAAGATATTAAGTCTTGTTTTCAGAGGAATCAAAAGGTTTTATTTTGAATTATGTTTATTTGTATTTCAGCAAAGTGCACAATGCATCATACCATAAACCAGACATGGGCAACTTACGGCCCGTGGGCCGGATCAGGCCCTCCACATGGTTTAATGTGGCCCGCGGCTCATTTATCGTAAAAGCGTTTTTTTTTTCATTGGATATTTCAGTTAACTTGCATTGGGAACTATCGCGCCTCCACACGCATTTAACTTGCTCAGGGTCGCCAAATAAGAGACAACATCTTTTTCCATCGAATGAAAGTGAATGTGGACTGAAGGTGTCTGTCCCTGCACATTCTGTTTAACATCTCCTTTAATGTTCCACTTTAGACAGAAAGTCATATAGGGTTGGAACAACATAAGGGTGAGTAAAAGATTGCAGAATTTTCTATTTCTCCCTTAAGTTGAAAAAAATCTTCCTTTTCATCCTCAGGTGATGAAGATACAGTATGCGAACAAGCAGCCGCTCTATGATAAAGCCATCGTCTCTGTCCTCGACCACGTTGAGTGCCGCTGTCAGCCAGCCCCTCGTTCCACCCAGCGTAGGAAATTGTCTGCCACCAAACAGGTAGCGCGGGACCGCGTGGGGAAAACTCACTTTAAAGATGAGCTCCACCGCAGGGATGAACTCAAACACAACCAGAGGCTCAGCCTGGAAGACCTACTGAGCCAAAGCTGGCTGCCCAAGGAGAGGCTCTCTGAATCGGGAGCACCAGATTCCTTCCACCCCTCTGGAGAGATCAAGCTGTCTTTCGGTCGTGACGGCTGGGGTCTGAACGAGACGCAGTATGGAGGGAGCAAAGGTCATCTCCATTACCCTGAGAACAGATGGAGACATCATGGAAAAATGAATGACACAAAGGGGTCTCCACTGCCATATCATACAGAGCGAGAAGATACTGAGAAGGTTGATTCTTCACTGCTTAATGTTACAAAGACCACCGAAAGAGAGCTATCAAATCCCCAAATTGAGTCACAGGCTAATGCTAACCAAAGTATAACCAATCTAACATACGAATATGAGATTGGTTTAATGGAAATTACCAATAAGACTTTTAACCATCACTCAAATCTCATGCAAGAAATCAACCACACCAATATCAAACATTTACAAAGAAATGAACCCAACTTTACAGCAGGGACCAATCAGAATCATGAACATAAGGCCCCACCAACAGAACTGACCAATCAGTCCGATCAGCTCACCTCAAACACCGCACAAATATCCAATCAAAATCTAGGAGATGTGTTTCTGTCTTCAGAGGAGAACATTAAGAGTGTGAGACGTCACGAGACTTCAGATGTAGGGAGTAGAGAGGAGGAGAAGAGAAGTTCCAGCCCACAAGTGGAGAGAAAAGCAAAACCGCTAGATGAAGAAAAACACAAACATCACCTCAAAGTACAGCAAACAAGTACACAACAGGATGACAAACTACAACAGCTCCACCACAAACATAAACATGACCACACAACCACGACCACACAACGAACAGGTAAATCACCTACACACCTATAACACTACACAACAAACAAAATACACTCAAACACATATTTGAAGGGTCTTCAATCGTCTAGGTCCTTATAATTTTGAGTAGGATTTATTCGTAGGCAACTAGACCTGTAGAAGAGGTTTCAGTAAGTGGCACCCTAGGCAACCCTGTGTGATGTATATTCCGCAATTGGTTTCCCTGCCGATAAACTGCGTCTTCCTTGGGCTGAAGGCCCTCTGTCCTTGGTCACCGTGTTTGTAGTAACTCCTCCCCCCTTGGGTAGGACCTACCACAACGCAGCTCCACACGTTGTGCTTCCGCTCCTAACCGGTAAGAGCGTGTGTTGATGTATTCCACCTAACTCTCCCCCCTCGGGGCCAGGTGTGGTCTCCGCGGTGTCCTCCTCTTTGGAGGGACACCCCCCCCCCCCCAGCTTGGACCATATATTGGCCCCCAGCCGAACGATTTTGTTCCTTTTAAAAAGGGGAGAACAATAGAGAAAAGGCCCTGGCTGGGCCAGCCAGTCCTTATACTTCGGAGCAGTTAGCCGTTCCCCTAGGTGCAGGGGATCACTTCATGCCTGCCAGTGTGTTGGGGGTAGTTATGCGACGGCTTGCTGCGCTGGCTACGAGGCACACAGGGGTCTGCCCATCTCGCACCGCAGTCTGCGTAACTCGGTTTAGCTCTTGTGGCGTTTTCCATTGGGACCCCTAGTGTCAACTCATCGACACAACGTCGAGTGAATGACAGATGGGGAACGTCTCGGTTACTGATGGAGGGAATGAGACATTGTGTCCCTCCGGCCACAACGCTGAACCAACCGCTGAAATGGCCGGGTCTTTGGCTCAGCTCCTCAGTGATGTGTGTTTGCAGCGTCACTCCTTTTATACCCGTATGTCCGGGGGAGTGGCATGCAAATTCCACACGCCAATTTTCATTGGCCTTTTCTCAAGAGTGCAGGAGTGACCCCTAGTGTCATCTCATCGACACAACGTCTCGTTCCCTCCATCAGGGAACGGAGGTTACGTCAGTAACCGAGACGTTATTGACGACTTCACTTCACACCTCCGGAAAGGCAGTTTGCTATATAGGCTAATGTGCTGATTAAACTGCAAACGGCTATTACTTAATCACATAAATATATTGTCTGCATTGTATGTGCTTCACAGTGAATAATGTGATCTGCTCTTTGTCATTAATACACACAGAGTGCAAAGATGTTGTTAATGATGCAATTAGTGTATAAGCAGTGGCTTCTCACATTCACTTGCTGACGAAGAACGCTGCTCATGCAGACCTTATAGGCTATTTGTTTAATTAAATCTTAGCCTTTTTAATTGCATATATGTCCAATTTCATGACATTCTGTGTTTAAGTTAATTCTGTTTTTATGACTGGATCCTGTGATTCTGTCAGTATTTTCCACTATGCAGAAAATATAGGGCCCTAGGAAGTGAATGGGGCCAGTCTTTAAACATTCAAATACGCAGTTTCAAAAGTATAGCCAAAAAATGAAAACATTATACATGTTAACATGATTTAAGCGCATATCCAACTTTTTTGTCATGATGATATAACCCTGAAATCTTGGTAAGCAGTTTTATCACACTAAAATCTCATAGAACAGAGATTTAATCACACTAAAATCCCGTTAACACATAATGATAACGTCTCGTGGCTATACTTTTAAAACTCTGCATATTTGAATGTTTATAGGCTGGCTTCACAATCACTTCCATTGTAAGTGCCTTACTGCAACCCGCAGTTTTATATTTTATTTTCTATCCAGAACATTCCTTCATGTAGTAGAGGGAAGAAATCCTCAGGAGGAACCAGACTCGGCTCAAAGAGTCCATCCTCCTCAGGCATTTCAATAAATGTACATATACAAGATATGATCTAGTTACAGAATATGTGTACAATATTTGAATTACACAACATTTAAACCTCTTAACACGCTGTGACATCAGGAAACACTTATTTTATTGTGCGATTTGCCTCCTCTGTGGTCTCGATTATAATGGTGAGATCTTGGCATGGGTGATTTTTGACTGAGATGACGACAGAGACTCACTTTTTAAAAAATTCAGCGTCTGATAATGGGGTGGCCATCCTGGCAGTAATGCTGGCCAGACAAGTTGCTGTGATGCAAATGGACATCTGGATGTCAGAGGACTTAATTCAATTAACTGAATATCACCTGCATAAGAATGGTAGAAAAAGCCATGAGAGGTGCCAAGTGATTAAGTGTATAGGGATAATAAATGCGGTCTAAGTACTATTAGTTGTGCAACACCAGCGCAGGGTTGGTGCGAATATGTTTTGGAACCATTCCATGATAGTAAGACATTAAAGATGTGGTTGGAAAGCCTGTAATGAATCACTGAGGGTGGAGAGGAGAACTGAGTGATCCATAGTGTTAAATAAGAGAGCTGTGACAGATAGCAGAATGGACAGATGACAGGCTGGAGAAATGACATTTGTCCTTCAGATGCAGGTATTTAGCTAGCATCTTATGTTGTTTTGTTTCTCTGGAGTCCAGGCATTTATAAGTGCTCCAAATGGCATATATTAAATGACTTTGCTTTTGGAGAATTGGTTCTGTTGGAATTTTACCTGGTCTTTGGACACAGAGCCGGTCAGAACATACCCCTCAGGTAAATGTTGAGGTGATAGACAACATGTGTTCTAGTGGGTCTTGAGAACCAAAAAGCAGACCTTTATATAAGGGCTGTCAATCAATTCAAATTTGTAATCGAATTAATTACATGGTGTCCCGATTAATTAATCGTGATTAATCGCATATACAAATATTTGCTGAGAAAGCCCCTCATATAACAATAATTCAACATATAATGATTATATATATATATATATATATATATATATATATATATATATATATATATATATATATATATATATATATATATATATATAAATAACAAATATTCAGATAATTCAAATGCATTACATTCTTGTAGCAGAAGAGTTCATCATTAATATTGACAATAAAAAAGCAGCTTTATAATACAATGTATTGTTTACTACCATATTATTGATCATAAGTCAATCATTGGCACACAGTTCACAGCAATCCATTTCACAAGTGAATTTGTCAATCAGTTGGAGATTTATTATGAGGGCTTGTTGAAGGACCCGTCAATTTACACCTACGTCAGACGTTTTTTTTTATTTTTTTTTTATTAATGCTTTCAAAACTTTTTCATCTAGAGCCAAGAGGTATATTAAAACAAACAACAACAAAAAGGAAAATAAACAAATAAACTGTTTAAATTAAAATATCAAATTGTTTACATATTTCAATACACTTTACAGCTTTCTTGTTACTCAAATTGGAAATTGTTCTTAGGTATTGCTGAACCTCTGAATTAAAAATGAAAACTAATGTTTTATAACCACCATATTTACATTTATGAATACTAAACTTTGCCAACAAACACAGAAAATGAATAAAATAATATTTCTTATGAAGAGACATGTCATAGCTAAAAAAAACGAATAAAACATTTTCAAAACAAAGTTGAAAGATGGATTTTTTTTACGCTTTATTTTTGTTAAATTAATCGCACTGAATTAACGCATTAAATCGACATCCCTACTTTAAACACATCTTGAGATCTCTTAGTTCGCTTTTGCGCTCCTTGAAGTGTTTTGAACGCAAGAACTTAACGCATGTTTGTGTTGTTGCTACTGAAGTGTTTTCTTCACTGTATAAACTGCGTGTTGCTCATACAGCTGAAGTTTCACTTACTGCCCTCTGAAGTAAACAGGTGGTACTACAGGTGGTAAACAGGTGGGAAGTGTGATTAATTGCTTACATTTTTTTAACGCGTAATTTTTTTTGAAAATTAATCGCACTGAATTAATGCGTTAAATCGACAGCCCTAGTTTATATGTGTATATGTTTTCTAAAGATGACAATTTATTGTCATCTTAATTTACTTGCATATTAATAGTGTAGAACAGATAGCTTTTAATCTTCTATGTGAATGTTTAACTGTCCACTCTGTTGATGTTTTGTAATATTCACAACATGGCTGATCCAGGTTGCTGGTTTTTGTACCTTAAAAAAGTTTTGTCCTCTACTCTTCCATAAAGGACAAGTTGCAGTAGTAAATTCTGCTGAGCCCATTATCAGTGTTTTTGTTTGTTGTAATTGCCCACTTAACACAAACTATAGAGATATACAGTAAACTTCCAATGTTCAAAATCGACCAGTCTGTGGGATATCTGAACATGGCAGTGTGTAGTTATGATGGTATGTACCTTACAGATGTATTTTTTAATGTCTCTGAGACATTCTGCACACCTTTATTTGTATGTGTGTGTGTGTGTGTGTGTGTTATGCTGTGTGTAGTCTCACCCATTTATTTGTGTGTGAATATTATTAGATTTTTGAAAATATTTATGTAAAAAATTTGAATTAATTTTCTCTGCCCCACTGACAGTGATTGTATTGTTGATACGTCACTTTACTGTAAAAGCAGGGCATAAAAAGACTAAACCTAAAGCTGAGACAAAACTTCATGTAGAGGGTTTTACCATGCTAAACTCCCTGTTCAGCACAGCATGCTATCATCATGCAAAAACACTCTCTAAGCAGAATTACTTTGATAAATGCGCCTCCCATTACAAACGAATCGACTTGATTGTTAGACGACTAGTCGATTAATCGACCACAGTGGCATATCCCTAATATAAATGTACATTGATTAAATTATTAAAACATTTTTATTAAAAAAAGGTTACTAGATTGTCACTAGATTGAATTATGTGTGAGTATTATAAGACACATTTACTGTAATCTAATGTCCAATTTTCAATCCCTCTCTTTGTTGCAAACAGGAATCACATCTCCTCCTCCACAGCGGTCCCCTCCACGCACACCTCCCAAAACAACTCCTCACCCCATAAAACGGAGGAGAAAACAGCGCAACCGCATCAGCAAATCTGCCATGAGAGCACTGCTCATGTAGCACAGACACACACAGGTGAGCTACTGAGATGAGAGGAACAACTTGAAGGAATTCAGTACACCCTAAAATCTGCCTCTGAAAATGACTTGGAATGTGTTTAACAGTACCAACGCACCCCTTTGCACAGGTGATGATGTTTTTAAATGACAATAAAGAAACAATGTCTGTTTCTTTCTCTTGATTGCAGGCAGATGTTCAGATGGGTGCTATCTCGCCTCCCTAAAATTTGCCCTAACGTTTAGTGATTCACGGAAGAAAGAAAGTCACAAGGAAGTATGCTGTCCAAAAACAGCCTCCTACAAACTGCTGTTCTCACTAAATTGGACAATTCTTGCAGGTTCTTTTTCACATTTTCATCAAATGAAGAGTCTCTCTCAACGCTCGAGCTGGCTCCTTTAGAAGGAACATTCAAGCTGAAAAATGGAACCAAGACTGGGACTTAAGGAGCATGTTAATTAGAAAGTTTGGAAGAACATCGGAAGTAAGGAGGTTGAGAACATTGGAGAAGAATATTGGAATGAAAAATATAATGCTGGGTAACTGCAGCAGACCAGAGTCTGTTCCTCTCTGGGTAAAATATGGAGAAGAATGGCCTGACAAAACCCATAACCACCATTTTCCTCGTAACTACTATTTATCACCATAAAAGTTTAAACCTATGCTCCATCTCACTTTTTTTTTAATTAATTTTTTTATTAAGCCACTACAAATGAAAGCTTTTTTTTAATTTTATTTTGGAACCAATGATAATCAAGTCTAGAATAGAAAAAAAAAACACAAGGTTTGATGGTGATTTCAAGAAGCATTTGATAAATGACAAATGTTTTTTTGGCAGTAATGGTATTATCATCAGAGACGAAGGTCAAAAGGTGACAAAACTATTTGTTATGTCATATTTATTCAAATTATGTGGTTTTACCTAAAAAGACAGACAGACAGACAGACAGACAGACAGAAAGCTTGATCAACTTGATAAACAGAAATTTGATTTGAACACATTACCAGCCAAAACCCCAAACTACCTATTCTATAAATTGTTTGTTGAATTATTTTTTTAAATGATTATTTAAGCGATCTAACACTGGAAATTCACACAGGATAAAGAAAGAGATTATCTCTAATAATTCGTCATACCTCTAAGAGTGTAAAGGTGCTACATTATAACACAAAAGCATTAAGAGTTTTATCATTAATATTATTTATTCTGTGTAAATCTTCTATTCTGTTCACAGCAGACACAGTGTTTTTGTCTTAGTCTTACAAATCACTCACCAAAAGAAAATGTGGATGTTTGTAGTAGGTTCATGTACAGGTCAATGTCTATGTTGGATCTTTACTAAAAATTCAGATGGTGCAGAATTTGCACTCATTTTAATGCATTGAATAAAACTGAAACACTAACCATCAAGGTGTAACTGATGCTCTCCTTATTGCCTTTGTTGATTTGACAGAGGGATCTGATTACATTTCAGCACATTGGGATAGTTCACCCAAAAAGACAATTCTGTTATCATTTACACACCCTTATGTGTCCGTAAATTACAGTATATTCAATTTTACACAAACTATTCTTTAATACATTCAAACCATTTTACAAAACTCAGCCCAACCTGGTAGAATCCCATGGTCGTATAAATGCTAAAATGGGATGGCCCAGACGTTTTTGGTGCTGCGGTGTCTAGAATATTTATTGTCTATCACTAAATGAAGTTCCACTGGCAGTCAGAGGTCTTTAGAAGAAAAGTTTATGGCGTTGTTACTCCAGGGAGTCATGTTGTTTGTATTTGTATTTGGGAAGGTGACAAATATGTTCCTGCACTAAAGGATCCTGATTAAAATTCCCCTGTTAGCTGAGCGTAATGCGGCCAAGAGGCTTTTTCTCAAGGGCAGTGACAGATCTACGGTCTAAAGTTGAGTTTTCTTGAAACAAACTGTGGTTTTAAGGGTAATAAGTCTTATTTTGATATTATTTTTCACATCTAGCTGTGATTTACAATACATTAATGTTGGTAACAGTACATTGCGCTTTACCAGCATATATGCAGTGTAAAAAATGACCCATCATGCTGTTTGTTTTTGTTTGGTCTGCATATGGTTGTGAGGGTGTCCTGCTTCGCTGCAGCCCACCCGGACAGACAGACCCACTCCTTCATTTCATATCTGACTTGCTCCCTTGATAACAAGTATTTATGTGCTCAATTAATGGCATTATTTATGCATTCCCTGCATTCCTCCTGGAGAAGAGGGACAGTGAGAGTCCGATAATGAACTCCGAGTTGGTACTGTTGCCTAATTCCCAATCTCATACTTGAAGATGTTCAGATGAGCTTCATACAATTTGATATTTGTATGTATGAATTTCTGGATGGGATTTTAACTTAATCATGGAATAAATGTAATTCTAATTGGCCATTAAAACACAGAGAATACTTTGAAGTAGGATTTTAAATGTGTATGTACATTTACAATTTTGTATATACAGAGAATGTACAAAACCAAAAAGTGCCAACAGAAAAAAACACTATTTTCAAATGAAAAAACGGAAAGGATATACAGTTGTCTATGTTAATCATATGAATTCCCTATAGATTTCCGCAGATTTGGAACGTCATTCAAAAAGTGTGTTTAATAAATATTTTGGCTAATTGGATTATCTTTCCAGCTAACAATAAGCTCAATTGAACACATTTTAATATATTATAGAATAGATTCCCAATTTCCCCAAAAACCAGAACAAAACATCTGAGATCCGTCAAGGCCTGTTTATCGATGACTAATATTGCTGCTGCACATGTAGGTGAGAAGAGGTATTGGTGTTGAATTCAGTCTGAAATATCTTAGGTGCAGAAGATTGCATTTAAACACCAATTATTCTTGATACAAAAACAATCATGTATCATTTTGATGCAAACGACAACAATCATGTCTAATTCTCTCAATTTGTTCCACCATGGAAAAACATAGTTCCCCTTCTGTCACTCACTCGACGTTGTGTCGAATGAAGCGGCACTAGGGGGTCTTTCTTGAAGGCCTCGGTTACCTCTGAACTTGAGAAAAGGCCAATGAGAAATTGGCAGACAGAATTTGCATGTCCTGCCCCCAGACATACGGATATAAAGGGAAGCGGACGTGCTTCTGTCAGTCAGATTTTTTCTTCGGAGCCGAGCGGTTTTGCAGCAGCAATCTGAAGTTCACTACTGTTCCACTCACCTCTGTTGGCAAAGCACTGCTGTTGGATCTACGCCGCATTACCAGCGGCTTTCTCCCTCTCTGTACGCTGTGCAGTCCACGCCCCTGGGCGCTTCGACAGCGCTTCTGTCTGAAAGAGTGTTCTCTCCTAAAAGAGTATATTCCTCTAAAAGAGTTTTATTTTCTCTCACAAAAGAGCAATACACAGCAGGCGTTGAAGTCCTTTTCAGGACGTGTCTTTTTAAAGATGCCGTTCTGCCTCTGTGTAGTTCCTGGATGCAGTCGATGTCTCTACAAGACTGACGGTCATAGAGGCTGCCTCGTGCCTTGTGACTCATGGCGCTTTTAAATGAGACCCCTTGTGTCACTACATTCGACACAACGTCGAGTGAATGACAGAAGGGGAACATCATGGTTGCTGTTGTCCTGATGGAGGGAACGAGACATTGTGTCCCCCTTGCCATGACACTAGACCTACCACTGTAAACGGCCTTACCTTATTCTCGAATCCTCAGTGCAAAAACCTGACTGACAGACGCACACACGCTTCCCTTTCTACCCGTATGTCCGGAAGCGGGACATGCAAATTCTGTCTGCCAATTTATCATTGACCTTTTCTCAAGTTCAGAGGTACACGAGGCTCTCAAGAAAGAGCCCTTGTGTCACTACATTCGACACAACGTCTTGTTCCCTCCATCAGGGAACGGAGGTTACAACAGTAACCATGACATTTCTGTGGTGTTTAGACAAGAAATATTCCAATGGATATTATCAATTATTTAACACATTTCCGCCCCTGATTCCAACGATTTCATCCATCTTGCATTATTAGTAATCCAATGGTAAGATGTATTTTCTCCAACAGGGCTTCACTGAAATATTATATGCTTAAATATTACACAAACAACTTATGAGCAACATCCGCTACTAAAGCAAGAGCAAATATAGTATAAAAATAGAATCTCTCTAATATTTGGCAACCATATAAGATCACATACTGAATGATCACACAGACAGAGGATGAATATTCCTCTCTCTGCAAGTTGTTTGATAATTTCCCTCTTAGCATGCACACTTCAGCTGTTTTGCCAAAAAAAAAAACAAAGTTTGTTATTATTATTGCTGCACAAACTTGATATAAAGCTGCTCAGCATTCATGTTTAAAAGAGTTAAAGCACTAAGAGCCGATAAATCTCATATATGCTAACAGAGAGAAGAGAAATTTCCCTCCCTTGCTATGATTTAGCCTCCATTAGCCAGCTAGCATTACACACACATACAAACGGACATGTTGTCTATAAACAAACAGCACTTTTCATTGGAAATAGGACCTCATCTGAACAATGTTTTCCTCTGTCCAGCCCAGTTGGTGTTGTAAATGTGTGTGAATTTAGTTTAATGGATTGATGCCCAGATAAGCTCTAATTGCTAAATCCGAAATCATGCTAACATCTGGCCTGCTAAGAAAATGTGCTGAAAACAAGTGCAGGATGTATAACTTATGGCAAAATTCATCAAAATTCAAACAAACCATGAAGCAAATCTTTTCACCTAGGCCTATATATAACCTAGGCCTTATTCCGACCTCCATTAGACTTCTATTGTAACCCTGTATTATAACCCTATTCTTACACCCTATATGCTAACAACTGGCCTTGTGCTAAGGAAATGTGTTGAAATCAAGTACAGGTTGCAAAATATAAACTTTTGGACATTATTGAAAGATGAAATTCATCTAAAGAGACACATACAGTCACAGCTTGAGCTGTTTAATTGTGTACAAATGTGGTTTCACACACATAGACATGTGCACACGACTGCAGACGCACAAGCACACAACACAGGACCTTTAATAAGATAACAGGAAGACGGTGTGTGCAGCCAGTATAGAAAAAGATCTGATCTATTGTGTGCAAGCTTGTGTGTGGTTTGGGTGTGTGAATATGTGTGTGCTTCCGTGGATGCTTGTGTGTCTGTGTATGTGATTGTAAGTGTGTATATGTTTATATCTGCACATATTTGTGTGACACTGAGTCACAAATAATGACCTACCGTCCCAGACCTTCTGAGACTGATGGTATATGTTGCACACTCTCACACATTGTGCCCAGTTTCAAAGCAGTGCATGTGCAGCTGTTTCCCTGATGTGCATCAACTGACATTTGCTCTTAATCACTCGCATGATTCAGTTTTTACTTAAACGAATGATCCGCGCGGCAAGCACAAACATTTTCACAATATTATATATCAGTTATATTTTGGACTCAGGTATTTTTTGTCACAGTACAAACCAAACATTTTTCAAGAAACTACACCTTACACCAAATTATAAATCCTATCTCTTCCATAGATATATAAGATTTTGCCTAACAAGCCCAAAACAAATTCAGTTGTTTAGTTTCTATTGGTGTGGCTTTGCTCTAGGTTTCCCCAGCCACAGTGAAATCTCACTGGTTCAAGTCCCACTATGTTCTAATTGGCTGTTAGTGTTCTGTATTGCACAGCATTTTTATTTTCAAAGTAATTGACAATGGCAGCTTACTGTGTTGCACCTGCAGTGATTGAGAAATGCTATATTGTATCTACCTAATAAATTTGTCTTATTGGGTAGCAATTTATTTTACAATACTGTTCTGCATTTACATACTTTATAATTACAACAGCTATGGTAATTTATAGGTACTTACCCTCAACCTAATCCTAACCCTAACCTTAACTCATATTAAGTACTTGTAGCTCAGTACCTTATATTACTCAGTACTTTCTTGGGTAAGTACAATGTAAGTATACTGAAAGTACACGTACTGTAAAATAATGTGCAACCTCTTACAATACAAATAACTAAGTAAGCCATGTGATACTTACAAGTAAGTCAGACTGGAGGTTTCCCCGAACTAAATCGGGCTGTGGGGGTATGTGACAAGGAGGAGGGTGTGGCCGGGCCGAGAGGATGCATACGTGGAGCTGAGTTGCCCAACAATTGCAGAAAAATTAAGAGTAATCCCATACTTTGCTTTTTTCAACAAAAGAGTAATTTAATTACAGTAATGAATTACTTCGTAATGCGTTACACCCAACACTGGTCTTGTTTAATGGTACATATCAGACTACAGAGCTTCAACTCTAGACTATTTTGTCTAACATCTTATTCCCCTTTTTTTGTGCTGTGTTGTAATGTCTTATGTTTCTGACGTTTCTAGATGTTGGGCTTTCTGCCAGACCAGTATGGACTAGATGACAGATTGAGAATCTCATGGAAAAAAGGTGATGTTAAGAGCTGTTATGAGGTGTCATGTCAAAATACCCATCCTCGCATGCTTTAATATATTCAACTTTAATTAAAATGTACATATTGATTTTCCCCAGACACAGTGGACAATCGTAAATATAGTCAAATTAATGAGGCAAAAATCAGGGAAAAGGTATGGATGGATGGTAATAGGCAATACATTTCCTCTTTGTTTTTTGTTTTTTTACAATAGTTTTGAAAAATAAAACCATTTTATACTAATCAAATATAAAGTTGGTAACAGATATGATGATTGATTAGAATGATCTAAAATGTCTTGGTTACTGTCATAACCTCATTCCCTGATGGAGGGAACGAGACATTGTGTCGATGTAGTGACACTAGGTGTCGCTCTTGGGATCCCCAAACACCTCTGATCATTAAGAAAAGGCCAGTGGAAATTGGTGAGTGGAATTTGCATGCCACTCCCCCGGACGTACAAAAGGAGCTGGCTCGCAACCACTCATTCAGGTTTTGCACTGAGGAGCCGAGATAGGGTCCCGGCCATTTGAGCAGGTAGCTCAGCATTGTGGCAAGAGGGACACAATGTCTCGTGCCCTCCATCAGGGGGATGTTTTGTGGCTGTGAGCGGCTCTCTGAGCCCAGGAACCACTCATCAAGCTGCGAGGGCTATAGGCAGGGTGGACTGTTCCACTCAAGCCTGATGCTCACGGCAGCCTGGGCAAGCATGGCCGCCAGCTCTGCGTTGATCTCAGACTGGCCGACCACACACAGAGGTGGGATCCCAGTCGAGTCCTCCTCGTCCGACTGGATCAGCACGCGAATGAGACATCAAACTTGCCCTGGTGCGATCCGCCTATCTCATCCCAGAACTCGACCGGGGAAAACGTGCGTACTGAGGAATGGAAGGGCCATGGGGGATTACCTGGTGGAACCACTCCCATTGGAACCACTCCCTCTTACCATAGGTAGAAGGACCAGGGTGGGGAGCTGCTTGAGTGGCTTTCCCCCTCAAGAAGGAAAGCTGCGACCGCAACTGTGCCATGGTCATGCTCTCACTGCCTTCCGCGAACGCTGTCTCAGTGTGGCTGTAGCCCAGACACGTGAGGCAGTGATCGTGGCCGTCAGAGTGGAGAGGTAACGACCTTAACCAGGAACTATACACAGATGGAAAGGCATCTTTAAAAAGACACCCTCCATCAGTGCCACTCTTTTAGAAGAAAATATACTCTTTTCTCAGAATATGTACTAATACATACTCTCTTAGCTGTCGAAGAGCCTGCTGTAATGAGGGGGAGAACCTGCTGTAATGTGCAGTATATCCAACAGCATACAAATCGCAAGGTGAATGGAATGACAGTGGAACTCACTGACTCACCACCGCTCGGCTCCGAAGAAAACATCTGAATGAGTGGTTGCGAACCAGCTCCGTTTATTCCCGTATGTCCGGGGGAGTGGCATGCAAATTCCACTTGCCAATTCCCACTGACCTTTTCTCAAAGATCAGAGGTGTTTGGGGCTCCCAAGAGCGACCCCTAGTGTCACTACATCGACACAACGTCGAGTGAGTGACAGATAGGGAAAACACCTTTATGAATATAAAAACCTATCAGTGGTGTGCACTCAGAAGGGACAGGGGCGGAAGGATAAAAAAAAGGGCACTGATTATATACTGTATATTAATGAATAGTACTTATTTACTATAATAATTTCTTTGCTTTTAGATTATTTAAGCAATTCCTTTATGTACAGTACATTTCATAATTTTTCATTTATATTTATTACAAAAAGCACCATGGTATTATAATATTTTTTTAGACAACCGTGGTATTTTTAAGTACCTTGCATTACCATTACAATATCATGAAATATGAATATAGTAATCATTCAGTGCTGTGGTATTACACTGGTTACACCACAGTACTTAAGTACTTTCTTTATCATCATGTCTCACCACTCTTCTCTAATCTCTGCTCCTTCACTTTATCTTGTCATATTTGCTGCTTCCTCTCTGACCTCATCACCTCTTTATACAACGAACAATTTTTATAGTACTTTCTCTTCATTTACTTTCATATTAATATAATTTTATTTAATTCTAAGATATGTCAGAAAACCAACTTTTTTTAAAAGTTTTATTTTTTAATGAATTTACACTATAATACATAGAGTGGACTTTTTATCTGACCTGTTACTCTTCTGAGGCAATGCCAATTCGATGTTCCGGGGGAAATTCCAAACTGTATTTTTGCGCCCTTGAAGGGCACTGTTGCGGGAAGGGGGCACCCCTCGAAAGCATGTTACAAATGAAAGTGAGAAAACAAGTCTTTTCTCGAAGGCACCCCTGCAGCATCCTTTCTGTGCACGCCACTAAAACATATTACCATCTAAAAACGTATATATTTTACCCTGTTAGGATCTCACCTCACACCTTTGTTTTGATCTATTTTTCACAATTGTCAGCAATATTGTCCTGTTTCTTATCTTTGTTTAGTTCTCTTTTCTAGGTGTGACTGTGTGGCTGCTTGGGAATTTAACAGATGTCCAGAAATAAAATTATTCATTGGAAAATTTGGGGTGGTTGGCACTCACTTCACTTCTACTGTTCAATTTTGAAAAATGATATTCATTTAGTGAAAAATGAAACAATTTAACAAATACTCCTAAATTCAAATGACACTTCAGATGAAATGAGAATAGAATAAAAATAACGAAGTGGTCAAAAAAATCAATTTAAATCCAAACATTTTAACCTCTCCAACTTGTTCCACGGGCCCCTTTTGCAGTGACTTAAAAAGCACTCTACGAAAACTGGTGGAAATTTACTAGTCAAAATTAAATCATAAATACAATTGTAAATATACAAGAATAAAAATACATATAAATATAACAATAATACTAATTGAAAAACCATGACCTCTAGAAAGTTAAAGACAAATCTCATAGTTTTTTGTTTCAACAAACGACTACAACAGCGACTGAAGGGACATAATTTGATGTTCTGCACTTTCAGAATTTGGACTTGAACTTTATTACCATCTGCTGGTGAAGTCTCCAAACTGTAAATGCAGGAACTGAATTTGGACCCCGAGTTAAGAGGTGGTATTGAAACATCTTTGTCGCTCAATGACCAGATTCTTAGGAAAATAGCAAATTGCACTTTGTGCCACTTAATTTACATACAACACACCCATAGTTTGTGCACTTACACCCAAAGTAGTGCAAACACTCCCACCCATGCCCAGTTGCGCTTTGGATAAGACATTGCGCGCGGCTTTGCGCAATCACGAAAATAGAGCTATGACATCTTTGGGACAAATTTTGGATATAATGGGTTAATACAACCTTGTTAACTCTGTATGAAACTGATGATACAGACATACTCAGCAAACTCCAGCCTTCCAAATAACACACACATGTGAAACACTGCCAGCAGCTAACACATCACAATGAGATAAACACACATAAACAGGCCCATTAAAATAGTGTGTTGACAAAGCGTACAGTGAAGACTCTTGAGTTGTAGCAACATCTTTAATACTTGTTTGAGTAAAGATAGTTTGCAATACAACACATAAGGACAACCATTTATAATCATTAATACATAAACATCTTTTTTCATTTTCAAGCATATGTTCATAATTACATATACAAATAATACAAACCAATTCACAGTACATGCAGTCAACAACACAACAAAACATTATTTTAACAAACACATTAACTAATAAAGCAAAAACTATCAACATAAGCTGTATTAAATTTGTAAAAATAGAAAAAATGTGTCTGAATTTATTTTACAAAGTGAGTTTTCCCATAATTTTATGAATATGGTTCAAAACTGAAAAGAACAATATATATATATATATATTGCATGTGAGGCATATACAGATATTCATTGTCAACTAATGCATTGTTCGTTCCTATGTAGTTAGTGAGACATTTTTACATTCATTTTGCAACACTGTCATCTGTTGGTCAGACTGCCACAGCACAACAGCATAATAGCTTTAATTCCTCAACTCTTACTCATTTTTTAAAATCCAGTGAAACTTTCATCCGTTTCAGTATAAGCATATGAATAATTTATCTGCTAGACAACGCTCTTAAAGTCACAGTTTAATTAACTACATTCATTCTACTCAATATCATATCCCCTTTAAGCCCTGGTCCTCTAATTGGCTTCTAGGCTCCTCTCATTAAAAGATGCTTTGAGCTTATACAGTATATTTCTTAAAGTGCCAAGCATCAGTCAGTTGATCATTATGTTCCAGACTGTGCCAGCGTCACATACCCTCTCGGCTCTGACTGGCCTATGCCAATGCTATGGCCCATTGGCATCATGAAGTAGTCAGATGGATGAGGGAGGACCATACCACCTTGATCTACAATAGGTGTGTATGCAGGGGGGTCATCTGAAGGGTTATGGGTCGAGATCTTAGAGGGGGCGGAGTCTTGACTTTCAGGCATGAGGGTGGGAGGAGTCATAATATATCCTCCATTTGTTGGAGCAGAATTCTCAGGGTTTCCAGGCACGCATGTGACATCTCCTTCAGAGGATACGTCAAATATTTTGTCCTGGGGGCTGTCATCCTCACAGCACAGAATATAAGGCCCGGTGAAGCTAATGCCCGATTTGTCATGGCACATACCCTCCCCGTCGTAGGAGCACAAGTGGTTTGATCCATCTGACCAACCCATTTTGACAATGGTTGTGTCTAAACTCATGTCTTCACTGTGCAACAGAAGTGGCTCCCCAGAGACACTGTAAAAAGTTACGAGTAAAAGGAAAATATATTCATAATCATAGTTGGGTTACATTTCTGAAAATTAGTCAACATGGACATTTGGGATGCACAAATGCTAAATAAACACAAAAAAAAATCAGTGTTCAAACAGTTATGGAAAACCTGTAGCTGGAGTCATGAAAATCTTCTTAAAGGGATAGTGCACCCAAAAATGAAAATTCTCTCATCATTTACTCCCCCTCATGCCATCCCAGATGTGTCTGACTTTCTGTCTTCTGTTGAACACAAACGAAGATTTTTGGAAGCATATTTCAGCTCTGTAGGTCCATACAGTGCAAGTCAGTGATATGACAGGTGTGGGTGAGAAACAGATCAATATTTAAGACCTTTATACTATAAATTCTCCTCCCTGCCTAGTATATGCGGGACAAACGCAAATCGCCAAAAACAAAAGAAGATCTCTTAGGAGAGAAAAGCGCTTAGAAGGGCAGTTTAAAAGGGGAGATTTATAGTTAAAAAAAATGACATAAATATTGATCTGTTTCTCACACACACCTATCATATCACTTCTGAATACATGGATTTAACCACTGGAGTCGTATGGATTACTTCTGTGCAGCTTTTACATGCTTTTTGAGCATAAAAGTTTTGGACTCTGGTGACTTGCATTGCATGAAACTACAGAGCTGAAATATTCTTCTATAAATCTGTGTTTGTGTTCAGTAGCAGACAGAAAGCCATACACATTTAGGATGGCATGAGGGTGAGTAAATTATGAGAAGTTTCATGTTTCATGTGAACTATCCCTGTAAAGGAATATTCCGGGCTCAATCAACAGCATGTGGCATTTCGACTCGTCTCTCCCTTTTCTTAAAAAAAAAAAAAGAAGCAAAAATAGAAGTTACAGTGAGGCACTTACAATAGAAGTGAATGGGGGAAATTTTTGGAGGGTTTAAGGGCAAAAATTTGACTTATAATTTTATAAAAGCATTACATTAATTTTTCTGTTAAAGCATGTGTATTATTTGAACTGTAAAGTTGTTTAAATCAAGTTGTTTTTGTAGGATTATAAGGATTACAGCATTTTTTTTTCATGGCAACAAAGTTGTAAAACTGGATATAACTTTATACAGACAAGTTAAAATAATGTGACTAAAATCACGTTAACACACATATTGTTTACATCTTGTGTCTATTCTTTTGAAACAGTGAGTATTTTTAACATTAACGGATTCACTTCCATTGTAAATCCTTCACTGGAACCTCAATTTTTACTTTTTTTAAAGAATATAGATTAGTCAAAATTATATTTTTATGGTAATCTACATTATGCCACAAATGCTGTTGATTGAGCAAAACTAGTATTGAACCCCAGTTTTGGGGAAAATACTTTGAAACTGTATTTTTGACAAGCTACTCATAATTTTAAGTAGTTAAGCTACAGTAAGCTACTCTTTTGAAAAAGTAGTTAGCTACATTACAAGTTACTATCAAAAAGTAACTAGCTACACTGAAGCTACTTAATGAGGCAAAAACTTTTTTTTAATGTTACTCTCAAACCAATAATATTAATAACAAAATTTACACTAATGACATTTATTAATTAATGTATTAATTAAATACATTTAATGTGTTTAAGTGTTTTAATGTGTTTAGGTAAAAACCTAAAAGTCTTTTTATACTATACTTCACACTTTTCAGTCCTGCTGTGGTCAGGTGTATCTTTCTTCCCTAAAGATCACATTTTTATGACAAAGTCTCCTTGGGCTGGCATTTTTTGTTCTTGTCACATAATATTTAGTGTGGATAATATGTTAATAAAGACTCGGGGCTTGTTTCTCCCCTCACCTGGATTCATGCTCATTGTATTTTCTGACTTTTTTGCCATTGACTTGCAAGTGCCAGTTTTACAGGTCATATACAGATGTTGCTCTACAAATATTTGTTCGCTTTGTTCAGGTCCAAAAAAAAATGTACGGATGGTCATCCTAGATTTAAGCATAATAATACATGCCATAAATGACTTATTTTACCAATCATTTTATTTAATTTACATGAAAATAATAGTTTATTAAATGCTAAGATATGGATAAATCAAACAGTTCTACATGATAGTAATTATTATAATAATATATCCTGTATATTTATAAATATTATAATAATAATTCACTCGCTGCTCCCAATAACGCACAGATGATGGTAAATATGTTGTTGTGTGATCTATTAAGAACAAAGTGTCTGAAACATTCTTTGTTAGATAGAAGAATAAAATGGTGCTCTTTTAACATTTTCAGATTTACCTGCCCCTGTACGTCTTGTAAAGGGAAAACAAACTGGTTGCTCGCTTTACATAACCATCAGATAATCTCTTATCCGAGTGAGCTGTAATGAGCTCTCAGCAGATGGCGGTAATTCACTATTTTCGTTTGTGATCTGCCATTACAAAATGAAGAAGACGACGCTGCCTGATTCTGATCAGCAGACAGACATATGCTGCCAGATTGTCGGACGTTTTGCCAGTAAAACTTTGGCTTATATGCAACAAGGAAGGCTATTAGTTATAATCTGACCAACATGATGTAGCGTTTGGTCACACTACACCACTACTTGCTAGAAAAAGTAGTTTTCTACTGGAAAAGCTACTCTGTTTTAAAAGCAGCTGAGCTACTGTCAAGCTACTGAAAAATGTATTTAAGTTAGTAGCGTCGCTACATGTAGTTAGTTACTCCACAACCCTGTTGAACTCGAAATATTCCTTTAAGAAAGTTTCAGGAATTTCCAAGTCATCAAATCTTCAACTCACTTAAAAAGTAAAGGGAATTTGTACTGAGAATACACTTTCTAGTTATGCTAATAGCTCTAAAACATGTCATCGACAAGAAATTTCTCTCTGTGAGCGCATTATTTTTAAGCAAATTAAACTATAATTATTTGTAGGTTTAAACGGTTATGATTAGTTTGTTGTGGGAACTAACCTGCTTTTACAGATATTGGTATCATCTGTAACCTGGAGGACACACATGGAGGTTTTCTCACTCTGAAGATATGGCCATCCAGAGGAAGACTTCTGAAAGAGAGAGAGAGAAAGAGGAATTATGTAATTCATTAACACCTCTAACGGGGTTTGTGATTTAGTCCTCAGTGAAAATCAGCAGAAATACTTCATGGATATGTAGACAAAAACAAAAAAAACAAATACAGTCTATACAGCCGGCTTTGAAAGACAAACAACTCTTTCTTTGATTTTAAATGTAATGCACAAGTGTTATCTAAAACTAAACTTAAAAACTACACAACAACTATAATTTAAAACTACTGAAATAGAAAAAAGACAAGACTAAAACAAAACACTGGTTGAAAAGCGAACAAAAATGTCCAATTTTTCCCAAGATCAGTCAGTAAAGACACTCACCTTAATCATTTCCTCCATCACTCTGCTGTTTATGGGTGATGGAATCGATCCCTTCCATAACTCCATCCTTCTGTTTAGAGAAATGCACACCCATGAACACAACACACAACTAACAATAACTAACTACACATGATGAATGACAAGGTGTTTTACCTGCGACAGGCTGGAAGGGCATTATACAAGATGATGAAGAGCACAGTCACAAACACACTAACCAATATGTAGATGATACTGGTGATGGACCATGAAGCTACACACACACAAACACAGAGTGTTCTTTAGTATTGACTTGCAATTAAGTATTTTTTAAGGGCAAATATTGTTAGTTGAATTCACTTTGGACATGCTGGACCACTTTTTCCATGTCAAAAAGTGACACAATTTATCTGAATGGACTACTTGCACAACTGCTTCCAAGTTCTAAGTAGTGCGGTTCAGGTGTTTCCGGTTACACGTTCAGTGCGTCTACATGCAGAGATTTATCCATGGGAAGGCAGATTTTTATTTTATTTTAAGGCTGTCAGTTGATTAAATCACATTTTTGGTGCTAACGTGACATCTCAATTTTATAATTTGCTGAAATTTGCCTCTAAATATATTTTTTCCTTTCCAAATGTTGCTGAACTCAGCTCCTGAAGAATAAAATCAAACATATATGGCCTGCAGCAGTCTGGCCGTCTCATTAACACACGTTTCATTCACTGATGATATTTCATACCAGTTGAGATTCAATGATATATTCCACCGGTGGATTTTGTGGGCCCTAGTGCAAAAAAAACTTGATGGGGCCCCTTGCCACCCCACCCACTCGTAGCCTACAAGAATTCACTTAAAATATATTACATTGAATTGTAATTTGTTTGCACATTATAGTCACTAAATGTCTCAATAGGGTTGATCCTCTCAAGGCACCTTTTCAGAAATTATGAGAAGTATCTTATTTATCTTAAAATGTCTTTCTAAAATTGTTAAAATGGAATCCCACAAATGAGCTGTGCTATTTTTTCTGAAAAGCTCCTTTTTACTTGTGCTGTAAGCGATTTAAGCGATTAGCCACGCCCCTCATTCCAAAACCCCGCCCTCCACACATCATTATGAGACAAAAACCGAGCAAAACAGCACCATTGTTTGTTCCTGTGGCTGTCAAATTAAACATTAATATCATTAAATACATTATGTCTTTGACCGTGACACTGCATCATAATGCAGGGTAGAGATGACGGTTTCTCGTGGAGGGAGAACCGAGCTCGTGGCTGCAGAAGTGCAGAGAAAACAATGCAGCAGTATCTGTGAAAGCTCAGGGCTGAGGCTCCGTTCGCACTGAGTCATGACGTCAGACGCACCACACTGGCTCATTAAGAGTTCCCTACGATGTTGAACAAAACATGCAGAGAGAATCGTTCGTGTTATCGCTTAAAATGAGAAATTGCTCATTAAATATTATAATTAGTGTTAGAGTAAGGTGTTATGTTAATAATAAATTATAATTTAAATGTTTTGAGATTTAAAAATGGTCACCGTGGATGAGTTGCATAGTGTTTAGTCCAGCTATAAATATCAATAAGTTCTTACTATTTTTTTAAATTCTGAGGTCAGTTAAACGTGGAACTAACCTACCCACTGCATTTTTAATGTTCACAATATTTCTTCTCCCGTCTCTGAAAAGATCCGTACTTTAAAATCCTCCTTTGAACACTTATTTTGGGAACTAGGCAACTACGACGCATGTAAACGCATTCAATTGGAAGGTATTCGAGGCTCAGTGCAAGTAGTCCATTCACCCTATACATTAAATATTTACATGGTTCTCTATGGTTTAAGGATGTTAAAATAATTTTCCGGGTTCAATACAAGTTAAGCTCAATCAACAGCATTTGTGGCATAGAATTGATTACCACTAATCACTGGCCCCTTTTTTTTCTTAAAAAAAACAAAAACAACAACAAATAGGGTTACTGTGAGGCACTTACAATGGAAGATATATGGGGCCAATTTCTGTAAACGTTAAAACACTCACTGTTTCACAAGTATAGACACAAAATGTACAAATAAGTGTGTTAACATGATTTCAGTGTGATACAGTCACTTGCTAACCATTTCTGTGTAAAGTTACAGCCAATTTTACAACTTTTTGCCATGACGATGTAATGTCCACCAACCCTAAAACCCTAAAAATGACTGTAAAAATGAAAAACTTTACAGCTCAAATAATACATTAGTTTTAACAGAAGAATAGATGTAAGTGCTTTTATAAAATGATAAGCTTCACATTTCTGCCACATTACACCACTCCTTGTCTCTCTCCACTGGCTGCCGGTTGATGCACGTATTAAATTCAAGGCTCTGATGCCGGCATACCGAATAGTCACTGGGTCTGCTCCAGCATACCTAAAATCATTTCTGCAGAGCTACGTTCCCACCAGAAGCCTGCGGTCGGCTAAGGAACGTCGCCTTGTTGTACCCAACACAAAGAGGCACCAAAACACTTTCCTGGACTTTCGGCTTCATCATACCACATTGGTGGAATGACCTTCCCAACAACATCCGTGAAGCTGACTCACTTTCTGTCTTCAAAATATGGCTAAAAACACATCTTTTCCCTGACCAGTCACTAAAAAAAAAATCTTGTTGCATTTTAATCTGTTTTTACTATTCTGATGCTAGTGAAACGTTGTAATACGGCACTTTTCGTACCACTGTCTCCTAAAGATTATTCTTGCTTATGTGTTCCTCTTTTGTATGTCGCTTTATATAAAAGTGTCTGCCAAAATGCATAAATGTAAATGTCAAAATTTGCCCCATTCACTTCCATTGCAAGTGCCTCACTTGCAATTCCTTTTTGTATCACTATAGAGACATAAAAATGACACACTTCAGCTTTCAGAAAGAAAATCACATTTCAAGACTGAAAAAGGCCAGATCAGAAGACCATGCCTGAAATCAAAGGTGTTACCTGGGTCGGTGGTAAATGGTGTTGGCTGGGACCATTCTGATGGCCGAACAACATATCCTTCCTTCGGTATATGCAGTAATCTAATGTGTGCCTGGTAACGCGTTGAATGATTTAGAGACCTGGAGGGAATCTCAAACTTGCTGTCCCCCTCAGTAAGGTTAAAAGACACTAAAGACTTCAAAGAAAGAGAGAGAAATAATACTGTAAATCAGTCTGAGCAACATCTAAACAGTTTAACGGTTTAATATGTGCATTTTTGCAACATAAATTAAGACTGAAAGATAGTTAACACACCTTGTTGGTCCAGATTTGTAGCTGGATTTGGAACTTAAGATTTGGAGAAACTTTTGGCAAAGACCAGGTTAGTTTGACAATGCCATCTGTCATGCCCACCTTGACCGGGTCGGGTCGCGGAAGTTGAACTAGAGGAGCACATGAATATGTCATTATAGGTCCTGTTTAAAGTCTTAGGTTTTAGACATACAGCTTATTTAGCCATCAACCCATCAAACCTTTCTTGCCTTCATCCTGTTAACACAACAACCTCTTAACTGTGCATCTTTCTATATGTCAGTGGTTCTCAATTGTTGGTAGGTTCCAGTTTCATTGTTTAACTTTCTTAAGACCGCTGTAGCAAATTAATTAATTAATTAATTACTAAATTATTTGTGAAATTGTATTAATAATATTCCTGCTCCTTATTTCCAGAAAAAAACCTTATTGGTTAAGCCTCATTTTAAAAGAAGATAAGAAGACAGGCAAATTGAACAATTTTGCCATGTAGTTGTTAGGACATTTGTTGTTATGTTACAGTACATTTGACACTGAAGCTTTGAAGCTTGTGTACAAAAAAACAAAACAAAAAAAAAAACCATTGCTTTGAAGCACTGAATCCGATCTGTTTTGCCATAAACATGTGATCTATGACATTCTCAATTTTATATATCAGGTAGCACAAAATGCCTATTGTGTCTGGTACAAAGCCTGTATTTTGCCTCCAAAACACCAGATGGCAGCACTAACACAAATATTACTGGACTTCAGACTCTACTAACTACCAAGGGGTTAACGGGATAGTTCATTCTCTCATCATTTACTCACCTTCCTGCCATCCCAAATGTGCATGACTTTCTTTCTTCTGCTATACTCAAAATATAATTCAGCTCTGTAGGTCCACACAATGCAGGTGAATGGGAGCAAAAAGGTCCAAAAAGCACCATAAAAGTAACCCATATGACTCCAGTCATTAAATCCATGTCTTTAGAAGTGATTTGATTGGTGTAGGTGAGAAGCAGATCGATATTTAAGTCTGTTTTTCCCTAAATCTGCTTTAACCTAGCGGTGAGTGCTTTCGAAGTGTTGCGTCACAAAGCTTTGGAACTTTTACGAATCATTTGTTTTTCGATCCAGTGCTTCGAAATGCATTTCAAACAGGCTAAGACACGTTATTTCAGCAAACGAGGCTTCGTTACGTAATACTGTTTCGAAACATTTTTTTACTGTTTTGTGATTGGACACTAGCAGGCATTGATCCCACAGGGAAACTGTGAATCAGTGTCAAATGCAGGCTGTAAATTATCCCGAGTCAGTTTAGTAATAACTTGGGTTCATAAAATCAGATCTGATTTAATTTTAAATTAAGTTACATTAAATTCCCCGTCGATCATCTTGAGTTATATGTTCACCCGAAAAAGAATCAAAATGTTGTGTTAATAAGAAAGGGACATTTCAGAAAGAGATTTATGATATATAAAGAAAATATTGTTTTAATTCAAAATGTTGAAAAAAACTATAAGCACTGTTTAGTATCAATTAAAAACAATATTCATTAAAAGGCCAACTTACACAGTCTGTGAAGGTCTACATATTCGGCAAAGATTCAGATCTGAGTATTCCAGGATAATGTAGATAACTATGACAAATATAATGTAAATACAGGGCAGTAATTCATTTGCTTTGCATTGTGTTAATGTAGCTGCTTTTGACTGGAGTCTTCCCACTGCATTTACATGACTGAGACCAGCAGATGTCCTCAGAGTGCGGTGTTTAAAATACTTCAAAACAGTGAATCATTTTGCAAAGCAACTGGTTCAATTGATTTGAAGATTCGTAGCGCTTTGTTTCTCACGTCACTACTTTCACACCCATAGTACAAAGGTGCCTGAGTTTGTTCCTGGCAGGCAGCAGATGCCCTAACCCCGCCCCATCTGAAATCCTAATATGGAGCCTGTAAGCCTGAGTACCTAAGCACGTTCATGAGAGTTCTTCTCCTTCCGTTTTTTGCTGATTTCTTTGTGCATATCGCCACCTACTCCTACACCTACATATTCTTCTAAAAATTCTTCTTAATTTGTGCTCTGCAGAAGAAAGAAAGTCATACACATCTGGGATTAATTTTTTGGGTGAACTATCCCTTTAAGTTTGGGCTGGTTAGGCCCAAAAGCACCTTTTTCTATGAATAGTATTCTAATGAAGAATAATTTTTGCATGCGACATTTAAAATTCAAAAATGTCATTGCAGTATAGTAAATGTTTTAACAGTGTCTGATTTTGTGAAGGCCTCTTAAAAGCGTAAAATGGACTTAAACTGCCATTGATATCAATAGATTGCTAACAGATAGCTCCTTTAATCACCCCTTAAATAGACTCACTATGTTTTGAAGTTTTCAATCTCCTACTGAAGTACACAGGACTCATCTTCACGGTTAACTGTTGAGGGTCAGAGGTCTTTAAAGAACAGGAATACTCTGAAAGCTCAGCATTTCTGAACTTCAGCAGAGGATTATTACAACATTCAATGTCTCTAAAGGGCAGAGAAGCATTATGAGTCAGGGTTGTCAGTGTGTGGGATATGAAACCACAATGTAAAATCGATAGTAAGTGATGCCATGTGGGCCTTTCTTTGAATAGCACTCACAGACTGCTGTTATTTTCATGACCACAGAGGTGATATGAGATAAAGTGAGAATGCTCTGTCTTCATCTGCCAGGAACACGTCACAATGGTTTCTCCCTCTATCACACACTGCAGGTTAAAAAAACCATCTAAAAGCAAAAGATCATAAAACATGACTAACATGTCTAAGCCAAACACATATTTGCACTATAAGCACTATATATATCCTTTACTTTTTTAAACTATTAATTATAGTTTTAAATGATCAGTTTGTAATGGACTGGGTTCTTATTACCATTGTGTGTCCTCCAAGACACTAGGGGGCTCCAGTCACTCCAGAGTCCAATAGCAACATGTGACCTAACTCTGGCTTCGTAACTGTAGCCCTGCATCAGTGAATTCTTATCAATAATATACATCGAGGCATTGATCTTGTCCACAACCTATTAAAAAAGAAAGAGAGAAATTACATGGATTCACTAACACAAACACCCATGCACTTATGCTGCCAGATAACACACATTCATTGGTAATATTGACGCTTGCAAAAATTCACACACAGACACGCACTTCGCATGGACCCACATAAATATCCAAATCTTTACAGCTGGTCTATCTCCAGTTTCAGAAAGGTAGCATCACTCTTTCATGTGGAGTCTTTATCTTCGGTGGGAATCTTGTGACTAGTTTGAGGTTATATTGCTGTTTCCTTACAATGGCAGACTGCAATTTTATGGTGCATTAATACATAATGAAATCTGTGCTATTACACAGATATTGCTGGATCCACAAGGTATCCTATGAGAAAAAGATACTGTTTTGGTTAGTAGGTTAGGTTTATAGTTCGTACTAAGAAAGATGTACTGTGAATTCCCTAATGAAAATCGATAGTTCATGGCAAATTTGCTGCAAATTCGCCACTGATCTTTTTCACATGCAAATGAGCTTTGTGGGAAAACTTTAGCGGTGAAGAACAGCAAACATCTGGCAAACATTTATAACATTTAACCATATATATATATATATATATATGTTAACTGTGACTATAAGCAGCTTGAAAAATTCCAGAAAAATGTGTCAAGCCTTTAGACAATTAGCCAATTAGCTTCTGATAGGAAGTGTACTTAAGTGTACCTGTGGATGTATTTTAAGGCCTACCTTCAAACTCAGTGCCTCTTTGCTTGATATCATGAGAAAATCAAAAGAAATCAGCTAAGACAGAAAATATTTGTGGACCTCCACAAGTCTGGTTCATCCTTGGAAGCAATTTCTAAATTCCTGAAAGTATTACATTCATCTGTACAAACAATAGTATGCAAGTATAAACACCATGGGACCACGCAGACATCATAACGCTCAGGAAGAGATTAGAGATTAATGTAGTTTGGTGTGAAAAGTGCAAATCAATCCCAGAACAACATTAAAGGACCTTGTGAAGAAGCTGAGGGAAACCGGTAGACAAGTATCTATATCCACAGTAAAACAAGTCCTATATCAGCATAACCTGAAAGGTTGTTCAGCAAGGAAGAAGCCACTGCTTCAAAACCGCCATAAAAAGACAGATTACAGATTGAGTGCACATGAGGACAAAGATCTTACTTTTTGGAGAAATGTCCTGTGGTCTAATGAAACAAATATATACTGTAACTGTTTGTCCATAATCACCATCGTTATGTTTGGAGGAAAAAGGGTGAAGCTTGCAAGCCGAAGAACACCGTCCCAACTGTGAATAAATGGGAGTGGCAGCATCATGTTGTGGGGGTGCTTTGTTACATGAGGGACTGGAGCGCTTCACAAAATAGATGGCATCATGAGGAAGGAAAATTATGTGGATATATTGAAGCAAAATCTCAAGACCCCAAGCATACCTCTAAAGTTGTGGCAGAATGATTTAAGGACAACAAAGTAAAGGTATTGGAGTGGCCATCACAAAGCCCTGACCTCAATCTGATAGTAAATTTGTGGGCAGAACCGAAAAAGCGTGTGCGAGCAAGAAAAACAAAACAGAAAAGATCCTTTTAGACCCTCATGACTATGTGTAAAGTTTTAAAACACTATCAGATATTTTGACATTTTTATGAAAAGGCACATTTAGTTCAGGTCATATGGAGTAATTCATGATATTTGTAAAAAAAAAAGAAAGAAAGAAAGGTAAACGTGTATGTGTGTGTACTCACAATCCATTCATCCCCATATCTGCGATACTGAAGCTGGTACACGAGTGTTCTTGTGATATTTGAGGATGGTGGATATGGGTTTCTCCAGGACAGAAGATGACCTCTACCATCTACTTTCTCTGTCAAATTAATCGGGGAGAGAACCTTTCCTGAAAACGCAAAAAGACAACTTTTAAAGATTTTTCTACACTAGAAATGCTTTAGAACACACATGTATGCACAAAACACACACTGACCTTGCTGGGCGACTCTAAGAGTTGTGTTTTTCGATACACAGGGCACTTTGAAGTATAGAATGTGACTTGTTGACTTGGTGAACCTTATGGTGTTATAGCGACAGCTGTGAGAGACCTTCCCATTGGATAAAAGCACACCGAGTCCATCAGAGACACAAAGTGTTTCTAAGCTAAAGAGAGAGATATAGTGAAAGTGACAGAGACAGAGAAAGATAAGAAAAGGGTCAGAAATACATTTTAATTTCCCCCATGAGTTTTCTCTGAAGAACATTCAATCTCACTTGAGCTTTCACCTACTTGTTTTCCCATAAGGTCAGTGTCTGTGACGATGTATTTCCTGCTGTGTGTAAATTAACATGTGCTTCCTCCTCCCATGTGCATCGTGCATGGGTCATGTAGTCATTGTAGCACTGCAGTGAATCCATAACTGGAGACCCTTAAAGAAGAGGTCAGTATTATAGGCCAAAGGTTCATATTTGAGTTTAACAGTTATAATTAAAGGGATAGTTCACGCCAAAATCGTGACATTATTTACTCACCTTTATGTTGTTCCAAACCCATATGACTTTCTTCCATCTAACGCAAAGGGAGATGTTACACAGAATGACTGCTTCAGTCACCATTCACTTTCATTGGATCTGTTGTCATGCATTGAAAGTGAATGGTGACTAAGTCTATCATCCTATATAACATCTCAATTTGTCTTGAGTTTTTGAGTTGATTTTTGGGTGAACTATTCCTTTAAAGGAAACCCTTAAAGAATACTTTTCTTCTGCAGGACATTAAGATTTTTAGAAGAATATCTCAGCTCTGTTGGTCCATTAAATGCAATTGAATGGTGGCCAGAACTTTGAAGCTCCAAATAACACATAAAGGCAGCCTAAAAGTAATCTGTAAGACTCAGGTGGTTAAATCCATGTCTTCAGAAAAGATATGATAGGTGTAGGTGAGAAATAGATCAATTTTAAATCCTTTTTACTCTAAATCTCCATTTTGACTAGCCCTTCAACGCGTGTTCACGAGAGGTCTTCTTTTGTTTTGTGCCGATTCGCATTCTTCGCACATATCGCCACCTACTGGGTGGTTGTGCGAATGCAATTTATTTATTCTGTGTCTGTCCTTTATCCCTCCCTTTTTGTCTTTTTCCTCCCTGCCCAGTATGTGGCAATATGCACGAAAAATGCAAATCTCCAAAAAACATAAGAAAAATAACCAGTTCATATCATGAATGTGCATAGGAGGGCTGTTTGAAAGTAGATTTAAAGTAAAAAAATAAATAAAAGGACTTAATTATTGATCTGTTTCTCATCCAAACATATCATATTGCTTCCGAAGATATGGATTTAACCACTGGAGTCGTATGGATGTCGATATTTTATGCTGATTTATTGCTTAATGTGCTTTTTGGGGCTTCAAAGTTCTGGCCACCATTTACCATTAACACATCTGGGATGGCATGAGGGTGAGTAAATGATGAGAGAATTTTCATTTTGGGTGAACTATCCCTTTAAGATCTGTCCACAATGCACCTTTAGATACAAGTTGATGGTTTCAGGCAAATAAACGTATTATTACACGGCCCTCTGGACTACTTTATTCTGATTTGTGTAAAATATCTATGGATAATAACCTCTGAATTATCACTCTTTTCACACCAACGCAAGTTTGAAAAGCGAATTGGCACATCCTTCAACTCAAAACAGTTACCGACAACCGACTAGTATAAATGGACTTGTCGGAGTTCAGTAATAAAGCTGAATTGTGTAACTTTTTCAGTGTAAAAATACTTTCTTCTATCCCAGCTTAATATGCAGAGACAACTACAAGTAAGCTATTCATATATTACCTTTCTCAAAATCCGTAAACACAGTCTCTGACACTCTGAGTTTGTTTTGAGCTACCCACATAGAACTGGTCAGGACCCAGGACTATTTGACTGACGAGGGTCGTTTTTGGAAAAGTTTTCACCTTTCAGGTGCCCTTGTATTGCAGAAATTATCTACTTCAGCTTAAATTGTTACCTTTTTAACAAAGATGTTTCCTGTTACAGCAAGCATGCAACAGCAATGAACCGATAAGAGAGATCTAAAAGAAAACTTAAAATTGAGGAAGACATTTGACATTGTAGCTAAATATGCCAGAATAATAGACTTTACTAAATAGACCTTTTTCACACTCCGGGTTTTGGAAAGCAGAAGTAAACGTTTGCAGGGTAAACTTCGACATCGGTGAATGGAAGCTAATGGGAGATCACAGCAAATATTATTTTCACGTACACATTTGCTCCAAGAGCAACAGAAAATATCCACTCTTACGTTTGAATGACTTTCCAGAAGAGGAAAAAAATAGAGAGCAGTGGATTAAGATGGTAAAATGGGAGAAGATGCCAAATGTACTGTCACTCTGTCAGCAGCAGCTGTAACAGAAATACCTTGCAGCTGTGGTAATTCGTTTTTCAAATCTAATTCCAGGGTAATGTCACACAAAGCATAATGTTATAAATGTACACTCAATATTTAAAAAATGTATAATATAAAAAAAATTGCGCGATTTAAGCTGCTAAATAAGGCGGAATCGCGTCATCACAACATGTGAAAAAAGGTCTAATGCACATTAATATGATACTGTGTTGCACTGCTCGCCTTGCTAGGTCATTATTTTCAACGGAATAGACTAAAAAACACAAATCCACCCTCAAATAATTGTTTATAGTAATACAACACTACAATTGCAATCCATAAAAATCGAAATACGTAGCCTAACTTTTATAATATAGCAACAGATGCCTGTAGATTGCACTAAAAAGACCGAAATGATGAGTGACGATAAATCTGTCCTCTTTAAAACCAACCACAACACTTGATTTGAGTTTCAAAACTTTTTCAAAGAGCACCACTGTCACACAGATATCTGAACACAAGCAGGAACTTCCAGAGACACTTACTAGACTTAAAATATTGTTAAACATTTCTTAAAGGGATTTTTCATTCTCAGACTCTGCAAGACTCTTGATTTTAGTTAGAAGTGAGAATGAGACCTGAAATCATGCCCAGATGTACAAGTGTCTGCTATGGAGATTCTCTTTCGACTGTTTAGTAAAGCATTGAGATTATAACATTTATACGTATCGGTACAAGATGAAAGTCATAACATGTTTAGAAAACCCACTAATAATGGTTTATCTGGTGGACACAGTCCTGAACAATACAGGGATAACAAAATGAACAGACCACAGTAATATCTGAGTGTTATCTTTCTCTCTTACCACTCCCAGATGTGACATCATAAAGTTGACACTGGTCAGCGCTGGTGATTTTGAAAAGCAGAGCAAGTACACTCATATAAAGCGTCCAGGTGGAGAACATTGTGGCTGAGATGCAAGACCGGCGAAACGCTTCTTACAGGTGGTGCTTCCAGTTACCTCCAAGATATCTGAATATTTAGAAACAACATACATTTTGAGAAAAAAATGTGATAACATGCATTAGTTCATTTAAGCATTTTCAGCCAAAAAAATGGAGCTCCCTCAAACACACATATACTGAAGTCAACTTAAAGGCATCTCAGACATGTGTGGTCATGAGAAGTTTGCACTGCTTTTAAACACAAAACTTCCTTCCTTTTGTTTACGTCGCACACGTGCGCACAAAACAACACACATACTTTTGGATTTGAAATAAATGAACTTTCAACCTAATAATAAGAGAAAACACTTAAAAGTAATATTGAAAAAAATAATAGAAAGCATCTAAAACAAATATGCACAAAATCCTTAAAATGCCAAAAAGTACATATATTGCTTACTTTGTGTGACAAAAGCATGGTGCCCTTCAAATCCATGTAAAAAAACATCCATCTTTGAATTAAAAATTTAAAATCCATCTTTTAATTAAAGATACACGTCAAGGAACCGGTGCACATCGTAATAAAGGCTCCAGATCTACATGAATAGGTTGGAAGAATGAAAGAACGTCTCGTACAGTAAAGATACATGAAACGGTGGGGTAAACCTGACTGTCCTTCCATGACCAACTAGTGGAGCTATACAGTGTAAACACAGATACAGAATGTTGCACTATGTTTCTCGTAACTGCCAGGAAACTGTGAGGAAAGGGATTTCCCTGATCTTAAAAGAGAGTGAGGGGTGTAAGGGGAGAGAGAGAGAGAGAGAGAGAGAGAGAGAGAGAGAGAGAGAGAGAGAGAGAGAGAGAGAGAGAGAGTGCGTGCAGTGTTAAACCAAACTTGTCAAACTTTTACATTTGTTTAGTTTTTAATTTTGAGTTTAGTATTTTAGATTTTGTAATGTTGTTATATTGTTTTGTGAGGTAGGACTGCTATTTTTAGTTGCGGTAAAGTGTGCCCGTGCTGTTGGTGAGTGAACTCACTCAAAGGGAAAAAAAACTAAAATACTTTTTACTTTACAATTAGTTCCAGTAGTGACATAAATGATGTTTTACCCATGACAAATCTTTGTGGTCTTCACCTGTGCATGTCTTAAAAACATGTATTTTAAAATGTTTGAATTTTAACATATTGAGTTTACATTTTCCTTTGTTAAGATCTTGAAATGATCTTTGATCTATATACAGATCAGAATATTTCTAAATTGAAGATCTTATTATTTCACTGTATGATCAATGGTTTTTAACCTCAGTGTAATGATAAATATAAACTATTCCTCAATGTTAAGTTTTTGTGAAAGTTTAATCTCTGGCTGAGGGATTTTTCATTGAAAATAATCCAATTTTGTTTGAATAACAATGCATACTTTATCTTATTAACACATTAGTTTTCTCCTTTAATCACATCATTATGTAATGATCTATATAGATCATTTGATTGTATATGAATGCCACTTTCTGCTAATCTTTTGTGAAATTCAGCAGCTCACTGCTGAGTCGGAATTTGAATTATTATATTATCTCTTATTCATATGCAAGTATAAATAGTATCTAAATATCCTTACCTTTATATTCGTCATTAAAAACAGGCTAGTTAATATTCCATTCCTCTGTGCTTGGACAAAAATTGTGTGTTTCTGTGTCTTAAGCATTCAACTTTGACTCAACATAAAGTACTTCCCTTGTGTGCATTTATGTGTCTGCATGATTAAGGGTGTGTTCTAAATAGTAAATATGTACACATGAGATCATTTACTCGAACAACTTCAAAACCAGAAGTTCCTTTTTTCTCACTTGGGTAAACACTTTAGTTGCTTGGTCATCTGAAATGTACTTTCTAAGATCTAGTTTACCATTATAAAAGAGTTCACACAGAAAAAGTTGTTGGCCACATAGTTTCTATTCTATATTCAATATCACAATCAGTATGAATATCACCAAGCCTTATACTCACCCTTATGCTGTTCCAAAGCAATATGACATTCTTTCTTCCGTGGAACACAAAAGGAGATGTTCGACAGAATGTTAGCCTCAGTCACCATTCACTTTCATTGTATGGAAAAAACATGCAATGAAAGTGAATGCTGACTGACACTAACATTCTGCCTAATATCTCATTTTGTGTTCCACGAAAGAAATTCATATGGGTTTGGGACATCATGAGTAAATTACGACACATTTGCATTTTTGGGTGAACTATCCCTTTAATATAAAGAATAAAATTGACAGTCCTGGTTCAGAAAGTGACACATGAATATCTCTATAAAAATTCACACCAACAGATACACACATACAAGCAAATTCACACCCAATTACACACCCACACTCACTTGCAACCCCACATAAACACATTGACACACCAATGAATTCTCTCACAAAAAGACACAAACACTGTGCTGAGAACATTCCAGGAAATATCAGGATAACCTGGAAGTGTCAGAAAGAGTGAAAGTTCTCTCTTTCTCTTTCTCTTTCTCTGCTTGCCCCCCCCCCCCCTCTCTCCCTCTCTCCCTCTCTCTCTCTCGCTCGTCACGTGTCTGTTTGTGTGCTTGAATTATACTCAGCTCTTATATAAATTAATTTAAGTAATTTACCTTTTTCACAAGTTCACATGACTACCTACAGTAGTCCTCAAAGTGGACATGGTAAACAGATTGTTACGGAGGGGCTTGAGCACTCCTGATTACTTAATTTAAGTTACTTAAGATTACAAATGAAGGTGATGCCTGAAGAGTTGAGGCAAGCAGCCACTATATGCGCTTGTGTTGTGATTGACAGGACTACATTGACAAGCACCTCCCCAAAAAATAACCAAAGTTCAGCCATGCAACACTATGCGGTGCAAGCTAATAGGTTCCTTGAACTTGCTATCTGTTAGAAAATTGGTTAATGTGATATGTTAAGCCAATCAGCTCGCGTGGGAGTAAGCTGATTAGTCCTTTGACGTGTATTTGGGTAGCCAGTTTTACCACAGCATGCTGCAACAGTTTTTTCTCTGAAACCCATATCCACCCCAGCTGCAATGGTCTAGATCTGCTACATGGGATTGTTTGTAATGTCTATTTGTGCAGCAGCATGTCCACATGCTTAACTCAGTATGTAGAGAATTTTCTAACAGTAGCAAGTATCCGTACCTGCTCTATAGCAGCAGCAGCAGCAGCAGCAGCGTAGCAGATCAAGTCAAGTCAAGTAGTTTTTATTGTCCTTCAACCATATAGAGTTATTACAGTACACAGTGAAACGAGACAACGTTCCTCCAGGACCATGGTGCTACATAAAACAACATAGGACAAAGACAGAACCACATGAGACCACACAGACTAAATAACATACCTATATGTGTGCAAACGTGTGCAAAAAGTATGGGACAGTACAATAAATTACTAAAAATTAACAGGACAATAGGCACAGTTAGAGACAGTGCAGCGCCGACCAGGTAGCAGACAGGTATAAAGTGACAATAATTAAAGTGCAACTCAGGACATGTGTGTGTGCGTCAGTCCAGTCTCTGAGTATTGAGGAGTCTGATGGCTTGTGGGAAGAAGCTGTTACACAGTCTGGCCATGAGGGCACGAATGCTTCGGTACCTCCTGCCAGACGGGAGGAGGGTGAAGAGTTTGTGTGAGGGGTGTGTGGGGTCGTCCACAATGCTGGTAGCTTTGCGGATGCAGTGTTTTTTGTAGATGTCTTTGATGGAGGGAAGAGAGACCCCGATGATCTTCTCAGCTGTTCTCACTAGCCTCTGCAGGGCTTTGCGGTCCGATACGGTGCAAGTCCCAAACCAAGCAGTGATGCAGCTGCTCAGGATGCTCTCAATAGTCCCTCTATAGAATGTAGTGAGGATGGGGGGTGGGAGATGTGCTTCACTCAGCCTTTGAAGAAAGTAGAGACGCTGTTGGGCTTTCTTGGTAATAGAGCTGGTGTTGAGGGACCAGGTGAGGTTCTCCACCAGGTGAACACCAAGGAATTTTGTGCTCTTGACGATCTCCACAGAGGAGCTGTCGATGTTCATCAGAGAGTGGTCAGTCTGTGCTCTCCTAAAGTCAACAACCATCTCTTTTGTTTTGTCCACATTCAGAGACAGGTTGTTGGCTCTACACCAGTCTGTTAGCCGCTGCACCTCCTCTCTGTATGCTGACTCATCGTTCTTGCTGATGAGACCCACCACAGTCGCGTCATCGACGAACTTAATGATGTGGTTCAAGCTGTGCATTGCTGCACAGACGTGAGTCAACAGAGTTAAACACAGTGGACTGGGCAAAATCCACATACTGATGGAATTTAGGGAGCACTGTCTTGAGATTCGCATGGTTGAAATCTCCTGTGACAATAAACAGTCCGTCAGGGTGAGCGTTCTGCAGTTCGCTCATAGCCCCATACAGTTCACAGAGTGCTTCCTTAGTGTTAGCACTGGGTGGAATGTAAAATCCGGTTATGATAACAGTGGTGAATTCCCGTGGTAAATAAAAAGGTCTGCATCTAACAGTCACAAGATCCACCAGTGATGAGCAGTAGCTAAAGACTAGCATAGAATTATTGCACCATTCCGTGTTGATGTAAACACACAAGCCACCACCGCGAGTCTTACCGCACAGAGCTGCATTTCTGTCTGCACGAAACGAGGCGAGCCCGTTTATCTAAATGGCGGCATCCGGAACTCTGTCGCTTAGACACATCTCCATGAAAACAAAGACGCAGCAGTCTCTAAGCTCACGCTGCATAGTCTGCTGGAGTCGGATGTAGTCCAGTTTATTGTACAGGGAGCAAACATTTGAGAGCAGGATAGACGGTTGAGCCGACCGGCTAGGGTCCGGCTAGCCCCGCCCTCTTGCTGCGCTTTTGCTTTCTCACACACCGCTTACGACGTCCCCTCCCCCGGGCACCGGCCTCAGGCGATGACGAGGACTGGAGGCCTGGTCTCTGCAGCACGCCGAGTTCACATAGCAACTCCTGCACATCATCATGCAGCTTGGTTGTTGCATGAATCTTATATTTTAACAGTTTCTGGTGATGGTAGACACGAACACTGGTTGCTTCGATGTCCATGTGCCGTAAAATTCGGGCTAAGTGGCAAAAATAGCACCATTTTGGATCCGGAGTGGCCGCTGCGTGCTACCGCGCCACCATCTTGGATCTAGACCGCCAAGACCAATATCCCATCATTACTACATTAACATGCTAAATGTTTCCAAGAGTTGACATGACTGAACTTCCTTTAGAACATTTATTTGTTGCATGGAAAAAATTTCAAATGACTATTTCCCTAATATTTCCAGTAACCACGGGAAATCTCTTGGCAAATGAGGGCAGGTTGGAAATTATGTTGGTAGAGGGAGCTAAGAGTACTTTTATTCATAACTGAGAGCATAATCAAATCAACCACAGTATTCTACAACTCAAGATACATGGGGCGGGGGATTTGTAGAATGTACTGAATGAAAGGTTTAGGCTCTGTGGAAACCTGCAGAACTTTCTTTCAGAAGCAAGATTCCTTATAGGCCTGCTTTTTTAGTAACCTGAAACGAGCATGTAATTTGGCTACAACTTCAATCATCTTAATGCGAATAAAGTTTTAGCTATAAAGATTCTTAGGCTACATAGACACTAATCCGGATACATTTGAAAGTGTTATCCAAAAGAAGCTTGTCCACACTGAAATGTATAATACGCTTAAATCTCCTTTACAGCGCATGTGAAAAATCGCTGTTCCATGTACGGTCTGAAATGCAATTGTCCTTGTGTTCCTTGGCCAACAGCAAATCCAAGTAAATTTTTCCTTCACCTTTGAAGGAATGTAATGTGAAGGCTGTATAAAGTAACATTTAACTTTAACAACACTATCAAAGTGAATATCAGGCACAACAACACCACTACAACACAGGCAGCCATTTTTATTATTTTGGATTGAATGGATTGCATGACTGCGTCACATGACATCAAATACATCAGTGTTTTCGAAAAGCTCAGTTTTGCTGTCAAAAATGTAATCTCAGTGTAGATGGAAAGCCAAAACCAAGACAAAAAGATGCATTTTCAAACAAATACATATTAGTATGGATGTGGACCTTGTTTAAAGGACAAAGTCTTAATTAAACCACCCAATGCATTAGTTAGTCAGTTATCATGCGTGCTGATATTCCGGCATGATGCATTAATAAGATCACAAAATAAAGAGTTCACTTACATTAGACTGATATGTAACTGCAACATTTCCTGACCACAGAGCAAAACATTTTTGTTTGAATGCTTGAGCTTGAGGTTGTATGAAAATTCGAGAAATGTAGGAATGTAGATCTGTACAGAATGCTGTCAATCACCAGTCAACAGTGGATAATGTAGATGTATCCAGATATTATGTATGGATGTATGGATGGATGGATACTGTAGATGGATGGATATTGTAGATTGATGGATGGATGCTGTGTATGGATGGATGGATGCATACTGTAGATTGATGGATATTGTAGATTGATGGATGATGCTGTGGATGGATGGATGGATGGATGGATGGATACTGTAGATGGATGGATGGATGGATGGATACTGTAGATGGATGGATATTGTAGATTGATGGATGGATGCTGTGTATGGATGGATGGATGGATACTGTAGATTGATGGATGATGCTGTGGATGGATGGATGGATGGATGGATACTGTAGATGGATGGCCATTGTAGATGGATGGATGGATGGATGGATACTGTAGATGGATGGATGGATGCTGTGGATGGATGGATGGATGGATGGATGGATACTGTAGATGGATGGCTATTGTAGATGGATGGATGGATGCTGGGATGGATGGATGGATACTGTAGATGGATTGATATTGTAAATTGATGGATGGATGCTGTGGATGCTGTGGATGGATGGATGGATACTGTAGATGGATGGCTATTGTAGATAGATGGATGGATGGATGGTTACTGTAGATGGATGAATGGATGGATGGATACTGTAGATAGATGGATATTGTAGATGGATGGATGGATGCTGTGGGTGGATGGATGGATGGATGAATACTGTAGATGGATGGCTGTTGTAGATGGATGGATGGATGGATGCTGTGGATGGATGGATACTGTAGATGGATGGATGGATGATGTTGTGGGTGGATGATGGATGGATGGATGGATGAATACTGTAGATAGATGGCTATTGTAGATGGATGGATGGATGGATGCTGTGGATGGATCGATGTATACTGTAGATGGATGGATGGATGCTGTGGATGGATGTATACTGTAGATGGATGGATGGATGCTGTGGATGGATGGATACTGTAGATGGATGGATGGATGGATACTGTAGATGGATGGATATTGTAAATTGATGGATGGATGCTGTGGATGGATGGATACTGTAGATGAATGGCTATTGTAGATGAATGGATGGATGCTGTGGATGGACGAATTGATGGATGGTAAAGTAAGGTCAACTGGTAAAGCTTATTATTAAATTGTTCATTTTTGACATTTCATTATAATTTTTTATAATTTTCTAGACTCTGGACCAATGAAAGTCTATCTTTATTTAGATCTAGCTGTTCTTATGTGCGTGTCTATTTCTAAAACCACCTGTCAAAAAGAAAAAAAATGAAAACAAGATGAGAAGAAGAAAGATTGTGTGAAGATAAGAGATATGTTGGTGGGGAGGGGGGCAAGCGGTTTTAACAGATGAGCAGAGCTCATGCAAAAACACATGTTCAAAAGAACAGATCAATGTGAATTTATTGTGTATAACAGGACTCCCTGGAAGAAGAGATTGTATTATCTCAATGGGACCTTCCTGGTTAAATAAAGGATACAATAATAATAATTCTGTTCATGCCCTATCCACCTTATTTTGCAATGTGTAAGAAAGCAAACCATTGCATTTTCTGCAGGCATAAGACATTTTTGTTGTCATTGACCGCAATATAAATAATGTAAAGAATAATACTAGAATTTAGTGTTGTGGGCTTAAAGACTATCACACAACCACAGGATGTATAGCAGAATAATATTCTAATGCAGGATAATTTACAGTAAAAAGTATGTCGATCATCCACTTGTTGCTGTGTGTTGTATTGAAGAGACAGTTATAGAGTCTGCTTCTTACTTTACAGAGAGCATAACAATATAGTTTGTGTATCTGCATAATATTTTATAAATCACACTGAATGTGATATCTGTGTTTACTATAAACCACTGAGAAAGAGAGAATGCTCTCTGACAAGAAAAGAGACAGTAATGCATTTATTGATTTACAGAGATGAAACAAGATGCCGTTTTGGTTTAGATGGAGATGAAGACTGTCAGTTTCAAGGCCTGATCTCTCATTCAGTGATAGTTCACAGTTGTCTGCCTGTGCAACAGTGGATGATGAAATGATGGAAAAATGCTATATAAGGTAAAACTATATGCGCTCTGTAAAAATGTGTTTATAAAAATAACAATTGTTGATAATAATATGATGACATACAGTATGTTACCAGTCTGCAATAGAAAGCTGAATAAATTAGTATTTTTTAATCACTGACAGCTGGAGAAGGCTTATCCACATTCAAGGTTGATAAAGGCTGTGCCCTTGCTACGTTGAAAAATAAGGTGGACAGTTTTGTATATGATAATTTTTCCATTTTCATGTTTTGGGACACAATAATAATCTGGTGCACTATGTAGTATGGATAGTATTGATAGTTTACTCTGTGTGTGTGTGTGTCTGTGCATGTGTGTGTGTGTGTGTGTGTCTCGGTGACACACACCTATAAAGCTGATTCTGTGTGTGTTTGTATCTAAGATTGGACACCATCATATTTGTTTTTTAATTACTTTTTTTGGTTTATTCTATTATGACTGGATGTAGTGCAAAGATAGGGTTTAATGGTTTTGGGTTTTGGCTATGTTTCCACAAGATAGGTATCAAATGGTTAGCTTGCTCATTAGCTAAATGTTAGCATTAGCCGCAGGAGCCTAGCCATGTAGACAGTAATTGGGATTTTATTTACTCCTTTTGCTCCTTTGCTTATTTACTCCTGTGATGTTGAATTCACTTACAGATCAAAGAAGTTTTACTTTCTCAGAATCGAGGTCTGAATATTTGCATAGTCACGCACAATTGATACCTAGATTCCCTTATTTCTAATTTGATCTTTTTAGATTGACTCAATTGAATTTCACACCATTTTGCTTGCCATGTTAGAAATGTACTCCCCCAGAGGAGGAAATTAGAATGTGTGACTCAGTCCAGAACCATATGGTTGAAGGTCACATGCTCTTCAGTGTAAATGTTTAATTTAGCCTCATTCTCTCTTCCCCCCCCCCCCCCCCCCCCAAGACCATTAAATTACATTCAACTCACAATTTATCTTCCATGTTTAACTTTTTCTCTCTTGCCTTGTGTTTGATTCACATTTTCAAGCCCTTTGTTTTTTATAATAAAATCTCAAGCCTGAAACATTTCTACAGAGCTTACATGAGAAAGTATGATTTTCTTTGTTATGATTTGTCAAAAGGGTCAATGTGGAATGAAGCTTGTGACTTTAAATCTGTCTGTACTCAAGACAGATTTACAACAAGAAATTGTGCGTGTCTGCATGCACTAATCGACTTTCTTGTGACTTTTTTTAAACTCGACTTCCTGGTGACAAGTGCTTTTCAGTGTGAAACGAAAAGCCACAACAAGCTTAGAACTTCCTTATATTCACTCGTCTCAGTACCTACTTTTTACACTGCTAAGCCCTTTGTTTGAATTTCCTAATGCTTACTTTGAGTTGTGCTATTCTAAATACTAAAACCAGACAGTGACTCATTATGGTATGGTAGCTGAAGTTGTTTTGGCACGAAAATGACTTTCACCTCACTTGTGTTTTACAGGAATCGTTTTTGGAGTAATTGATGCATTTTCCTCTGAGAGAGCCCTAAACATATACTGTATGAATCACACTATGCCTCATAAATTGTAAGTAACTAGAAATGTATTGAAAATAATTGGTGAATGAAAGTTTGCAACTATAGTGCCACCTAGAGTTTTGTTGAGAATATTTCCTTGACGTCTCCATTTATAATTAAAAGTAGATTTCCTGATGAAGGAATTTTTGAGTGGGTATTCATACTTATGTATGTATGAACATTTAAAGCTGACTATGTAGAAAACATATAATAGATGGGTGGATAAAAAGACAGAGAAGGGATGTTACATATTGTATAATTATGTGTTGAATTTTAAGCCTGGCCTATCATAATATGTGTATAAGACAAGTCAAGATATATTTCTAGACCACATTATTTCTAGAGTTGCACCAAAGTGCTGTACATTAAAATATAAAACATATAAAAGAAGAAGAAAAATCCAGGCGCAAATATGCAAGTGACAACAGTAAAAACAACATGGGGTATACAAGATATACAGCGCAATAAACAGAATAAAGTCTGTGTAACTAAAACATAACACACTTAAGCTAAGAATTATCAATAGATAGAGAATACAGATAATATTTAAGAGCAGATTTAAAACTAGTGAGTGAAGGAGCAGACCTCACGTGAAAGGGCAGGCTGTTCCAAAGTTTGGGAGCTAAAGAGGAGAAGGCCCGACCCCCCTTATTTTTACAGCAACAACGAGGGACAGATAAGAGAAACTAATTGCATGATCTAATTGCTCTTTGGGGATAGTAAGGATTCAAAAGGTCACTGATGTACTTCGGTGCGACACCAGATAAAGCCTTGTACACATAGATAGCAATTTTAAAATCAATTCAATAATTAATGGGATTATTGAGAGAAATATGATCCCTCTTTTTTGTGCCGGTAGGAAGTCTAGCTGCCGCATTTTGAACAATTTGATGATGAGAAATATCAGTTTGAGGCAGACTGATGTATAGAGAATTACAGCAATCCAAACATGATGTAATAAGAGCATGGATTGCAGTTTTAATTCAACCAAAGATCTTAGATGAAAGAAACTTTCCTTTACCACTGCGCTTATTTGTTTATCAAAAATTAATGATGAATCAAAAATAACCCCAAGATTTCTAACTTGTGTTTGAATGCTAGAGGAAAAAGAACACAATTGCAAGGCAGATGAGGGCTAAAATCAAAATGTCATTGTCACTTTCGTTTAATTGCAAAAAAATATTTTCTAGCCAAGATTTAATATCCTCAAAACAGTCACAAAGCACTTCAAAAGGACAACCACAGTGAGTTTTAACGGTAGATAAAATTGTGTCATCAGCATAGCAATAGTAAAAAATCTTATATTTCTGAAAAATAACACCCAGAAAGAGAAGAGGGGCCTAAAAAGGAGCCCTGAGGCACTCACTTTTGATGTAGAGTTATATACTTGTATACTAACTTTTTAAAGGGTAATTCACCTAAAAATGGAAAAAAAAAACAAAAAAAAAAAACTCATCATTAACTCACCATCATGCCCTCCCAGATGTGTGAGTTTCTTTCTTCTGCAGAACACAAAAGCTGATTTTTAGAAGAATATCTCAGCTCTGTAGGTCCATACAATGCAAGGGAATGGTGACCAGACCTTTGAATCCCTAAATATCACATAAAGGGAGCATAAAAGTAATCCATAAGACTCCAGTGGTTAAATCCATGTCTTCAGAAGTGATATGATGATAAACAGATCAATATTTAAGTCCTTTTTTTGATTATAAATCTCCACTTTCACTTTCAATTTCACATTCTTTCACATTCTGAAAGTGAAAGTGGAGATTTATAAAAGGACATAAATATTGATCTGTTTCTAACCCACACATATCATTTAGCTTCTGAAGACATAGATTTAACCAATGGAGTCATATTGATTACTTTTATGCTGCCTTTTTATGATTTTTTGGAGATTCAATGGTCTGGTCAACATTCACTTGCTTTGTATAGACCTACAGATATGAGATATTTCTAAAAATCTTCAGATGTTTTCTGGATGGCATAAGGGTGAGTAAATGATAAGAGAATTAAAATTTTTGGGTGAACTATCCCTATAACTTTAGCTTTGGATAAAGTTAACTGTATTTTAGGTAAACAAATTTATATTTGTAATTTTTTTCACAAAAATGTTTTTTAATCATATTCTTTCTGCCACTTGTGTGAGTTTCACATTACACATTCAGAAAACATAAGTGAACACATATCACACATATCTCACAGTTTCCTGTCAGTGTCTAATTAATTTGTTCTTTGGAAGTTGCAATTTTTATCTATGTTTATATATTTTGTATATGTTATATGGCTCTCTCAGAGGAAAACACATCAATTACTCCAAAAACGATTCCTGTAAAACACAAGTGAGGTGAAAGTAATTTTCGTGCCAAAGCACCTTCAGCTACCATACCATAATGAGTCACTGTCTGGTTTTAGTATTTAGAATAGCACATTATTTCTAGAGTTGCACCAAAGTGCTGTAGCAATTTTAAAATCAATTCAATAATTAACGGGAAGCCCCAATGTAAAGTTGCTAAAATGAGAGAAATATGATCCCTCTTTTTTGTGCCGGTAGGAAGTCTAGCTGCCGCATTTTGAACAATTTGATGATGAGAAATAGCAGTTTGAGGCAGACTGATGTATAGAGAATTACAGCAATCCAAACATGATGTAATAAGAGCATGGATTGCAGTTTTAATTCAACCAAAGATCTTAGATGAAAGAATCTTTCCTTTACCACTGCGCTTATTTGTTTATCAAAAATTAATGATGAATTAAAAATAACCCCAAGTTCCCAGTCTGTCGCTCACTTCGACGTTGTGTCGAAGAAGCGAAACTGGGGGTCTCTCTTGAGCGCTGAATATGACTCTGATCTATGAAAAAAGGGCAATGAGAAGTTGGCAGACAGTATTTGCATACCCCGCCCCCAGACATACGGGTATAAAAGCGGGGAAATACGTTGAGTTCATTCAGAAATTTTCTTCGGAGCCGATGGTTGTACTGCGAGTCATACACCCGTTTCTGTTCCTCTGACGCTCTCTGCTGTTGGATCTACGGTGCACTACAGCGGCTTTCTCCTTCCTTGCACGGCAATGCAGTTTTCCTCTGGGCACTTCGACAGTGCTGAGCATATTAAAAGAGTGATATTTCTTTTAAAAGAGTGTTTTCCTCTATTAGAGCAATACAAAGTGGCATTGAACGTCCTTTTCAGGACGTGTCTTTATAAAGATGCCATTCTGCCCCTGTGTAGTTCCTGGATACGGTAGAGTGCTCTCCACTTCAGACGGCCACAGGGGTTGTCTCGTGTGTCTGGGCAGCGATCACACCAAGGCAGCGTTTGTGGATGGTTCATGCTCTCACTGTGAGGGCGTGACCATTGCAACATTGCGGTCGCGGCTCACTTTCAATAGAAAGCACGCCTTTCCAGCCACCCCCCCCCCCCCCCCGCATTGCTCCTTCTTTCCACGGGATTGAGGACGATGCGGCTGGCAATGGAGGCGATCTGGGGATGGCAGCGGGTGCAGCTCCGCCGGGTACACCCCCTCGGACCACCCGCCCCCCAGCACACTCGTTGACTCCGTCCTCCCCACAGCAATCGCAGTTGGATGACTGGTTCCTGGGGCCCGGGCGCCACTCACAGCTTCGCCCCCCTGGTCTCGTTTTTCCCGGAGGTGCATGATGAGCTGACGTCATCAGCTTCCCTCTCCACTGATCACAAAGCCACTTGCTCATCTCGCTACCCTCGACGGCGGAGCGGCCCACAGGTACACGGCGATTCCCCAAGGTGGATAGGGCTGTTCCTACCACGCCCTTTAGAGACCAGGTAGTGAACCTGCAAGCACTGCCCCGGGAGGAGGCAGACCCAGCCCCTTCGTTGCTGTGTCCGATACGTGTTTTGCGTACCTACTTGGACCGCACGCAGAGCTTTAGATGTTCTGAGCAGCGCTTTGTCTGATTTGGCGGACAGCGAAAAAGGGAACGCACATAGTTTCACATAACACATTCTAAAAACATAAGTGATACGTAAAAACATAAAAACATAAAGTGACCACATATCACACATATCTCAGTTTCCTGTCAGTGTCTAATAAAGATGCTCTTTGGAAGTTGCAATTTCTGTGATGTAATACTGTTTCTGTCAGACATGAGTGTGCTTCCTGTTACAACATATTTCCTTCAGTTAAATATTTCTTTTTAAATTTACAATTAACTGATGAAAATGATCTGGTCAAAAGACCATTGAAGTATTAGCACATAGCGCAATATTTTTTTACTTATAAGGAGAGATGTTTTCTCAATTAGGATAGAGAAATGTCCTAATGAAAAAGTTCTGCAAACTGATAAAGTGTTTGTTTGATTGTTTAGTGTTTTGTGTGGGATCATCAATAAAGAAAATTTTAGTTCCCTATCTGTCACTAACTCTACGTTGTGTTGATGAAGTGACACTAGGGGTCACTCTTGGGAGCCCGAGACACATCTGATCTTTGATAAAAGGCCAATGGGAATTGGCGAGTGGTATTTGCATGCCTTTCCCCCGAACATACGGGTATAAAGGAGCTGCCATGCGAACCGCTCATTCAGATTTTCTCCTCGCAGCTGAGTGGTCGATATTCATTGAGCTGAATTCCCATGGCTTTCATTCACCTCTGCTGGATTCTGACGGCGCATTACAGTGGCTTCTCCTCCCTCTGCACTGGTGAGCGGAGAACGGGTTCATCCAGTCGGACGCGGAAGCCTCAGCTGGGCTTCCCCCTCGGGTACGGTCACCCTGTCACAGACTGATGCAAAAATGACAGACATGCTTACCCGGGCAGCCACGAGCGTTGGTCTAGAGTGGAACCCTCTGCTCTCCCCTGAAACTTTGCGGCTCGATGATTGGTTCCTTGGCCAACGGCGCCGCTCACAGCCACACCCCGCCCCAGTTCCTTTCTTCCCATAAGTGCACGAGGAGCTAACAAGGTCATGGGAGGCACCTTTTACTGCCCTGTTCCAATCTTTCAGCTCCACCGCCCTCACTACCCTCAATGATGGGGCGGCCAAGGGGTATTTGGTGATACCCCCAGTGGAACACAAAATTTCGATTCCACTTCAACACAAACCCTTCCTTCCATTTGCATTCGAGGGTCACTGTTCCCTCGCGTCTTCACGAAGGTTGCAGAGGCAGCCCTTGCCCCGTTAAGAGAAGTGGGCATTCGCATCCTCAACTATCTCGACGACTGGCTCATTCTAGCTAACTCTCAGGATGTGTTGTGTGCACACAGGGACCTGGTGCTCACGCACCTCAGCTGGCTAGGGCTTCAGGTCAATGGGGAAAAGATCAAGCTCCTCCCGGTTCAGAGCATCTCTTTTCTCGGCTTGGAGTTGGATTCCGTATCGATGACGGCGTGCCTCACGAACGAGCTTGCACAGTCGGTGCTGACCTGTTTGAAGGCATTCAGACAGAAAACAGTGGTTCCACTGAAACTGTTTCAGAGACTCCTGTGGCCTTCTCAGTGGAACTCGCTGCTGGCTCAGCGCTATCTTAGCCCTATACTGAGGTAGGCCCTCCGCATGTGCTGGTTCCCTGTAGGTAACACCATGTGACCTACATATTCCGCTTAATTGTTTCCCTGTGTATGTGTGTGTGAATGTGTGAGCGTGTGTGAATGTGTGAGCATGTATTTATCACTTTGTGGGGACACTAGCGTGTCTAGAGTGTTCTAGGATGTTGTCAAAAGAGCTCATTCCCAAATCTTTGTGATATTGTTGACCCTAGAAATATACTGTATCTTTGGTCCATCCTTCAGTGTGAATCTGTGGGGAATTTTTTCCTTCATTTCACACAAAGTAATACCACACATCAACAAGCCAACAAGCAGTCTTATTTAGACAAGTTTAGCTGGCGTCACTAGCCAACTCCAAATAACTCTTAATAAAAAAATTTTTGCCAAGGTGTCACACTTATGGGGCTTTTCTACTGCACAGTACAACTCGACTCAACTCGACTCTGCTCGCTTTTTTGTGGTTTTCCACTTTTTTTAGTATCACCTTGGTAGAGGTTCCAAGCGAGCCGAGCAGATACTAAATATGACGTCAAAATCTTGCAGATCACTGATTGGTCAGGGAGAATCATCACTAGATTCCCGACACGCGACATCAACCCGCTAGTTTTAAAGTTAGCAACAGAGATAACAGTGTAAATTGTTCACGTGACTTTCGAATTAAGAAAAAAGAAATGGCTGTGTGCAAAACCCGCCGTGGTCAATAAATGAGGTGCAGATGGTCCACTCGTTAGCGTCGCGATGAACAAAAAGTCTCTTAGGAAGTGTATCAGCTGTTGGCCGCACACGGCTACCACCTTGACCTACCAACAGTATAGGGAAAAGAAAAAAAAAAAAAGAAAAAAAACTTAAAAGTGACTACAGAAACATCAAGGAAAAGTGGAAGTGGTTCAACCAAATGGACGCTATCTAAACCAGCGAGCAATGGGAGGGAGAGTGCCCTGGACTCAGCCACGTTGGGGGATGGTACATTTTGTTATGTTAACTTTCTACTCTGCTTGAAAGCTTCACTTTATTTAGTTGACCAGCTACTGGAAGCTTCCAGGCCAATTTAACTGTTACACTTGTGTAAATTCGCTATGAAACAACTGCTTTATGCAGCACAATGAGCTAGTAGCTAACAGCTAGCGGTTGTGTTATTGTTTAGGTCAGTTTGTCTTGTGTTTAAGATGACGTCACGGCAGTAGATGCGGCGCAACTATGACGATCCTCCTATAATCCAACCCACTTTGAGAGGCACTAAACTGCAGTGGAAATGCAAGCTAAAGCAAGTGCAAGTAAAGCGAGTAGAGTTGAGGCGAGTCGAACCGTAACGTTTAGTGGAAAAGTGCCTTTACCGACTGCTTTGCAGAGATCTCACACTTTTCAGTCGTAGGTATGATACACTTGCCGATTCAGAATGGTGGAGGGGTGACAGACATAGCAACTCTCTCTCTCTGATTCCCTGTCATATGGAGCTCAAAGAAATAACAACAGGAGTACCGCGTGAATATAAACAATTGTAAGAGTGATTTAGGATGTGATTCATTATGTAACTTTACTTTGCGAATGTGTGTTATTGTGTATTTATCCCCACGAGGCTTGCCATGGAACGCATATGTCCATATGCAGCTTTCAGTGAGTAAAGGATTTATGTTCAACAAAAACAGAATATTGTGTTGCCGTATGTAATTTCCTGTTCTGCAGTAACCTAAGCCACTGACTGTGATGTAGGGATGAGCGGATCGATCCTAAAGTATTGATACATCAGATACTGTTGTACCAAAAATATCAATCCTCACACAAAAATATATAAAAAATAATGTATTTATTTTTTAACTAGGGATATTATTATATGGTTACCACGAACAATATTCATAAGCTTCAAAGTGAAAATAAAGGATTAGGCTATATTAGCAAATACTGGTGCAGGATGGGAACTGTTTCTCCTTCCGCTCATCTTAACATTCATAAATGCTGAAAGATACAAGCAGAAAAGCGCTTGTTCCAGACTCGTTCAAACAAGAGGGATCAGTGCCTTGTAGAGGTAATATGGTAGACCTGAACCGCAAGGTAAAAAAAAAAAAAAAAAGGAAAAAATAAATAAATAATTGTGTCTTAATTTGTTCCTGATCCTAAGTCTTAAAAAAAGTAATTTTCACTCTTAAAAAAAAGGAATGCATTACCAACCTTGGCCACCAGATGCCACTATCAGTAAACATGTAATCTTGTGCTTTTAATGCTTTCTCACGCATGTCATGTGCAGACTTTCATGGTAAAATTTTATTATAACAATATATTTTAATATAACTAGTTGTCTATGCTTTTGAAACACTGTTTACTGTAGAAGTATCTTTGTTTATTTAATATAAAGATACCTGTATATATTACTGAACCTGCAGAGTTGCGTTCACAATGCGTAAGAGTGAACTAAACTTGCAGTACCTCACGAGATGATTGGAGATCCTTTGCAGCATTCTCATAGACTACATTATTCTTGCAAACAGATTTCAGTTGAATGAAACTGACAAAAAAGGAAGTTTAACAGAGGAATCAGTATTGGTAACGGTATCGACGATATTGGACTTGAAAATATTGGTATCGTATCGAAAAGAAAATAAGCGGTATCGCCTATCCCTAATGTGATGTTGAACTTGAGAGATGTACACTCAAAAAATAGCTCTTTCACTAAACTTGATTCAATTGTGGATGTGTTTTGAATTAGTTTTCTTCAACTTAAAATTACTATGTAATCTCAACACAAACACTTTGTGTAGAAAAAGCCTAGTTAAATTGGATTGACCCAACAAAATTAGACATGTCAATGTAACTCAAAAATTATCTTATTTTTTACTGTCCAGTATAAGTGAGTGTTAGTATGCTAAATACATGCTGGTTGAAAGCAATATTGAGCATAGTTTAATAAGTATGCTATGGTTAGCATAGCATTTAATGAAGCAAGCAACACATTTTAAGTCTGACATTGACCTGTCATCATAGTTATTTCAAGCTCCACTCTTCACTGTAATGGTAACCCCTAAAATCTCAACATAACAAAAAAATAAACACTAACAAGTATCCTTATTTATATGCATCTTGCACAAAAACTTATAAAATTATACTTAATTGTAACAATTACGCTTCCATTTATATCGAGTTCCATTCAAAGCTTGCTGGGTAATTGAAATCCCCTGACCAGTTTCATCAATGCTACATTAAAAGTATTCATGTAGTTACAACTTAAATGGATTACAGTAAGTAAATGTCCATTTTCCAAATTTAAATGGATAGAACGCAATAAAATCCAGTTATTACGAAATTTTCTAAAACTGTGTTGCTTAATTTCATTTTAATAAAGTAAATTAAACAAGCAGCAAAAATCCTTTTATGAGTGGTTTGTGTGTGTGTGTGTGTGTGTGTGTGTGTGTGTGTGTGTGTGTGAGAGAGAGACAGAAAGTGTGTGATAGTGTGTGTGTGAGTTTGTGTGTGTTGTGTGTGTGTGTGTGTGAGAGAGAGAGAGAGAGAGAGAGAGTGTGTGATAGTGTGTGTATATGTGTGAGTTTGTGTGTGCGATAGAGTTTGTGTGTGAGTTTGTGTGTGTGTGTGTGTGTGAGAGAGAGAGAGATAGAGAGAGAGAGAGTGTGTGTGATAGTGTGTGTGTGTGTGAGAGAGAGAGAGATAGAGAGAGAGAGAGTGTGTGTGATAGTGTGTGTGTGTGTGTGAGAGAGAGAGAGAGAGATAGAGAGAGTGTGTATGATAGTGTGTGTGTGTGTGTGAGTTTGTGTGTGTGTATGTGTGTGTGTATGTGTGTGTGTGTGTGTGTGTGTGTGTGTGTGTGTGTGTGTGTGTGTGTGTGTGTGTGTGTGTGTGTGTGTGTGTGTGAACCAATGGGAATTACGTTGCCAATGTCCTTTATGCTAGAGCTGCATAATTGACTCTTCAGCAGGCTGAAATGGACTACAAATCCTTTGGGATGTCTACGGGATACTGCATTCCCTCTATACTTTGATATTCATCCCAACAAGCTGGTTTGAAACATATAAAGTGTTGCCGTATGGTTTCTAGAGTGTTCTAGGAGGTTGTCAAAAGAGCTCAAAATCTCTGGTTCCCAAATCTCTGTGATATTGTTGACCCTAGAAATATACTGTATCTTTGGTCCATCCTTCAGTGTGAATCTGTGGGGAATTTTTTTCTTCATTTCACACAAAGTATTACCACACATCAACAAGCCAACAAGCTTATTTAGACAAGTTTAGCTGGCGTCACTAGCCAACTCCAAATAACTCCAAATTCTTTGCCGAGGGTGTCACACTTACTGACTGCTTTGCAGAGATCTCACACTTTTCAGTCGGGAGATATGATACACTTGCCGATTCAGAATGATGGAGGGGTGACAGACATAGCAACTCTCTCTCTCTGATTCCCTGTTATACAGAGCTCGAAGAAAAACAACAGAAGTACCACTTGAATATAAATGAATGTGTGTTATTGTGGATTTATCCCCTTGAAGCTTGCCATGGAACGCATATGTCCATATGCAGATTTCAGTGAGAAAAGTATTTATGTTCAACAAAAACAAACTGCTCTGCCTGGCCGGTGATTATGTTAGTGAATCTAACACCTGAAAATCAGGTGTATCAGCGTAATGTGTGTAACACTAAATTAACAAATTCCTTCTTAATCCCAAAGCAAACTGAGAAAAAGATGAAGTGAGTTGTAAGAGGTTGTTCCTTGGTAAATCTGTAAGCCCTTTCTTGCATATACTGGAAAAATACAGGAATAAAGACGAGCATTTCCTTAGAGGTGTACATGCACATCCCCCCACCAAAGGCGTAGGAACAAACTGAAAATTGGGGGGACACATTAATATAAAAGAAACCTTCATGCTGAAGGTCGAACATTACCAAGTTCTGCAAGATTTTAAATTAGTATTTTTATTATCGCAGTCTTTCTGGGTATATCAGAAATTCCATCTTTCCTTCATTCCAATAGTGTTTAACACTGTTTAACACGCATTGAATTATTGTATTAAGGTTCGTTAACAGGTGTTTTGCCAGTGATGGGGCGTTAGTGGAGCTCTTTTGGAGCAAGAGATACAATGACGCTCTGATTTTTTTAAAAACCTGCTCCTCGCTCCAGGCAAAATCATGCTGCTCTACTCCTTGTTCCGCTTCCACTCTGCTCACATACATCTGATATGCACAACTCTGTATGGTGCCAAATACATGTTATGATGTCAAAGGTCAGTAACACTTTATTTTACAGTGTCATTATTATACATATTACATGTATTGACTATATCAGTTACATTCAACTATGCATAATTACAAGTAACTAACCCTAAACCTGAACCAATAGTACAAAAGGACATGCTGTTAATTAATATTACTCTATACTTACTTGAGTAATTACACTGTAACAAGGACACTGTAAAATAAATAAATATTTTAATAAAAAAGAAACTTTATTTTTTAGATGTTTTTGAATCACTTTAAGTAAAAATGTGTATTTCATAGAAAACATCCGGTCACCTTATTTCAGTGTTTATTTTGTGTAATGATGTGATTTAATAATGACACAATCAAGAAAATTAACGATAAATGTTTGTTCATTATCGCTGTTTTTCAGTAAAAAAAATTTTTAATAAAATAACGGTTTGTTTACTTAAAAACAAAAAAAAAACATTAAAAACATTAAATATATATATAGTAAATGAAAAGATATGTGCATATGTTTTTTTTTTTTTTTTTTTTTTTAGTAGGCACTAATTACATGATGGCCGTTATTTTATTGAAACATTTTTAACTGAAAAACAGCGATAATGAACAAACATTTATCGTTGATTTTTCTTGATTGTGTCATTATTAAATCACATCATTACGCAAAATAAACACACACACACACACACACACATACACTCACCTAAAGAATTATTAGGAACACCTTTTCAATTTCTCATTAATGCAATTATCTAATCAACCAATCACATGGCAGTTGCTTCAATGCATTTAGGGGTGTGGTCCTGGTCAAGACAATCTCCTGAACTCCAAACTGAATGTGGGAAAGAAAGGTGATTTAAGCAATTTTGAGCGTGGCATGGTTGTTGGTGCCAGACGGGCCGGTCTGAGTATTTCACAATCTGCTCAGTTACTGGGATTTTCACGCACAACCATTTCTAGGGTTTACAAAGAATGGTGTGAAAAGGGAAAAACATCCAGTATGCGGCGAAAATGCCTTGTTGATGCTAGAGGTCAGAGGAGAATGGGCCGACTGATTCAAGCTGATAGAAGAGCAACTTTGACTGAAATAACCACTCGTTACACCAAGGTATGCAGCAAAGCATTTGTGAAGCCACAACACGCACAACCTTGAGGCGGATGGGCTACAACAGCAGAAGACCCCACCGGGTACCACTCATCTCCACTACAAATAGGAAAAAGAGGCTACAATTTGCAAGAGCTCACCAAAATTGGACAGTTGAAGACTGGAAAAATGTTGCCTGGTCTGATGAGTCTCGATTTCTGTTGAGACATTCAGATGGTAGAGTCAGAATTTGGCGTAAACAGAATGAGAACATGGATCCATCATGCCTTGTTACCACTGTGCAGGCTGGTGGTGGTGGTGTAATGGTGTGGGCGATGTTTTCTTGGCACACTTTAGGCCCCTTACTGCCAATTGGGCATCGTTTAAATGCCACGGCCTACCTGAGCATTGTTTCTGACCATGTCCATCCCTGTATGGCCACCATGTACCCATCCTCTGATGGCTACTTCCAGCAGGATAATGCACCATGTCACAAAGCTCGAATCATTTCAAATTGGTTTCTTGAACATGACAATGAGTTTACTGTACTAAAATGGCCCCCACAGTCACCAGATCTCAACCCAATAGAGCATCTTTGGGATGTGGTGGAACGGGAGCTTCATGCTCTGGATGTGCATCCCACAAATCTCCAACTGCAAGATGCTATCCTATCAATATGGGCCAACATTTCTAAAGAATGCTTTCAGCACCTTGTTGAATCAATGCCACGTAGAATTAAGGCAGTTCTGAAGGCGAAAGGGGGTCAAACACAGTATTAGTATGTTGTTCCTAATAATCCTTTAGGTGAGTGTATAGAATGTAATAATATATATATATATATATATATATATTAAAGTAACAAATCATTAGGTTATGTCATATTATTTCTCATCTTGGCTAATTTCCTTGGCTCTTTATTTTTATGACTGTTTTCCTCCAATTATTGTTTATTTTTTTTGTACAAAGTGTTTTGCTGCCTTAGTGAAGTCAGATGTATTCAGTGTTTCTCTAAAATTTGAGATTCACATAAGCCTGGTGTCTTTCTCTCTGGAAGATGGTAAATCAAGGCTGTTTTAATCCATTTCTGAAGTGAGATGTTCTCACTGAGGGTAAGACATTAGGACATTTTAATGGTAAAAAACTGTAATAACCGGCTAACTGAAACACTATTGGTATCGATCATAAAATTAAAGAATTGTTGCATAATGATTGAACTTGTCAAGCCAACTAAACCAATTATTTAAGCAAAGTCAATATGCCACAAAGTTTTGAAATGAATTCATTTTCTGTATTTTATTTAAGCTGAATAATATCTTCTTGGGTAGACCACTGTAATTTTTAAACCACTAAACCAGGCATTGCTCGTAAGTTTGTGCAATGATGGTTTCAAGCAAAGCATGTTGCCAAATATCTGAGTTGATCTTTAGCTGTGATGTCAGTGTAATTCGGAAATTTGGTTTATTGTGGTACTTCCCACAATTCATTTGATTGCGAAATATCGACAGCTTGATGTGATATTGAACGGAAGTTTAGCTGATCTGGGACCTGTGCTGGCCATCAGCCTAAAAGCATTTTTGCTTAGACACAGTTGTGACCCAGCACAAACCATTCGACACACACACACACACACACACACACACACACACACACACACACACACACACACAATACAATAATTTATAATTTATGGCTTTCTAGAATACTTTATTCGATCAATGGTATCATAATGTGGTTGTATAATAATAATATTTATATAATGAATAATATACTATAGGACTATTGTCCAAAGCAACCAATTTCCTTTGTCTCATATCATTCTGTGGTCTTTTTCTTCTCACATAATAGAATTACTTCAACTCAAATAACTATTTCATGATAAATTTTTGTTTTATGTTAAGTAGCTGTTTAATACTGAAAGTGGGAAAATGTTCAGGCTCCTTAATCCTTGCTCTACCAGACATGTTCCTCACTCAATTACTTTTCCTTGTCTTTTCATGCATGTATTTTCATGAATACATCATTTTAATGTCCCTGTTGAGGCCCTTAGGAACATTTTATTTCACAGATGTTGCTCTTTCATTGTTCAGGAGTTTAATATCTCTGGAGTTCTCAGCTGTGTTTCATTAAGAATTGACTTTGTCTCCAACCTGGTTTAATAGAATCACATTACTATATCTAATTTTTTTAAAAATGAGTGTTATGTGCCTTGTAGCATGTATCGTGGCTAGGGATATTTTGCCACTTACCTTATTTTGTCATCAGATCACTGTTTTAGGGGCAGACTGGCCATCGGGAGCACTGGGCTGGGGCTGACCCTCTGGTGCACAAGTACTGGCCCATCCTACAGGTGATATAGGTGGCCGCTCTGGGCTCCAACATGGCTGCCCAGACCCTATAATAATGTGAAATTTCAATAAACTCTGCAAGGTAAGCCAAAAAAAATCTATTTGCTTCTATTTTTAAATTACTTACTGTAATGTATGTACTTAAACTGTGTGTATGGCACACAAACTCTGTTATTTTACATACAAATCACAATAATGGTGACAACCAAAAACAACATATTAAGTATAAGATGAGCTCTGAATAATCACAAAATGACAAATAACTGCAAGTTACAACAAACACATTAACAGCAGCATAAATACAATCTGGAAACACTAAAGCTATGAGCAGTAAATAGTAACTTACATAATTTATTCCTATCGCAAAGCACTACTTGGAGCAGAAGAGCGGCCTGCTGAATAATGCTCATGCCTGATAAAAATGCAGAAAATAAGTCATGAAAAATATGTCTTTGTGGCTGTTTGAGTCTTTGAGGCTTACTTTGTATAAAGGACAGCAGAAACAGCGCTTGTCAAAGCATAGGGCTTTTCACTTTTTCTTAAGAATAATCTGGGGAAGGAATTAAAACATTGCAGATATAAACATGCAAAAAACTCACAAAGATGGAAAATATGAGCAATTAATCTGCAAAATACCTGCAAAGATCTACACGTATGTTTATTTTTTTTTAACATATATTAATGTGTTTATATTTATGTATGTACATATTCTGGTTAAATTTGTTTTAATTAATTTTTTTAAATAAAAATTTACACATAGTTATAAGGGTCTCAGTCTCCTGCGGTGTGAGAGTAACTTCATCTAATTATTTTAAACCACATTTTATGATCTTGTATTGCTATATAGACATATATAATGATATATTGTCATTAGGGCTCAAGCACTGAAAGTGCAGAGTCACTATTGTTCTTCTAAGGATTATTATTATGACCCAAGCACTGAAAGTACGGAGGCCAGCCCATTACCTTTTTAAACTGGTGCCTTCTGGCCGAAGCTTCAGAGCTCTGAGCACCAGAACCGTCAGGCACAGGAACAGTTTTTTCCCTCAGGCGATCCATCTCATGATCCATCTCATGCATAATTATGTGAAATACACAGTTTAAGTCTATTTATATTATCTAACATATCCACTTCTGCCATTACATACATTACACTGTACATAATATACTGTATTTTTGTTCTTTATATAACAGATTTTTATTAGATTTGCACTATGTGTGTGTATGTGGGTATGGATGTAGGTGTGTGCCTGAGTGTATGTACATATGTGTATAATTGTTTATTTTTATTATTCTTTTTTTATTATTTATTTATTTTATTATCTATGTCTTGCTGCTGTTTTTGTATTGTTGTGCACTGGAAGCTCCTATCACCAAGACAAATTCCTTGTATGTGCAAGCATACTTGGCAATAAAGCTGATTCTGATATTGTTCTTCTAAGGATTATTATTAGGGCCCAAGCGCCCCATTTTAAATTGGCTTGTATGACAGCCTCTGTAGCACTGCCATTTTCACCTACCATCACCACAATTGGTACATGTATAGTTATCATCAAGCCGGACAACTTTCATAATTACAGTTATTATCTCCGCCCAAAAGGAAGTTGTCCATTTAGTTGTTTTTTAACATTTCAGTCCCTGAACTTTTAAATACTCCTATGGGATTCATGAGATTGTCACCACATTTATTCAATTAATGGTGAAAAATGGGAAACAGGAAGTGTCTTATATCTTCTATGTGCAATGTGATATTTGATCAAAATGTATATGTATGTTTAGTCTTGGTGGCTAATCACATGGATGTAACTATTTTGGGTCATAGTGCCACCACCTGGCAGAAGGAAGTGTGGCTCTTACAACAGACTTTAAAATAGGACTCTTATATTTACCCAAATAGCTCCAAATTGTTTAGAATAATGTCAAATGCCAAATGCTTGTGTCAACCTTGTATTGCTTTCTGAAAGCCACCAGGTGGAAATGGACCCATGTTGCTTATGCCCATCATCACTGCTTGCAGCTGTATTTATACTTGTTGTTTCCCCAACCTCATATTAGCTAAGACAATAGTTTATTTGCACTTCTAAAAAAAGTTGAAAGGTGATTAAGATCTTTAAAAATTTGAAGAAATGTTGACTTTTTACAGCACCTAAAATACACACTTTCCCTTGTGCTTTCATGCACATTTTAACCTAACATCTGTATGCTGGGACACAAGTTTTCAGACATGCTATTTGTCTGAGCTATTAAGTGCTTATTTCTTTTTCAAAAAATTCACTCACATTTACAGTGGTTTTATATATATTTAAAGTTATGAGAATTTCTGCACTGGTGGGGAACGTTGTCATGACTAGCAGTCAATAGAATTGTCTTAATTTTTTTCAAAACAAAATTTGAAATTGAGCCGGAAAATGAAATCAATGAGCTGTTGTGTTATGGTGTGGTGTGTTGTGGGCTTGGTTTGGTGGGCCACTATCTTTGCACTTCTGCTTATGCAGTTCAAAGCAACAGAGCTTACATTTTAGATGTGTGTACTGTGCAGTGTTGGGTAAGTTGCACTAAAAAGTAAGTAATTACTAACTACTAATTAAATCTTCTTATTACAGTGTAATTAGATTACTATACTAATTACTCTGTCTGAAAAGTAATTGCATTAATTACTTTCTAAAACCCTTATCAACCTCGGCCAGATAAAAAATACAAGGATAGACATGAAACTTTTCTTTTAATTCTTTCAAATAAATTACCACCACCCCCATTGTTTCATCGAATATCTCTGCCTCTGATAGCCAATTACCACTGAAATGGTTCTTGTGCTGAGCCTGGACTTGGAGAACAATGTTCTCCAAAGACAGATTGGAAGGATTTGGGGCATTTCACCCTCTACAGTGCACAATATAGTTATATGGGTATGAGACCTGAACAGCACCCACGTTGACATGTGAACTGAAAGTGTAGAAGCACCACAAAATGATGTGGTTGCTTCAGCAATTATGTTTTTCATCTCATATTAGTTATAATGAAATCTTTGACTTTTGATTGAGATTATTGTATGTTGGCAAATCTACGTATTCACTGTCATTGTTGATAGCTCTTCTGAAAATCTAGAAGAGACACTTGAGACACTGGGGGCTTTTTCACCAGAGCAAAAGTTCTGTTTAATCTGATTACTCTCTAAGAGAAACAATAAGATATTAAAGTAATCCATATGACTCCAGCGGTTAAATCCATGTGGTTTATTCTATGTCATCTGAAGTGATATAAACTGTAGGTGTGGGTAAGAAACAGATCAATATTTAAGCCATTTACTGTAAATCTCCTCATTAAAAGATATTATTCAAATGATTTTTGGAGCTTGAAAGGTCTGGTCACCATTCACTTGGACCTACAGAGCTGAAATATTCTTCTAAAAATCTTGTTTGAGTTCAGCAAAAGAAAGAAAGTCACACACATCTGGGATGGCATGAAAGTGAGTAAATGATTAGATCATTTTCATTTTTGGGTGAACTACAGTATAAATAGAAATAGATAGATCTCAAATTAAATAGATCTCATTTGAGATTGTTCTTTCCTATAAAGGCACGTGTACACATATTACACACAATTTCTACATTCATTTGTTTTTTCATTAATTTATCATTCTTTTGATTAATTAATTCAGGGCTCTATTTTAATGAGCGCAAAGCACAACGATATGCTCTAAAACTATGCGCAACATCTTATCTAGTTTTTTGAGAGTGCTAATTCTCAGCACAATTTTCATGCCATTGCAAGTGGCCATGGTTTAAAGTGTTTGCTCTAACTATGGGTGTATGCGCGTGAAGTGCGTGCTGATACAATCACTGTTAAGCCCTGCAAAGGGTGGTGCGAACTGCCAGAAACATCATCGGAGGTGAGCTTCCCTCCCTCCAGGACATATATAACAGACGGTGTGTGAATAAAGCTCGGAGGATCATCAGAGACTCCAGCCACCCGAGTCATGGGCTGCTCTCACTGCTTCCATCAGGCAGGCGGTATCGCAGCATCAGGACCCGCACCAGCGGACTACATGACAGCTTCTTCCCCCAAGCAATCAGACTTTTGAACTGTTGATCTCTCACGATCAATACACATCAGCACTGCACTTTATAAATCTTCATCTTATTATCTATTATCTCACACTGGACTGTCAAATATATTCTCCCCAATTCAATTAGTGTATATATATATTTTTATACACCCTTATCTAGTGTATGTGTATTCTATATTGTGTGTATTGTTTACTGTACATTGTATATTAGTACTATGTTGTGTAATTATGTGTACATTTGTTATGTAAATTGTTGTGTATGTGTACATTTGTTATGTAAATTGTGTTGTGTAAATATGTTGTTTATTGTAATTGGTATATGTCTCGTCACTGTCATTACTGCAATGTTGCTCGGAACTGCACACAAGAATTTCACCTGCTGTTGCACTCGTGTACACAGTAGTGTGACAATAAAGTGATTTGATTTGATTTGATTTGTTAATACTAGCCATTTTCCATGCATATAAAAAGACTGAGCATGTCACTGTTTAAGAAAAATGCCTGACTGTAAATCCATATTTATTTTCTCCTAATTGATTGCATACAGTAATTTCACACTGCCAACTTCTTTTGAATGTGCTGTCTTTGTTTACAGTGGTGCTTGACAGGGAATGGATTATATTACAGGAATGTAACATAATAAAGTGGCTCACTGGCAAGGAAGAGGCGAGAAACCAGCTTAACGTATAAATAATGGTTTAATGAGAAACTCAAAAGACAAGCACATAAGGCGACGGACATGTCCGTAAGGATCTCTCTCTGCCGCACCACCCTCAGCGGCTTGATTAGCCTGATACGGGACCGGGTGTGTCGAGCCACGAGCCTGCCCCGCCCTCCGCCCTGCCACAAGGACATAGATGGTGTAAAGAACCTCAGAATTAAATCGCACATGATCAGCTCATTAGCGCTTTGCACAAGTAATTTCGCCAAACCCACTTGCGCCTAAACTTAGCGCATGCTAACACGGAAAATACCAAAACTTCATGGCCATGCCCACTGACTCTGCACTTATGACTTAAAGCATAGCACTGCGCTTTGAACGGTGCGCCTAAAATAGGGACCTCAGTCATTCAATCAATCAATTTATTGATCTGGCCATTCATTAATTTCTTAATTCAGTCATTTTATTTATCTGGTCATTCATTCGTTTGTTCATTCATTTATCAATTATTCTCCTTTCTCTCCATCCTTATGGCATCACACCATCCCTCCTATCCGAGTGAAGCCCCTCCCCTCCTCCTCTTTCTCTCTTCTTCTCCTCACTTTGTTTCTCTCTCTCTCTCTCTCCCTTTATCTTCCTCTCACACTCTCTCCCCTTCGTCTCACCTCCAAATAGTCAGTGTTCCGTCTCTGTCTTTCTCTTATTTTTCCTCTCTGTCTGTCTATCTCTCTCTCTCTCTCTCTCTCTGGTGTGCTGAAGCTCCAGTTTGATTTGCTGTCTGTCTGTGCGTTGCTGGTCTCGTTCCTCTGCAGACCCGAACCTCCAGCTGAACCTGGGACTCCAGCTCACTCTACAGCAGGTAAGACACCAACTGGCATGCTCCACTACGGGACAGAGTTATGGAATGTCTAGAGACAATAAAACAGGGGGAACTGTTCCATAGATAGAAAAGAGAGGAACAAAAGACAATTATGCATTTGGCAGATGCATTTATCCAAAGTGACTTACAGTGCATTCAGGGTATACATTTTATCAGTTCATTTGTTCCCTGGGAATCGAAACCATGATCTTGGCATCTACTAGTTGAGCTACAGGAACCCTGTAAAAAAGAAAAAAGAGAATGAAGTCAGACAGGATGGATGAAAAAAATTGTAGACTTGTAAAATGAAAATGGAAGAGAGAAATATGACAATACTGAAGTATGAAAAAGATTAAAACTGTTAGAAAACACACACACACACACACATAGAGAGAGAGAGAGAGAGAGAGAGAGAGAGAGAGAGAGAGAGAGATGGGGGGATGTTAGTCTCATATCAAAATCATAGTGACTGCAACATCATCTTCATGTAATATCCCATTCACAAACCACAGCTGAGCTCTGTCATCCCTTTGCACTCTGTGTGTGATAGAGGGAAATAGAGAGCTTGTAAAGCATTACTGAAAATGTAATAGAGCATATCCAGTGAGAATGGGACCCTAAAATGAGAAAAAACTGTCAGAGAGTTTTATACAGACACTTAAAAATGAACCTAATGAATCTCTCATTACAAAGCTATTCAAATCCCAACACAACACAGTGAAGATGACGATGAAGGCAATCTGGCATAGAACATTTTCTCTTTAGTATCTGTCCATACTTCCGTCCTTTTGCCCTTCTGTCCGTCCTTCCGTCTGTCTATCTATCTGTCTGTCTGTCTGTCTGTCTGTCTGTCTGTCTGTCTGTCTGTCTGTCTATCTATCTATCTATCTATCTATCTATCTATCTGTCTGTCTGTCTGTCTGTCTGTCTGTCTATCATCTTACTTTTTCTTGTTATCTCTCTCTTTCAGATGTTTTGCACATCTTTTAATTCCTTTTATTCTCATGTTTATATTTTCACACTGGGACTTTCTGTTAACTTACTTACCTAACGCTAACTGAAACCTGTTTGCATTTTAGAGTTTAATTTACATTTATATTTATTCATTTGGCAGACTCTTTTATCCAAAGCGACTTACAAAAGAGGAAAAACATAAGCGAATCATCTTAAGGAGACAGTGGTACGAAAAGTGCCATACTACAAAGTTTCACTATCATCAGAATAGTATACAAAACCGATTTAAGTGCAACCGATTTTAGTGTCTGGTTAAATGCTCTTGGAAAAGATGTGTTTTTAGACGTTTTTTGAAGATAGAGAGTGAGTCAGCTTCACAGATTGAGTTCATTCCACCAATGTGATATGATAAAACTGAAAGTATGGGAAAGTGTTTTGGTGCCTCTTTGTTTTGGTACGACAAGGCGACATTATAGCCCCTTCATTTAGCCACTTTCCTTGTGGATACGATTGCAAGGTATCCACAATGTAGGTGATTTCTGGTTTTACCATCCTTGTTGGACATTTGGTCTTCAGAAATATATAAAACACACACACACACACACACACACGCACGCAGTTGATTGTGTGGTGTAAAAAAACAAATTCTGATTGTCCAGGTGTTCTAATTGCACAATCTGGAGACTGAATTAACAGAGAGAGAGAGAGAGAGAGAGAGAGAGAGAGAGAGAGAGAGAGAGAAGAAAGGCAGTGTTAATGAAGGATTGAATGGCCACATTAGTGCTGCTGCGGTCCTGATGCAGTAGTGTGTCTCTGGCTTCACGTACACTATATGATGCATGGTGTCAGTATGTGTGTGTGGCCTCATAGGGCTGCGAGCACAGATAACTGCTAGGATGGTGTTAATGTGTTAGCTAAAAGATAACACAGCAAAGATATTACAGACATTCTGCAGTGAATCACACAAAGTATGTGTGTGTGAGTGAAAAGGTTACCTGCACTGGTTATTGAACCAAATCAGTCACACAAACTCTCTCACTTTTAAGTGGATTAACAGTTCACCAAAGATTGCCAGTATAAACCATATGTGATTCAATGAATTAGTCTTTTTTTTAGTTTTTGTCCTATATCTTCTCTGGTGTGATTTTTATGTACTGTGGTTTTGGTTTGAAGGTGAAGTGTGTAATTTTCTGCGTCAATAGTGTCACCAAACAGAATTGCAAAAACAATGACTTTTCAAGCAGGTTCCCTGAACACGTCCCCCACTGCCATTGGTTGACCAAACAGGTAGTCCTGCCCCAATCTCGTGCCATTGTTTGGGTCAATGTTACTTTGTCAGACTACTCAGAATACTAACAGAGTAATGTTATTTTAACAGCAGAACGTCACCGCATTTACACTTTTGTGGAGGGAAGTAACTCAAAAAAGTAAGATAAATCCAAGTAATATACAAAATACTAATTACTTCTTAGATTACTGATTACTTTAGTAAAAAGTAATCACATTACTAACACTTTACTTTTAAGTTACTTTCTAAAACATTAAAACGTCCATTGTCACACACCCTTCAGGTGTCACAGAAACACAAACATACGTACATATGAACACAATGTATGTTTTAAATGTATTATCTAACTCAAGTAATGTACGTAAAAGTTTTTTAGTTAAGAGTACTTAAATTATCTTAATGTACTCAATGTAGATTAATTAAAAAGTCAGTAACTTTAAACTGATGACAAAGTATAATGTGTTACACTACTTTCTAATGCACCTTTATTAAAAAAAGTAAATTAAGTAATTAGATTACAGTTAATAATTGCTATGTAATAAGAGGAATCAGCCTCTAGATACTACAAGATGTTTTAACATAGGGAAAAACAAAATCCCACTTCTGCTTTTAGGGCTTTTTTTAAAGTTTGAGTGATGTTTGGTTGTTGCAGTATATTTGCAATATTTTAAATTGGGCTGTGTTTTGGTGTATGCATTCTTTGCACAGTTTTGATCGAACAGATAGACATAATTGAATGTTTGCTGTATGTCTGTTTATGTATGTGTGTGATTGTGGATGTGAGAGCCCTTGAGATTGGACAGCTGACACTAATTGAGTACTGGCAGATAGAAAATGCAATGTTGGTGTGGAGGTGCGTGTGTGTGTGTGTGTGTGTGTGTGTGTGTATGTTTCAAATTCTCTTGTACGTCTCTCACTGATCTGTTTCTGTATATCTTTCTCTCCAACACATACACCCACGCATACACTCACATCACTCAGTCAGGTATTCTGGAGATTTATTAATGAGCTGTACACTGTTGTGACAGTCTTGAAATTATAGATTAATTGATTCAAGTCTTTGTGTGGTCTGCATTATTGCAGCCCAGCATTAACAGCCTCACGTAAACAGATCAGAGCAATTACGGCCGCTGTCTCGTCAGGACTACTTTTGCATTCTACAGTAATTAAAACAGAAATAACTTTGATGGGAAGGATATGGTGATGATGTAGCGTAAAGTTTATGTTAGCGAATGCATGTTTGCATTGCTGTGAGTGCATGTATAACTGATCTATGACTACAGTCGGGTTGGGCGATATTTGATAATGGTAATGCAAGAACAAAACACAGAAAATATCTACTTAAAATCAAGGCATGTTTTTCAATAATAGACACAGTAAAGCATGCTAGTTAATCATTTAATTTATCTGCACCAGTATAGAAATATTAATAAATGGCAGTACTGTATTTACCTATATATGTTTTCACATTTTAATACCTGACAAATGCTACACGGAAACTTTTGTGAACACTTTTAATTGATTATGCTAACAAATCGTTTAATTATTCAACACATTTACGTGCATGTTTTTACACCAATTATGTTTAATAACTTGACAACGTGTAATTTGCAACTTATTGTTTTCACATGCACATGAGCTTTTGATTTACTGAACCAAACATTTTACACTGGTTCACAAAATCTTGTTAACTCTATCGCCGCTTTAAATACGAGAAAGTATTGAAACATCTTTTTCTTAATTCTCACATACTTACAATTTGTGAAACAAGCGGGGAGTGTGATACTAGTCTAAGGAAAATCTCTTTAGGAAATGAATTACACAATAAAAAGTTCATTAATGTTTCACAGTATTTGTATATTTCCCGGGACAACAATGCAGGTACAGTATGAACGGCCAGAAAAACCTACTCAGTATCATCACAAACAGCTTTCTGCTTGCACACTTCCACAAAGCATGCACCATAACTCTATATTTCATCTCTCAGAGTGGCCATATTTTCCTCATATTCTGCCTTTAAATTCCCTTTAAGTGTTCACGCCTGATCACATGTTCAATCAAAGTCAAATGGCCCAATAATTGCCTCCTCTCTCAGCACTTCAGCAGAGAAAATGCAGAGAATGCATATGCTAACAATGACAGTGCAGGATTACTGCAATACTTACAGATGGATTTTATTCCAGACTTGTGCTGTCTGTTAATGTCTTTATCAGGACTATGAGGTTCTAATCGCAACCCACAGGCCTTCAGTTTGATTTCCGCAGTTCTTCTCTTGCTGTGTTGTGTGTTTGAATGTGACTATGTGTTTGTGGTAGATCTGTCACCATTATCAAGGAACAAATACAGCTCTCTTGTTTGTGTCCTTGTCAGGGACTTTGTGTGGGTGTTGTGAGTGAGTTTGAAATTAATGTGTGTGTGTGTGTGTGTGTGTGAGAGAGAGAGAGCGCGTGCGCACGTGCGTGCACGTGTGTGTGTTTATCTCATTTGGATTTTAGCCGTAACACTAAAACACCTGCTAAATATCCACTCAGAAATAAGCCGCATCCTAATGGACAGAGACACAGACACATACATCAACAGCAGAGCTATGATCATTGCAAGACTGATAAACATGACTCTTTGAGTGAGGATTTATGTTAATAGGTGATCTTATTTGGTGCAGCAGTGTGTGAATGTTCTCTGTAGGAGAGCAGTGTTCAACGATGATGCATGGAGAGAAGACATAAGGATGTATGCTGTTTCTTTACCATTTCTTTATTTGTCCTGTTCTCTTAGGCTTTGATCCTAGTACACTACAATCATTTTCGAATGGGTAGTTAATTAAATACATTGCGGTTACATAATTAACTATGTTGTCATTAAAAATGTTTGAGAAGTTGAGATACCTATGGTGTTACATACTAAACGCCATCAAAAAATATTTTTAAAAGGATATTGCTTTAATATGCAAGTTTTATGACATTAAGTTCATAGAATGTTCGTGCTTTTAAAAATGAATTTGTCACACCAATTTTTCAACAATTGTTTACAGACAGATTGTTTCACTTTTAATTGACTATATCACAATTCCAGAAGGTCAGAAGTTTACATACAAAAGTTAACTGTGCCTTTAAGCAGCTTGGAAAATTCCAGAAAATGATGTAAAACCTTTAGGCAATTAGCCAATTAGCTTCTGATAGGAGGTGTACTGAATTCGATGTGTACCTGTGGATGTATTTTAAGGCCTACCTTCGAAATCAGTGCCTCTTTGCTTGGCATAATGGAAAAAGCTAAAGAAAAAGACCTCCGAAAAAAATTGTGTATCTCGACAAGTCTGGTTCATCCTTGGGAGTAATTTATAAATGCCTGAAGGTACCACGTTCAATACCACAAACAATAGTATGCAAGTATAAACACCATGGGACCACGCAGCTATCATAACGCTCAGGAAGGAGACGCATTCTGTCTCCTAGAAATGAACGTAGTTTGGTGTGAAAAGTGCAAATAAATCCCAGAACAACATTAAAGGACCTTGTGAAGAAGCTGAGGGAAACTGGTAGACAAGTATCTATATCCACAGTAAAACAAGTCCTATATCAGCATAACCTGAAAGGTTGTTCAGCAAGGAAGGAGCCACTGCTCCAAAACCTATATTAATAAGCCAGACTACAGTTTGCAAGTGCACATGGAGCCAAAAATCTTACATTTTGGAGAAATCTCCTTTGGTCTTATGAAACAAACATTTAAGCTGTTTGGCCAAAATGACCATTGTTATATTTGAAGGATAAATGGTGAGGCTTGCAAGCTGAAGAACACCATCCCAACCATGAAGTATGGGGGTGGCAGCATCATGTTGTGGGGGTGCTTTGCTGCAGGAGGGACTGGTGCACTTCACAGAATAGATGGCATCACGAGGAAGGAAAATGATGTGGATATAATGAAGCATAATTTAAACATCTCAAGAAATCAGCCAGGATGTTAAAGCTTGGTCGCAAATGGGTTTTCAAAATGGACAATAACCACAAGCATGCCTCCGAAGGTTTGGCAAAATTGCTTAAGGACAACAAAGTCAAGGTATTGGAGTGGCCATAACAAAGACCTGACCTCAATCCGATTTCTGGGCAGAACTGAAAAGGCATGTGTGAGCATGTTTGTGTTCATATTGGAAAATTTGACTTATGACTGAAAGCTTTGGTATCTTGACAATGTTAAGATAAAATCTAAATGACATATAAGAAAAAATTAGAAACATAAGCAAAATTCCCCATTTGCTTTCCATGTAATCTCATTGAAGTCTATGAGAAACAACTGGGAAATTAAAGAGATCTTTGTCAATTTTATTTCCTTCAGGTGTCTCTAGTGAGTGATCTATTCTAAGCTCTTCATAATGTTTATGATTAATATTTTTTTGCTGGGCTTCTCGGTCAGCAGGGGAAATTCTAACTTTAGACTGACATTGAGGTCACTGTGGAGTCACCAGGAGTCAAACCTTCAATTAACCAATCCCTGACATCCTAAATGAGGTCACCACTGTGGCAGAGTTCCAGAGGGAAAGTGGTCTAAAACTGACTCACTCAATCTTATCCTGTTATATTCTCCTTTCTTTCTTCAGCTTTCTGGGTATTGTTTCCTTAAATACACACTGTGATGTACCCTAAATCTGCATGTATAGATTTAAAAGCAGCTGAGCTCTGGGGATCAGCACACAGGGGAACTTTCATGATCTCATTCTTTTTCTGTCTCTTTTACAGAGGTCAGTCATTCATTCGGTCAGCAAAAAAGGAGAGGAAGAGTGCATTCTGGCTTTATGCTACAGTATCTGTGCTTTGTGATCACAGAAATTCACTTGATCTCAAGGGACACTTGCAGATAGAGGGCAAAATAATTGAATTCACAGTAGCACCCTGACAGCCAGTATGAACTCCTTCAGTCTGAGAACCAATGGGACTTCAGGCCTCCACCCTGAGGGCCAATAGAATATTTAGCTGGTACCTTTAGGCTGATAAGAGTTCCAAATATCAAGGACGCTGTCTCGTCAGTGCGGACTGAATGTGGATGTTCCCCTACTGAATTAAGATTAGATTTGATTTATCCTCTGAGATATAATTAGCATTAATATCCATAAGTCTAACCCTCATTCTCATGCTGCATAGGAAAAAGTAACTGTCTACTAGCTGAGAATCCATCCATCCATCCATCATCAACCGCTTATCCTGTGTACAGGGTCGCAGGGGGCTGGAGCCTATCCCAGCTAACATTGGGTGAAAGGCAGGGTACACCCTGAACAGGTCACCAGTTCATTGCAGGGCCACACATAGACAGACACACACTCACACTCACATCCACACCTAGGGCAATTTTTTTTTTTGGAGACACCAATTAACCTAGCCTGCATGTCTTTGGCTGGTGGGAGGAAGCCAGAGCACCCGGAGAGAACCCACACAGACACGGGGAGAACATGCAAACTCCACACAGAAAGGCCGGGGCAACCGGGGTTTGAACCCACGACCTTCTTGCTGTGAGGCGACAGTGTTAACCGCTGCACCACCGTGCCGCCCAGCTGAGAATCTATAGCAGATAAATAACCCTAAATAAAAATTATATTCCATCATCGGGCTGAATGGTTCTGAGCACGGTAAACTTAGGCACAGTGTAGTTCTATTGGGAAGACTGTACATAAGAAAATTCTAGCAGGAAGACTGTACATATTCGCACCATTAGCTAGGTAAATTCTATATGGTCTTAGTCGCTGCTCAATCTCTCCAGGCCACAGGCGAACCGGTGCACAGAACATCTCTGGAAGCCCTCCTTCGATCCCCAACGACGCAGTCACTTTCACAACTTCTGCCCACATCAAACCAAAGGGGACTAAATGATCAGCAAACCCAGATCTTCATCCATATCTCATTCACGATGGAGATCTCCCTCAATCAAGCCACCATATCCACCTCAATCTGAATGCATCGTTCTCAGTTCATAGTCATAGTCATATCCAATCTCAGTTCTCAGTCATATCCATCAAATGCATTTAGATGATTGTTTATGGGCCTAGGCTTTCTGTTGCCTATGCTGTCTGTTCATCATAACACATCTGCATCAAAATCAAAAGCAAATATTTCATGTCAACAACGCATTCACTCTCATAGTAACGGCAGGCAATCACATGTTCACAGCGTGATCGCCATGAGGGTAACTTGGTTAAGGTTCACTTGCATATCATTCCCCATAATGCATGCCTCAGTATTCCCCATCAGGGAATTAATATCATTATTCAGGCATATCATTATGCACAGTACTCATTGTATGAGTAGCGGAATCAAGTAGCGGATGAATTCCAATACAAAGTATCATCCCTATGCCCTACTCACTTGAAAGACAGAGCTCTTGATGTGGGCACTCTGAAGGGAGAATGGCATCACAGTTTAAATGTAGCTTTCACTAAAAGTCTTGTGAAAGGGTCTTTTGTGAAATAATGAACTTTCTTACTTTTGTTTGGAACAACCTTTCGAGTGGTGTTCCCTTCCCGAAGCGCCCTACAAGTGTGCATAAATGCCGTTTTGAAAAACACCTGTGTTTCCCTGGCATGTTGCATCCCAGTGTTTCAGTGCCTTGACATCGGCCCCATAATGCTAAGTTACTGAAGCGTCATATTTGCATCAGTTTAAGGTTATTCACCTTCTTCTGTGGTATGACCAATAGCGTGTTCCATCAGTAGTGAGGGACACCCAGGCTCTCGTCCAGCATTGGAAACTAGAATTAAGTGTATTTGCATAATTGGAGGCGAGGTTCCTTTTTCCCTCTAAAATTGCAATTTTACTCCACTCACGGTTAAGTTTAAGGTTGGGTTTTGGGTTTGGGGGTATAGTTAATAGAAAATGCATTACTCATTAATATATTACATCAGTTACTGCTAAAAACAACAAAATTTTGGCATGTGCCATAATTTTCAAAAACACTTCCCGCTTCGGTGACAGGGGACAGTGCTTAGAATTTTGGAAAGCACAGACCGAGTATAGCCCAAAAGTCAACCTTCTGTTTCCAAATTCAAATGGTATGGCATAGCAAATAAAGACCACAATACTTTCAGCTTCACATTTGGAATCTAAGAACCAATCAGACTTCTCTTCATTTGTGAAACCCCAATCAAAACTTGCCAATCCTCAGGGTGCATTGCAATTCTGAAGGTTAAAACAGACAAGACATAAGCATGTACTGTAACACTGGTACTGTTCGCTCTGAGACAGAGAATTCTGGGAAATCCCAGGAGAAAGCAGTGGTCACTGTGTGGAATGAAGTGACTTAATTAGGCCGAACAGTGCTTTAATATAGTGAGGACTCAATCACAGTAAGAGGCCATTATTATATTACTATAGTGTGTGCATGTGTGTAACTCTGTATATAGATCATTACTGTCAATGAGTCTCTCTCTACCCCCTATAAGAGCATGCATAACTACTGCCACTCTCTCTCTCTCTCTCTCGCTCTCTCTCTCTTTCCCTTTCACTCCCTCTTTCATTCTGCAGCTCTCTATGATGCACTTGCCGCACTGTTTTTGCCTAAGGCTCAGGTTGGTCAGTAGAGTGTAAAATATCTTTGCGTAGATTTATGTTGCAGTATCTAACCTGCTGTAAGAAAATGAAACAACAATTTACTACTGCCCTTGATACTGATACGGGACCTCTCTGTATTTCTCTCTCGCTGTAGATGGGCCACATACATAAAATCTGTAATGGCTATTAAATACATCAGCACATACACACTGTTCATATGCACATGTGTGCATGCTTATCTTCAGAAAACAGCTGTCCGGGTGTCTACATGCTAATTAATAGGCTCACATGGAATCCGCGCCCATATAACTCAGCAGAAAGCTCTGCAGATTTCCACAGATTCTGAGCACTGGTTATTTATAAAATTCTACAAATCCCTTGCCACTTTGCTTGCTCATTTATTAAATATTTTTGCTAATTTAATTATGCTTTCAGCTACTAATACGATTGTAGTACTCTCTGCTTCATGTACATTATAGAGACATTATAAGGGGATGAAATGGCTCACATACATACAGTATGAATGGGAGAAATCATAATGCTAAATATGGCAGCTGTAGTCCTGCTTGATAGAGGCATCATAACGCTCAATATGTCGACTATAGGAATGGAAGTCCAGCCATTCCTTAAAAAAGTTAAAAGATCAAATAACATTTTTGATAGATATTGCTTGTGATTTGAGGTAAACAAGCAGAAATTATGATGCCGTTGTTGTCACACTTTATTGCTGTTTTGAAGTGTTATTAATAATCATTCTTTTTGCTTTTCTTTGTTTTAAAATATTCATTTTGTCAAATATTGCTCTTTTGATGAGATTGTGCAGAGTAAAAGTTGCTCGAAGGCCATTGTGATGTTTATCTTATCATTAATTAGTTTAAATGCTTCACAAATTGGTATAAAGGATTCCTTGCCAAATCAGTGGGAATCAAAATGTTTTTAAAAATCTGTATCCAGTAGTCATAAACACCTGGAAAAGTACTGGAAATTAATTGGTCAGAAGGTAGGTGAAACCTGCAAAAGTAAGTTAAATAATTTGTACAATAACTAAGATACTGTAGGAGCTGCATGACTGAAAATAGTTGCCCAGAGGCATTAAGAACACATTAAGCCTGAGGTATTCTCCCATTTTGACACGAACGCTCAGCGTCTGCGTGCAGTCGAATGCGAGCCTGTGAAAGTATACAACACAAAGCTGTGCGCACATTCACAGGTGGCTGGCTCATACACAGAATGACTGCTATGAGAAACCAGACTTTCTCTTTAGGAGGTCAGACCCATAAAAATGTCATTATATTCCTTCAGACTTGAGTTATAGAAATGCAGGTATCTCCAGACCTCCACACATGCCCTCCAGACTTGCATATTTACATTTACATTTGCATTTATTCATTTGGCAGACTCTTTTATCCAAAGCGACTTACAAAAGAGGAAAAACATAAGCGAATCATCTTAAGGAGACAGTGGTACGAAAAGTGCCATACTACAAAGTTTCACTATCATCAGAATAGTATACAAAACAGATTTAAGTGCAACAAGAATTGTTTTTTTTTGTTGTTTTTTTTTTAGTGACTGGTTAAATACTCTTGGAAAAGATGTGTTTTTAGCCGTTTTTTGAAGATAGAGAGTGAGTCAGCTTCACAGATTGAGTTGGGGAGGTCATTCCACCAACGTGGTATGATAAAACTGAAAGTCCGGGAAAGTGTTTTGGTGCCTCTTTGTTTTGGTACGACAAGGCGACGTTCCTTAGCCGACCGCAGGCTTCTGGTGGGAACGCAGCTCTGCAGAAATGATTTTAGGTATGCTGGAGCAGACCCAGTGACTGTTCTGTATGCCAGCATCAGGGCCTTGAATTTAATACATGCATGAACCGGCAGCCAGTGGAGAGAGACAAAGAGTGGTGTAACATGTGCTCTCTTTGGTTCATTAAAAACCAGATGTGCTACTGCATTCTGGATCATTTGCAGAGGTCTAATAGCATATGCAGGAAGGCCTGTAAAGAGAGCGTGACTGTAGTCCAGTTTGTTATGACAAGAGACTGAACAAGCAGTTGTGTGGCATGTTCAGAGAGGAAAGGTCTTATCTTCCTGATATTGTAGAGTGTAAATCTACATGATCTTGCAGTCTTTGAGATGTGGTCTGTGAAATTTAGCTTCTCATCAATAGTTACCCCTAGATTTCTGACCGTTTTGGAAGGCGACACTGTAGTTGGACCCAGCTGGACAGTGATGTTGTGTTCAGCATATACACTGTTGTTGTTTTTACCTTCATCTTCTGATGTTTACCGGCCATGACATCTTCTTCTAGCGCTTCTTTGCAACAGCAACAGCTCAAATGGGTGTGTTGCAACCTTGTGGATCCACTAATTAGTGCAAACAACTCCAGGCTGCATGCGTTCAATGCTCAAACATTCTGCTGATGATGAGATTTGCTTCATGCTTCCTGTCTGACCAAAGTATATTTTGGGCTTTAGGCAGAATGTTAGTTTCAATCACCATTCACTTTCATTGTATGGAAAAAAGATGCATTAATAGTGAATGGTGACTGAGACTAAGGACACATCCACACCATTATGTTTTTGATTAAAATGCATTGATTTTGCTATGTTTATGCATCTCGTACACATTGGAGTGGCATTTTCCTCAAATGAAAAAAACTTCTAACCGCATACTTTGGAGAACTACGTTTTCAAACGAAAAAGTCGTATGGACGTGGCCTAACATTCTGCCTAAAATTTCCTTTTGGGTTCCACAGCAGAAAGTCAAAACGAATCAGAAAAATGGAGGGTGAGTAAATGATGACAGAATTTCAATTTTTTTGGGTGGACAATGCTTTTAAATGGACTTTTAAAAAAGTCAATAGATTCTAAGTGGGCCTACTAATTACACATCGTTTTATCTCATTTTTGCATGTAGTTGGTGTTACTGCTAGATTGTTGAGTGTTTGTGTGTGAGTTGGTGCGTTTGTCTTATACTGAAGATTTACATTTAGTAATTTAGCAGGCGCTTTTATCCAAAGTGACTTACAAATGAGGACTATACAAGCAATTTGTCATACAAAGCTCAACAGCATCTACAGTGTTGTACTGCTAAGCTCTCAAGGTGGCTGGAGTAGTTAAGGTGCTAGCGCAAAAAAAAAGTTTGTGTACAGTAAGTGCAAGTTAAGTTCAATAGTAAGTGCAATTAGTGTAGATTGGTTAAGTGCTCGCAGAACAGATGTGTTTTCAGCTGGTTGTTGAATTTTGAGATGGCATCAGCAGATTGTGGGAAGGTTGGAAGCTCATTTCACCACAGCGGAACAGAGAAAGTAAACAATCGCGAAATAGACTTTGAGCCTCTTTGTGATGGGACTACCAGGCGTCACTCGTTCATAGACCTCAGAGAGCGAATTGGAGCATAGACCTGGAGAAGTGAATCGAAGTAAGAGAGTGCGGTTCCTTTGGCTGTCCTGAAGGCCAGATTCAAAGCCTTGAATTTGATGTGGGCAGCTACTAGCCAGTGGAGTGAAATCAAGAGTGGGGTAACATGAGCCCTTTTTGGCTGATTGAAGACCAGACGCCCTGCTGCATTCTGGACCATCTGCAGTGGCTTAATTGTGTTAGCTGAGAGACAAGCCACGAAAGCATTACCGTAGTCCAGTCTTGAAATGTCCAGTCTTGGTCTTGGACCAAGAGCTGCGCAGCATATTCAGACAGAAAAAGTTGGATTTTCCTGATGTTGTAGAGCAGGAATCTGCATGACCAGGTAGTTGATGAGATGTGGGTGGTAAAATTAAGTTTGTCATCTACCACCACTCCCAGGTTTCGAGATTTGCTGACTGCAGAGAGACCCTTCAACTAATTCTGTTTTCAAGGATCCTTAAGCGTGAACAACAAGCCCCCTCTAGCGAACACACACACACACACACACAAACAGAAACACAAACACACATACACACACACACACACACACACAAACACACACACACACACACACACACTCACACACACACACATACACACACACACACACTCTTATACACACACAGACTTACAAGCATATTAAGCCAGACACGAGGAGAATACTGATTTCATTTTGGCCCTCTTTTTCACGCTCTAAGCTTGGGACATGACAAGAATGGAAATAGAAAGAAAAGAGAGAGATAGAGAAAGAGCTGCCTGCTTGGTTATGGATAAATGAGAGGTGATAGGGGAAGAACAGAGGATAAAATAATAATAATGAGTGTATGAATGAGAATGTAGAGGAATGAAAGAAATGAATGGCTGTGCAGTTTAAGATTGGAGAAAGAAGGTTGAATTTGAAGAGCATTGGAAAAATGGTCCAGACAAACATATCTGATTCTGAAGTGGGCCAGATGAATGTCACCTTAAAAGAAGAGAATACGTTTATTTTATAAAGTGCCGCTTCCAAGCTCAAGGAAGCTTTACACTTAGCATATTTGGTACAATACAAACACACACACACACACACACACACGCACACACACACACACACACACACACACACACACACACACACACACACACACACACACACACAAAGAAGCAGTTCTGTTATGGTCTGGAGTTGTCCTGTTTTGCCAGAGTAAATGGGTTCTGTATGTGATTGAGTGTTTCTCAACTGTCTGCCCAGTGTTTACAAGGTACTGTGTTGTTACAATTAACACTTTAGAAGAAGAAACACTGAAATCACTGCATTTGCCAAAGTTTGCCAGGTTAAGCCCCATTCACATAGTCAATGACTTGCAGACACAAAGCATACATTATCAGAGTGAGCTGCTCGACTTCTGACTGAGTGACACGGACTGTTGGCGAAAGCATGTGGGCATATCAAGAGACGTGGAAAACAGTGTCAGAAATCATCCGCATTTTAAGTTAATTGTATTCATACAATGATAGATCGTTCATCTTGTTAATGATATGATGCATTGAGCTCTTCTGCAGTTTATATAAAAACACATTCCCCTCCAGAATGATCATTTTTAGCAGCAAGTAACCTGATTTCTTATAAAATTAGATGATGTACCACAAATTGTCAGTAATGTAATTGAGTTTGATTCATACATTAATAGATTGTTCGTCTTGTGCATGATATGATGCATTGAGCACAGCTGCAGTTTATATAAAATCACTCTCCTCTGAAGAATGTTCATTTTTAGAGGCAAGATATCTCAGAGCCAATATAATCAGCTGAAGAGTGGACCACAATTTATGCCAATAGTCAAATGATCATCTTACATTTATGCATTTGGCAGACGCTTTTATTCAAAGCGACTTACAGTGCACTTATTACAGGGACAATCCCCCCAGAGCAACCTGGAGTTAAGTGCCTTGCTCAAGGACACAATGGTGGTGGCCGTGAGGTTCAAACCAGCGACCTTCTGATTAGCAGCCCTGTGCTCTAGCCACTACGTCACCACCATCTTCACATGACTACATCAGATACACTGTCCCTGTGATAAGTGATCTGTCAGTCACTTTAAAAACCAAACAAATAAATAAATACTTATGGTAGCCTCATTTAAGCTGCAAAATTGTAAGGGCTTGTTCACCAATAAATTAAAATACTCGTCATTTACTCACCCTCATGCCGTCCCAGATGTGTATGACTTTCTTTCTTCTACTGAACACAAACAAAGATTTTTGAAGAAATATTTCAGAGTAAATGATGAGAGAATTTTCATTATGGGTGAACTATTTCTATAATTGAAATTCGTTTTTTATTGTATATTGACTGTGTTTTAATGCCAGATAAATACAAATAAAAAAGAAATTTCAAGAATATTGTAAATAAAATATACTCTATACAGTATATCATTTTGAGAAATATATTATATGATATTTTAGAGCTGAGATATTCTTTGTATTCTTAGTATTATATTATATTATATTATATTATATTAATATGACTAATCTCATAAGGAAATTTTTTTTGTAATTCTTTACTTTTTTCCCCTCAAAATATTACTACTTTATTCTGGTAATGCTAAGACTTTATTGCCTGAATTTTTACATTATTCGCAAATAAAATAATTGTATTATCTTCCCTGAGGTCCAATGATAATGTTAAAAAAATAATAATTTTATGCATCGAAACAGTCTCAATTTAGTAATAAATGATCATTTCCACCCTGTTTTTGTCCCTCTGTCTGAAACATAAACACCCACTGTTATGATTGGCTAACATCATGCAGCCCCTCAAATTCAGCAAACGCAATCGGAAGAGAATAAATCTCAACATTATAAAACAAAATTGCAGGGTTTGCACATAACGCACGTCCAACACATTGCATCTGAAACAGTCATGACATTTTAAATATTGATGAATGAAACAATTTACTTAAGTTTCTGAAGTGTTTTTAACTGCACCATCCTTCAATAACAGATCCTTTACAAAGCTTAAATGTATTTTGAATGTTCAATCCATGCTGAAACAAGCTGAAAAGAATGAACACATCATAGTCCAAAGAACGGTGAAATCACACACACACACACACACACACACACACACACACACACCTACTGTAGGCGCACTGAGGTGAAACATACCGAAATGGTCAAACACGTCCATTGACAAAGACCTCCTATGTTTACATACACCAACAATTTAAAATAGCACAGATGGGTTCCCTTAGGTGTTATGTCAGGAATAGTTAGCCACAGTAGGCCTGCTCTCTTGACTTGAACTGCGTGCCAGTGGACAGGGCCATGGGTGCAAAGACGCATGTTGTGAGATGTGTAAATATAAATGAGCATTGTGTCGTGACGTTACGAACAGACAGATGTCCAACTGAGATGTTTCAGCAGGGTGGCAACTATAAATGCTCTATTTAGACTGGGGAGGAAGTTTTGAGTTCTGAAAATTACTGTAAGTTTTTATAGTTCAATATAGTACTATATGTTATGTGTTATCATTTTTTTAATGTGGACTTTGCTGAGTGCAAGTGGCATGATGGAGTGATAAAGAGACTGCAGAGCTGAAGACATGTTTCTATGGACCCAGGCAGTGAAGTCTCTCAGTTAGCAGACTGGAGCATTAAAACTACAATAGAAAACCAACTCGCTTCTTTAGCTCTAAAAATGCAACATGTCTGACACAATCTGATCCAACCAGGTTCTCTCCTGCAACACATTGTCAACCTCAAATGGACCTTCATGGACTGTATGATTTAAAGGAGTCAGATCCTGAGGATTCATACTTTCGTTGACCTTTTGAGATTAAAGAATACTATGCAAACATACTTTCAAACTCAAAACTTTCTCCCCAGTGAAAAAGACCATTTATTGAAATCAAGCTGCAAGAATGACATTTTGGTTGTCGACAGAGAGGAAATCAAGAGAACTTCAGAACATACTTTCCAAAATCGAGTTTTTATGCTAACAGAAACATAACATCCTTCTCGTAATAAGAATAAAAGCTCACTAAAGCCTTCCATGGCCAAGAGGATTTCTTATTTGCTATTTGTTTACTGTTATTGCAGTAATTATGAGGGGCAAGTGACTTTGCCAATACAGATGTACTAAAGATACTAAATGGCCCCATCAGTGACTCCTGTTCTAAGTGAAATACCCATATTTCAATGGTGTGGAAGTCCATAGATGCACAAACACAAGTGGAAACACACACAATGTAAAAGCGTAAATGAAACTGATGTTTGAGACGGCACTATTATCCATAGTCCCAAAACTCTGAAGTTTCCAGTAATGACTTTGGCAGCCAACCCAGAATCTGTTGTGCAAGAAGTTCACATTTATCACAAACCAGCGGCCAACAACAAAAGTCTGTTTTCTAAGAGCTGCTTCAATCAAATCACCATTAAACATCTGCACGGGAGTCACGCCGTTAATTGAAAAGTTAATTTTCTCCACCATTTAATCGTACATAATCTTTGGACTGATTTTACAGCTTCACAAAAGTGATTAGCTCATGTCAGATGGTTACAGCAGGTGTTATAAACACATCAATTGCAAAAAAAAAAAAAAAAAACTAAAAAATAATCTGTGAGTAATGCAAAAGATGTTTGAAAACAAAACATTCATTTTAATTGTAAATGTTCAGAATATCAGCCAATGACATGTGCCCATTTACATCTTGAATGTCGCATTGGATAAAAGCGCCTGCTAACTGAATAAATGTAAATGTGCCCATTCATCCCCATAAATAATGATCCTTAATTTAATCAAGTAACTTTTTTTTTTAGTCAGATAACTTTTATTGGTATAGTGCTTTTCACAATACACATCATCTCAAAGCAACTTTACGGAAGATTATGCCATCATTTCTTAAATGTCTTCATTCACGTAATTTTGACTTTATACTTAATCTATTGCTACTTTAATCTTATAATGCTACAAATTTAATCTCATAATGTTACGATTTTATTATCGTAATTTTGATAATATTATCATAATAATACTACAACTTTATTTTCATAATTTTGGCTAAATATTTGAAATATTACTCTTAATCTCATAAAGCTATGACTTTATTCTCATAAACCCTAACCCTAACCCTAATTTTACTTAATTTTCAAAACATGACTAGTTTAATTTCCTAATGCTACAACTTCAATCTCATAATGCTATAAATTAATTCTCATAATTTTGATTTTGTTCTTGTAAAAGGCCTAAAATAACCTAACACTAACCATACCACTAACCCTAACCCTAACCTAAACTTAACTTAACCCTTACCCTAAACCTAACCCTAACCTACCCCTAACCTAACCCTAACACTAAACCTACCCATAACCTAACCCTAACCTAACCCTTACCCTTAGATAAACCTAACCTACCCCTAACCTAACCCTAACCTAACCCTAACCTAACCCTTACCCTAACCCTAAACCAAACCTAACCTAACCTAACCCTAACCCTAAGCTAACCCTAACCAACCCCTAACATAAACCTAACCCTAACCAAATCCTAAGCTAACCCTAACCTACACCAACCTAACCCTTACCCTAAGATAACCCTAAGCTAACCCTAACCTATACCTAACACAAACCTAACCCTAACCAAACTCTAAGCTAACCCTAACCTACACCAACCTAACCCTTACCCTAAGATAACCCTAACCTAACCCTAAACTAACCCTAACCCTTACCTAACCCTAACCCTAACCTACACCTAACCCTAACCCATACCCTAAACCTAACCTAACCCTAAACCTAACCCTAACCCTAACCCTAAACCTAACCTACACCAACCTAACCCTTACCCTAACCTAACCCTAAGATAACCCTAACCTACACCTAACCTAACCCTAAACTAACCCTAACCCTTACCCTAACCTACACCTAACCCTAACCCATACCCTAAACCTAACCTAACCCTTACCCTAAACCTAACCCTAAACCTAACCCTAACCTACACCAACCTAACCCTTACCCTAACCTAACCCTAAGATAACCCTAACCCACACCTAACCTAACCCTAAACTAACCCTAACCCTAACCTACACCTAACCCTAACCCATACCATAAACCTAACCTAACCCTTACCCTAAACCTAACCCTAAACCTAACCCTAACCTAACCTAACCATTACCCTAAACCTAACCTAACCCTTACCCTAAACCTAACCCTTACCCTAAACCTAACCCAACCTAACCTAACCCTTACACTAAACCTAACCCTTACCCTAAACCTAACCCTAACCCTAAACCTAACCCTAACCTAACCTAACCTAACCCTTACCCTAAACCTAACCTAACCCTAACCTAACCCTTACCCTAAACCTAACCCTAACCCTAAACCTAACCCTAACCTAACCTAACCCTTACACTAAACCTAAACTAACCCTTACCCTAAACCTAACCCTAACCTAACCTAACCCTTACACTAAACCTAACCTAACCCTTACCCTTACCCTAAACCTAACCCTAAACCTAACCCTAACCCTAACCTAACCTAACCCTTATCCTAAACCTAACCTAACCCTAACCTAACCCTTACCCTAACCCTAACCTAACCCTTACCCTAAACCTAACCTAACCCTAAACCTAACCCTAACCCTAAACCTAACCCTAACCCTTTATTCTTATAAAGTTAAAAAAAATCTGATTCACACTCATTATTGTTTATGTGAACAATAATTACTTCCTTGTTCCCACTGGACCAGAAATGATGTTTAGAGGTTGTTTGTGCAACATACTAGAGCAAAATGTCTTTGATGAATGAATTGTTGCAAAAATGTCTGATGGGGAATGGCACTTGTCAGTTAATCGGCTTAATGGGGTTGATTTCAGGGTACATGAACTTCTAAACCAACATGTTGCTTTTCCAAGTGTTCATGTTGGTTGCCCTGGTAATCTGTCTTGTCAGACAAGGACTTAACAGTAAAATTTTACCAGGGGCAACACAGAATCTAGTCTCGCGACACCCTAGAGTCATCACATGTCCAGTTCTCATCCTTTCTCTATTCTTCCAGATCTTACTGCCTTTTTTCATTACTCCTCTGTCTTTTATTTTGACTTTTTTTCATTCACTCTTACACTTTTCTCACTGGTTTTCTTCACTTCTCCTCTCTCTCCCTCTTTTCTTAGTGGCAAGGCTGCCCATTTTCATTACTGTTCCTGCCTCTCTCTCTCTCCAGCTGTAATGGAATAGTGCACATGTGATTGTCAGTGTGTTTTAGACTGTGTCTGAGTGTTGGTGTTTTAGAGGGTGTATTTCTCTTGATTTCCTTGATGTGTGCACATGTACAACATGGGTATGTGAATAAAAGAGGAAAGGCAGACTTTAGCATTAAACATATAAAGGTTTCTTTCAGATTAATCCACTTCATTCTTCTGGCTTGGATGCTATAAATGCTCTTTATTGTTCTCATCTGTATCTCTTTCTGACTTTCACTGTCTAGATCTGTAATTGACTCTTTCTCAGTTTTTCACTTTGAAGTTCTTTTCAGTTATCTTCCACATACACATGGGTGAATCATACAAAGATATTTCCAGGCCATATTTAACAAAAGAAAAAGCATTTTCATGACAACTAAGAAAAGTTTCTCCCAAGATTCTCATTACTGTAAAAGTCAATGCTGTAATGAAAATCATCCTGTCTGATTTTAAATGCAAACACATTGAATCCAGACACTGTCTATTGTATGCTATTGTATGGCCTTAGAAGACCGAATACAGCACACAAGCTGAATGAACAACATGTGCATGTTACAGGTATGTTGCCTCTCTGGATTTTGTTGTAACCTTATTTTATAGACAGAGAATCTCAAATACTGTTCTCATCCCTCCATTCATAATTGATGAGAGAATATTCCTCCTATTCTCAAACATGTGCTCTCCAAGGCAGAATGAAAGAAAAATGTATTGCATATTCAACTCAGGACATTGTAGCTATGGCTTACATACAGTATTTTTTAAAAGTTTATAGATGCCTGCAATCCTAGGTTGTTTGAACTAGTGTTTAGAGCCTTAAACAGTGGACACAATGTGACTTTAGTGGTAGACCGTAGCAAAAATCTTACTCATATGAGCAGCCACACCAAAAATAATCAGTGCCAGATGGTCTGGTCGGTTTTCCGCATGCACATACCAATGGCCACCTGACCAGGAGCCAAATATGTTTTGAGATTGCTTGTCCTGGTAAAGCAGAAGGCTTTCCAGAACTCTCGGAGTCCTGTAAGATATCCACAATCTGTCTGACAAGGACAGAACACCACCTGGAAACGAATAAACCTGAAACAAGCTGTGCTTTCTATTTCTGAGCAGATAAATCACAGCAGATTGGAACGCTGTGGCACGGATCAATAAACTTGTCCCTAATGTAAATCCACTGTTTACACAACTTTCAATATAGAAGGATGGTGGTATAATATCTACAGTGGCCTTAAAATAATTTGGACACTTAAATAGCTAAAAAATAAATGTATGACTATCAAAATATCAATCCAATCTCCATCTGAAAACAAATTTTGCTAGACCCTAGACTCTCAAAACGTTTTTGAGCCATTTTTGGTAGCCAGGACCAATGGTCAGATGTACAGATTAGTAGTCCTTATACAAACATTTATGGCCACAGAATGCCCCAATTGACCAATTAGATTCAGGTATTCCAGAGAGCTGAGAAATACATTGTTACTCTATATCATTTGGCAGAAGCTATTTACGCTAAGTGTAACCTCCAGACACCCCAAAAGCATCTTCTTTGCACTAAGTGTAAATAGTGTCTATTAGATAGATAGATAGATATTATTTGCACCTCTAATTAAATACAAACATACAGTATTACTGCAGTGTGTTTATTGTGTTTATTTAGAGTCCCACAGATGACTTACACCATCTCCAGAGCCTAGCCTTACCTTACAAAAATGATCCATGGTTTTTACTACAGTAATCATAGTACCACAGTATTTTGTGGTAAAATCACAGTAACCACAAAATTAAACCGTATTACTGTAGTAATGCCAAGGTTAATTGCATTAAAACTTTAGTTTCCACAAATAAACCTGGTTACTACAGTATTATTATAGATAAACCATGGTTAATTTTACCTGGATCAAACCTTTATCTGACCAACTCCCTGACCTTTACCATGACCAAATCACTGCAAAGGAAATCAACAATTTTTATTCATTTTTATTCATTATTATAGAGGAGACAGTAAACAGGATGGGAAAAATTGGAATAAAAGATGGAATCGAACCCGGGTCATCTGCACGAAAAAAAGCACACCAAGACTGTGGATACACACCATGCCACTGCTGAAACACTAGGGGGGGCAATTTGTCTTTTCACACATTAGTGTGTTTTTTTCTAGATTTTGGAGTGCAAATAGCTGTGCTGTGTGGCAGGTGCTATTTACACCTAGTGCAAATAGTCATTCCAATATCATTTAAACCTATCAAACCATTTTTTGTGCTATGTTTAGCTGTTTACGTGTGCTTGTGTTACTTGTCTTTAAAATAAATGCCACTACTTTAAATATTTTGTTATGGTGATGAGGAGGAGGGCATGGCCGGCGTATGCACGGCCAGCACTGAATCAGATGATCACCGGGAGAGCGAGATAAAGGGGGGCTGAATGCCATTGCTTCGATAGAGAGGGAGATGCACTAGGCCACTCTGCATGTGTGTGTATTTGTTTATATTTATTTTATGTTGAGTTTGATATTAAACTTTACGTTGACTGTTCAGTCGGTTCCCACCTCCTCCTTCCCCGTCCTTTAACTGTTACTGTGGTGCCGAAACCCGGGAGGGAGGAGGGATACGCTGTCGCAGAGTCCTCACAGCTGTTGTCCGCCAAAGGAGCACCCTTGACCTTCTGCCTGGGGACGGAGAGGTCTCTGTCGGCTGCTGAAAACAAGAGGAACCACTGCCGTCCATTGAGAAGAGAAGGAGTAGTTCTGTCCACCAGGGGTTGGAGGGCTTGCTGCCATCCACCAGGGGAGGAGGAGCGGTTGAGGACCGGACAAGAGCGTGTCCGGGGACCGGCGAGCAAGTTTTTATCTCTCTCTCTCTCTCCTCTCTCTCTCTCTATGTGTCTCCCGCTCACACTTTCCCTCTCCCTATGCCTCAGACAGAACAGAACAGCCGGAAGGTCAGCATCTCCCCTCCAGAGATGGGGCGAGTAAGTCATTCCGGTGGCGCCCCAGTCTGAATCGGGCAGTGGAGGAGAGTGACAAGGAGGAGGGCATGGATGGACCGAGAGGGTGCTGCATGTGTGTGTGTTTGTTTATGTCGGTTTTATGTTGAGTTTGATATTAAACTTTGCGTTGACTGTTCAGCCGGTTCCCGCCTCCTCCTTGCCCATCCGTTAACTGTTACAGTTATGTAAAGCAAAGGCATTCACATGTGGTCTTAAGTGTATCTTAAATAAATATTCGAGGTTCAATACAAGTTAAGCTTAACTCACAGCATTTGTGGCAAAATTTTGATTACACCACAAAAAATAACTCATCCCCCCTTTACTTTAAAAAAACCCAAAAATCACTGTATCAGTGAGACACTTACAATGGAAGTGAATAGAGCCAATTTTTGGAGGGTTTAAAGGCAGAAATGTGAAGCATTTAATTTTATAAAATAACTTACATTAATTATTTTGTTTAAACTCATGTATTATTTGAGCTGTAAAGTTGTTTAAATCATGTTTAAACATGTTCGCATTACATCGTCATGGCAACGAAGTTGTAAATTGGCTAAAACTTTACTCTTTACTATTTTTTACATGGTTTTATCACACTAAAATCATGTTAACACTCATATTGTTTATAATTTGTGGCTATACTTCTGAAACAGTGAGTATTTCAACATTTACGGTTTGCCCCCCATTCTCTTCCATTGTAAGTGTCTCACTGTAACCCATATTTTGCAAGAGGGGCAAGTCTATATATATTTTTTAATCAATATTATGCCACAAATGCTGTTGATTAATCTTAACTTGTATTGAACCCAAAATAATCCCTTAGGTGTCAAAATATGTTTGGGCCACTGCTTATTACAGGCTAGAATGACTAAGAGAATGATATAGACAAATAAAGTTACTTTTTGACTTTAAGGTCTCCTGTATTGATTCAATAAATCCAACTATAGAGAGAGAGAGTGTGACAGAGGACAAGAACTGGAGTGTTTCAAAATCAAAAGACTCCTTCCCTCGAGTCTAGTGCGGTTTAGGTAATTATACATAATTAACAAAAGAGACATTCACAGAAGGCTTTTAAACAGTCTTAACTGCAGGACTACCCACACACGCACAGATCTCAGTGGGTTCTGTGCCCCGTAGCCCATGTAATTGACGGTAATGCCGATCTGACATTCCTGGCCCGTGGGATCTCTCACCTTGAGTTGGACTCCCAACCGCAATGCGGTTTCTCTGAGCACTACAACAGCAAGAGATAATGATCCTGTGAATACCACTGAATAAAAAGTACATTTTGTCTAAATGGCAGGTGGAACAGGTAACTCCAGGCTGCTCACACTGACTCTCGGCTATACAATCTAGATTCATATTTTTGGATTTTCGACTAATTACAACTGATAACACTGAAAAGAGAATACATACTGTGAGCCTTAATCTTTGCAGTAAGAACGGATGAGTCACTGGAATCTTTGTATAATATAACTAAAATTTTGCTAATTGAGTCTCGCTGTAAGAAAGTTTTATAAATGGGTGTTTCTTCAACTTCGGATAATTGGATGTCCCAGGAAAATAACACATTTAAACTTTTTTTTTTTCTTCTTCTTTTTTTTTTTGTAAATGAAGGTCACATTAAAACTGACTTGGAAATGTTTTACCATGCCTTCATCATTTATTTTTGATACTTTTCAGATGTCTTTAAAGGAATTGGTATATGTTGCAAGCCAGATTTAACCAATTAACACCGATATGAGCTCCACTGGTACATTTATGTCAGAATGCCATTCCAGATCTACTCCTGGGATATTATTATTATTTTGTATTTTTTCCTATCGCCACTTTTATTTTGTGTAGAGTTGAGCCAGGACTGTAAATGATGCATAGTCCGAGAAGGATTGAGATCGGAAATTGTTGCAAACTGGATTCAAACCATCATCACCCATATGAGCACCACATATTTGATCATGTTCACTGACCACTAAGTCATGGCACCGGCAATCCTGAGATTTTTTTGTGGGACACATGGGTTGCTCTAGGCTAACATTGCAGTGGATAAGGGTTAGTATTTGAGTTTCTGTGCACATGGCAGCCCATGATGGATTCTCCTGATGAACCTGATTCACTCTGTCAAACTTACTTTACTTCTCTTGTCCTATTCCTCACTGGAACGAGGAAACAGTGACAAAATCCAACAGCGTTATGAATTCAAACTTCATACAATTATAGCTAAATGTGACGTTTCCCCTTACACAATACTTTTATCATCTTCCCCTTTATCAGACTGCTTGATAACCTTTTCTGATGGTTATCAATGGATGTGTCCGGTGGGAGAGAAATTAGTTTTGGACTCTGCTTTTCAAACATGACTTTAGCTCCCAATCCTGAATACAGATTAAGATTCAAGGCTGACTTTAAATCAATCCTGTTTTGGCTTTCTTCCATAACTTCTCAGAGGAGCAAATGATTAACTAAACCATTAGAGGTATTCAATATTTTCTGTTCATTGTAGCTCTGTGTGTGTTTTATATTTTCTGTGTTTGTTTCAGATTACAAACAGAGTCCCTCAGGGATGCTAAAGAGCTTTTTTTTTTTTACTAGCCTTCACTCAAAGTTGGTCTTTTTGGAGCACTACATTTTCTCTAAACTTCATATTCTGTCTTCATCTTGCCATTCAGAGCATTAATAGACTTTCAGCACCATTGTTTCTCATAGATTGCAGTGGCCTTTGTATTTGCCCACATACTGCTATGTTTTAGTATGGTAATGGATCACTGAGCTTGCTGAAATGTAAAACTCTCCTTCTGGGCTCAGCAGAGGATGTTTTTGTCATAATTTCTCATTCATAGCCTTCATTGTGTGTTTGTGTGTGTGTGCAAAGCTTTAGAGTGAAAGTTTTTTGTTATCAGAGAGGTATTTGTGCCCTAACAAGAGTGGTTGTAAAGTAGTATTACAAAGGTTTTCTTGTCTGTCCTCTTGCCCTTCTCAATCAAGTTTTTAACCTAGATTTTTCCTCTCATTCTCTCCTCACTTCCTTAACCCTTGTGTTCATCATTGGCAACCTCTCCTTGTGTTTTCTGGTCAAAACGACTGATCCATTTAAATCATTTATGAATCTCACATATTCCATGTACTATCAAATATATTGCATTATATATGTTTCCAACTTGATTTCTAGTAACTAGGACAGGTTTTGTAACTTTTTTCATTATTTAAAAAAGGCCTAAATTACCTAAGCTAATGCAACTTAATTTTTGCATTAAAAAAAAGTGATTTATGCATAGTTTTACTATGTTAAATACCATACATACAATTTTCTGTCCTGTTTATAACACTACTTTGTTTTAAAGGGGACCTATTATGCAAAATGCACTTTTACATGGTGTTTGTGCATAAATGTGTTGGCAGTGTGTGTACAGAACCACTCTACAATGTTAAAAGTCCACCCACTCCTCTTTTTTACATTTCTATTAATCAAATTGAAAGGTGTCAAAATGAAAGGTTCTCAAGCATGGATCAGTACCAACAGTTCATTTTCCAGCTTTATATCCTGAAGATGTGCTCCTGAAGATGTTGTCGCCTTTCCGAATGTGCTTGTTAGCTGATTCCACGGCTAATTCAACTAAAGTTACCATTGTCTCTGATTGTATTCACGGAGACCAGAGCTCCGCCCAAAAGAGGCATTTACAACATGGTATAATAAATGATCCGTGGGGTATTTTGAGCTGAAACTTCACAGACACATTCTGGGGATACCCGAGGCTTATATTACATCTTGTAAAAAGGGGTATAATAGGTCTCCTTTAATGTTTAACCAGATATTCTTTTTTAAAACTCTTTTATTTTTTAAAAAATGGCAGAAAGTCACACTTGTGGTGTTCCCGGTCAAAAAAAATCAGCCCATTAAAATGTATGTAAATATCTCATTATGAATATATTTTTAATAGTTATTGCATTAGATCTTTTTGTTAACTTGATTTTTAGTAATTAGAACAGGTTTTGTACTTCTTTTTGGAACTTATTGATAGCAGGCTTTATTGACCTGACATTATACAACTTTTTTTCGAGTTAAAATAGCATTATTTGTTGATTATTTTGACTATATAAAAACCATTCACAAAATGTTCTGTGTTATTTATCACACAATTATAATTTTAACATTGATTTAATATTTAACAAAGAAGTTTGCTTTGCCACTTTTAATTCTCAAAGAAAGTTCCCAAAACACATTGTGATAATATTTCTCCTTTGCTCCTGTGCGGTCAAGAATAGTTCAGAAGTTGCCTGAGCTATCAAAGTGTGTGTGTATGTGTGTATGTGTGTGTGTGTGTGAGTGTGTGTGTGTGTGTGTGTGTGTGTGTGTGTGTGTTTATGTTCAAAGACATACTTTCTCATCTAATGGTTGGACAGGCTCCTGAACACAATATTTTCTGATCGAATCATTTTCTTTTTTGTAGCCTCATCCATACATTTCTAATGGCTGGCCATTCCTGAATGGAAACACCACAGGTTAATGTGTGTGTTTGTGTGTGTGAGTGTGTGTGTGTGTGTGTGTGTGTGTATGGGTGTCTCTATGAGTGTGTACACATGTCCGAGGATGCACATATGTGCTCATCAGATGGTTGAACAGGCTCCTGAACACTGTTTTATTTATTTATTTTTTGTAGCCCGGCCATTCATTTCCAAAGGCCAGTCATTTGTGACCAGGAACACAACAGGTGTAACAAAGTGAAATAAAGCCAATAAAATGTAAAGAAAAGAGTCTAAATATTTGTTTGTGTTTTCAGATTAAAATTGTTTTTTTGTCTGAGTCAAAATGTCTGGAAAACAACAAGGGTTAAATCACGATAGATAGATAGATAGATAGATAGATAGATAGATAGATGATAGATAGATAGATAGATAGATAGATTGATTGATTGATTGATTGATTTTATGAGAGCTTTGTTTTTCTTTCATGTTTATTCAGTTTTTCTGCATCCCCTGTTCTGTCTCTGAGATAGTATGAATAAAATGTGTGCCTGTGTTTTTGTCACTGAGTACTGTATTCCCATTTCAAAGCTGCCAGCGGCATCCGGTTTTATGAACCAGCCATTCTTTGTCATAATTTTGCCTGAATTGTGTTCTGTATGTGTACTGTGAGAGAGAATGCAAATGAATGAATGAGAATGCATTTTCCATTAGATTGGCATATAATTTTTGCATCTATTCTAAGAGTCTAAGAGTCTTCTATGAGTCTATATCTAAGAGTCTTCCAGAGTATGATCACACACAGAGAAATCCCTACACAACCTAATATACACAAGACATCTTTTTTCCCTACACAAGCCTTTTAAAGCATCTTTGCACTGCACACTACTTAGAAATTAGTCTGAATCATTTTTACTTGTACTTACTAAGGCAAGCATTGCTATCAAAGTTGCTCATTCTTAGAATTAGGGAAGTGAACAAACTCATGACCCTAAGTATTACATTTTGTTGCATAATACATCCCACACCATTGGTTCTGTGGACAGGAATGAAATATTATCTAAAATTGCACGGATGGATGCCAGCAGGAGGCTGAAAACAGTACATCATCAGTACTGAACATTAGAAACCCAACTATCCTGAACTCTATACATTATTTTCCTTCTCAAGGTCGGTTTGAGCTGGTCAAGACTGTTTCTTACAGGTGTGGACTGGTTTGTGCCAGTCCTGGTTGGTCCTATCTAATCAGTATTATTCCTGGACAGTTTGTGTTCAAATGGACAGGACATTTCTGATGTGCTTTGGGCTAGATTGAGCTGGACCATTAGGTAAAGGCATCTGCAGTGCTCTCTCATTGTCAGCCTTAGTTTGAAGTTCATCACAGCCCTGTAAGTCCAAGATGGGATCTGCAAAACAATGACTCAACTATTTCATGAGCTCCTCACTCATTGACACATAGTATTTCTCTCCCAATGCCTCCTCTTCACATTCACTATACATTTGATGTCTCTCCATCCCTCTCTCTTCTTGTCAGACGTATCCTTGATTGTGCACTATCTTCTGCTCTTGTTGCCTCTTCAGTGAGGACTAGTGTGGGTGAGAACTTTTGATTAGGAAGAGGAAGTGAGCATGGTATCATCATGTCATCTTCAGTCACTCAAGTTCTCATAAATGGAAACACTGTGGCTCTATGGCACTATCAGAACATTCTTCTGTTTGTTTGAGCATCCCATAGCAACACTGGCTCAACCAATGGCATGTGTTTGGAGCAGGACTGTCTGTTTGACAAATCAAAGGAAGATGGGGCCAGTGATTTAGTGACCTGTTGTCATGTGGTGAGCAAGAATCAGACAGAGTGGGTGGTCCAAGGAGCAGGTCCAGCTACACATCTTACTCGGCCAAACACTCCCTGCTCAGTTCCTTGGCCTGCAAGGATGCAAGTGCGTGCAGACATGGAGAATTGAAGCCAGCTCCCAAAGAAGAGGCGTTCCCTAAGTTTATGTGGAAGCGGTGATGAGGCTAAGCACACATCAGATGTGCCTTGTTCCCCTGCTGCCCAAATGAGGCTTATTAAATCACCTCTTCCCTTCTCCTGCCCAACTCCCATTGTGAGTCTGGCTGAATGATGGCCCTCAGAGGCGGGGCGATGATGACAAGATGGAGGTGCAGCCTCCTCACTGCCCACTCCTCAACCATGCCCTAAGGTCAGAGTGGGCATATGGGGGATACCTCTTCAGGCCAGCTCTCACTTGTACCTGGGTGGGAACATAGAAAAACACAAATTAATATGACAGCCTATGACAGGTAAATGCTTATTAAATACCACTTACCATTTGCTGCAGCTGGACGGACATTTTCGTGTTATCTCCATCCCACTCCAGGCTTTCCATCTAGCCATTGAACAAGAGGTAGAGTGACGTCATAGTGTTTTTCCAACTGTGCCGTCTATGCCCACACTCACGCCTGCATTCTCCACCACTGTGGTGGGTTGAGCCAGAGACTGACACAGAGGGCGTGGCATCAAGCCTTGCAGATAATAATAAACATAAAATGTAAAAAATTGGGAAAATAGTATCCAGGGGGAGTGGTGATCAAAGTAAAAGGGGATCAGTTGTCCTTGCATTGCAAAGAGGCTCCATGAAGGTTGGTGGAGTGTCCATGGAATAGCCCAGGTGTGAGCGACGGCCATATGCGCTCCCCTCCTGTGTCCAAGGCACGTAGGGCGACAGTATCCTTGGCAGCCAGTCTTCCCAGGCCCACGGTAGGTAAGTTTGGAAGGCAGCCCGGCCTCTAGCCCGCTGACCGCAACACGTACTGGCCCTGGCGATACAACTAACTGCACCAAGTGTCTGAGGAATGGGTCTGGCGATGCATCTAACTCTGCCAAACCCTCCCTTTATGCTTATGACAGCAGTGATGAGGCTAAACCAACACCAGGGGTGCCTTGTTCCCCCGCTGCCCAAACAAGGCTTATTAATTATGCACCCCTTCTCTTCTCCTGCCCAACGGCTACCATGAGCCTGGCTGAAAGACAACCCTCTGAGGTGGGGTGATGATGACAGGGGGCAGGTCATTCAGCCACCCTGTTTGTAATAGCGTTGCTTGTGCTACAGAAATGATCCACTTATAGGAGTGGTTCGACCTACATAATTTACACATATAATTCAGTTTCAACCCTGTGTGACTTTATTTCTTATGCAGAACTTAAAAAGAAATAACTTGTTTTGGTTGTGGGTGAGTAAATTATAACAGAATCTCCATTTTGGGTGAACTATTCCTTCAACAGATACAATGACTATGCACAATAAACCAAACCTTACCAGAAGGATACTGGTCATGGCATGTTATGCAGTGATGATTTTGATAAATACCAGCTACGATTTAATACTATAATCATGTTGCAGAGAATTGAGTCATAATTATCACAATGTTTAGTGTATCTACACTCTTGCTAGTGCCCAAATGTGTGTGTTTTGTGCCTAAAATCAAGTCATAGGAACTAGGGGGTGGAATGAGACACACCTAACTTTGACATCGGCAGAGAGTGACTTAAATGCAGCCAAAAATGACATTTTCATCTACTCATTTACTTCCCTTTTATTGTTCCAACCCCATATAACTTTATTACATCCATGGAACACATAAGAAGTTTGGCAGAATTTTATCCTCAGTCACCATTCACTTTTATTGCATTTGATTTCCATACCAATTGAATGGTAGGTGAGGCTATTTACAACTCTGTTGCCATGATTTGAGTCTAAATAATTTTTTGTAGTAATAAACTGTTTGACACAATGCTGCAGTTTTTAGGTTTTGACTGATCTGACAGATCTGGCAATTAAGGGCAGCTTTCCACTTCATGTGCCAGAGAAAGCTGCTGTCATTATCAAAATTACTCTCTTTTTCATCTCTCCAACTCTGATGGGCTGTACATTCCCTGCCAGGCCCGACTGCCAGTGGGGCTCACTTGGGTTGACAGCCATGCCCAGCAATGTTGCAGGATTTGAGTTGAATTCTCCAGGGCCCTGGAGGTTTGCTGAGTTGCAAGGAGAGAGATAAAATTAGCCCTCAGGAAGGGGAATCGGAGACTTTGAGGTGAGAGGAAAGGGGGAAACCTAACACAAAGAGCAGTGCCTTCTGGGAAATAAATTAGTGACAAATATAAAAGATAAAAAGAAGATAAATACTTCTAGTGGGCTTGCAGCATCATGCCTTGCAGATATAGAGTTAGTAAGAGCTGGATAAATTACATTTTATGTTTCAAATCTCTATGCTAATGGAAAAATTAGGGTAAAACATAAGGATTATAAGAGGTCATATCCTACATCATATTTCCCCGATAGTCCACTTATGATATTAGCCCAGTTTTCTTGCACCAAAAACAGTTAATGTAGTTAAACTATATATTCTCCGACCATTGGAACTAAGGCTGTTTCTGCTTCTGTTGCTTAAAAATCTGAAACTTTCTGGTCATTATTGTTGCTCTAGAAGACACTATTAAAGGAATAGTTCACCCAAAACTTTAAATTCTATCACAATTTACTCACCTTCATGTGATTCCACAAACAAGGGCTAGGCAAAGATCCACCATATATTCGGGATGATTTTGCTGGCAACAGCCTATATAAATAAGCAATATTGTAAATATTGCAAAGATTATGGACATTTTATTTGGCCACAACATTTCCAGAAGAGTGTCTCCTTAGAATAGTTTCACAAGGCTGCACAATCTAAATAACATCAGAATGTGTGATGTGAATATTATATGACTGTGATTTAAAATAATGCTGCGATTGAAATAAATGAATACATGTTTTCTGTGGGCACTTTACAGTGAACAGGTGATGCACTGTACTGTGTGAGTTGAATTGGGTCCCTCAATAATAATTCAGTAGCTTACTCAAATAATATTCAACTAGGTCCAAAAAAATAAGTGTGTGAAATTGTAGTTTTTGCACATCCCGTTACTTAAAAAAAATGTTTTAGTAAAATGTTATGTAGGTAAATAATGTTAATACTACTATGTTTTATATTGGTGCATATACATTTATGCAATAATTAAATAGTCTTCCTTGTGTTCATTTAGTGAAAAGCTGGAAACATGCCTTGAAACATGACTTTTGCACTAGATTTTTACTTCACTTCAACAATTTGAATCTACTTGGCTACAATGGCTGTTTGATTGAAATATTGTTCCTCTGATTTAAAGTTTTAAGCTATGTCCACATGAATCTGTATACTTTTGAAAGAGACGTTTTTGTTTTTGAAACACTATCCAGCCACACTGCCTTTTCAAGCATTTTCCAAAAGTTGCTCATCAACACTGAAACTTGTTCCGTTTCAGCAACTTTGAGTAAACTTCCCATTGCCTTTGAAGGAATGCAATGTGAAGCTTGTACAAAGTAACATTTATCTTTAACAATGTTATTAAAGTTAATATCAGGCACATCAACAACCCTACAACATGGGCCGCCATCTTGATTTGTTTGGGTTTAATGGATCACATGACTGTGTCACATGACAACAAATACAGTACGCATTGTTTACCCTATCAACCTTAAAATGCGAAGATAGGGTTTTCAAATTTATCCACTTGGGAGAGTGTTAAATGGTCTACACTTATATAGCGCTTTTTTAAACTTTAAAAAAAAAATTAGGGCTGTCGATTTAATGCGTTAATTCAGTGCGATTAATTTGACTAAAAATAACGCGTTAAAAAAATTAATGCCATTAATCGCAATGCCCCCGGACCGTAATATGTAAGATTCTTGACAAGTGCAAGCTTGCAGTACCACCTGTTTACTCCAGAGGGCAGTAAGTGAAACTTCACCTGCATAGCAATGCACAGATTATACAGTGAAGAAAAACACCCTTGAGCAGCAGAACAACACAAACATGCGTTACATTCTTGCATTCAAAACACTTGACGGAGCGCAAATCAGAACTAAGAGATCTCAAGATGTGATCTAAGTATATTTAACTTGACACAGTGACCTAAAAATTTTATGTTCTTGTTTACACATCCAAGATGCTACTGAAGCATGTCTGACACAGGTGTTAATTGATGGGTCCTTAAACAAGCCCTCATAATAAAATAAAGATTGCTGTGAACTGTGTGCCAATAATTGACTTAATAATATGGTAGTAAACAATACATTGTATTCTAAAGCTGCTTTTTGTATTGTCTTATCAGGTAATATCAATTTTTTAATATTTGAAGATAGATTTCATCATTATATATTGAATTATTGTCATATGAGGGGCTTTCTCATCAAATATTTGTATACGCAATTAATTAATCGGGACACCATGTATGGTGTTAATCAATTGACAGCCCTAAAAAAAAAAAAAAAAAAAAAAAAAATTTCAAAGTGCTTTACACTGTGTCCCATTCACCCATTCACACACACACTCACACACCAATGATGGCACAGCTGCCATGCAAGGTGCTAGCCTGCCTTTGGGAGCAACTTGGGGTTCAGTGTCATGCCCAAGGACACTTCGGCATGTGGGGCAGGAATCGAACCGCCAACCCTGCGATTTGTGACCAAACGACTCTGAGCCACAGCCGCTCCAGAGTGTATTCGAAAAGCTCAATGTTCGCTGTCAAAATCATTGTCTCAGTGTGGACGGAAGGCCAAAAAAAAGTTTGTTCACAGTTATACAGTTGTGGAACAACATGGGGGTGAGAAATAATGACAGAACAGAACTATTCCTTTAAAGCTTGCAAATAATCGAGTTGACAATTTAACTGTGAAGAATATGAGGAAGAGATGAGGAATTTGACAAAAGCTGTTTCTAATATATTTAGTATCTCAGCATGATTCCTGAAAAGTGGAAACTGCTCCTTAAAGAATATTGAAAGATCCTGTAGGTGATTTATATATATATATATAACCTGGTTTTAGCTCTGGCTCTGTAATAGCTATGAGACAACCTTTGAGAATATCCAAACATATGCTTTGTGAAATTACTGATTTAGTTAAGAGTGTGGGAAGAGGAGTGGTGGTGGCGTAGTGGGCTAAAGCACATAACTGTTAATCAGAAGGTCACTGGTTTGATCCCCACAGCCACCACCATTGTGTCCTTGAGCAAAGCACTTAACTCCAGGTTGCTCCGGGGGGATTGTCCCTGTAATATGTGCATTGTAAGTCGCTTTGGATAAAAGCGTCTGCCAAATGCATAAATGTAAATGGTAAGAAGAAAGAGGCAGGCTTAATGAATGAGGGTGAAAGCAGAGAGATTGCGATCATTAGAGAGAGAGATAAGAAGATACATTTATAGAGCTTGATGATGGGAAGGAGGACAATAGTGTGGCCAAGAGAGAGAAATCAAAGGGGGCCGATGACAGCTCTGAGAAGGGTGTGAAAATTAAGAAATAAAATCAGATGATAGGGACATTTTGGACAGATGAATTATCCCTTAGAGATAAAGCTTAAAGATAGCTCTCTAAGAACAGAAATTGAGGAGGCCCTGTGTCCCTGTGAGCAGGACAAGTGCCAATATTCCAAGAGAGGCTGACAGAGAACATACTGTATAACACTTACATTGTGGTCTGGACAAGTGCGGGCGACAAAAAGAGAAGGGCATGCATTGCATACACCCCATTTACTCTACCAAATTCTTATGATTGGGCTGTCTTCATTCACACCGATCAGCCACAACATTGTAATCACCTGCCTAATATTGTATAGGTCCCCCTCGTGCCGCCAAAACAGTGCCAACCCGCATCTCAGAATAGCCTTCTGAGATAGTATTCTTCTCACTCAAATGTACAGAGCGATTATCTGATTTACTGTAGACTCTGTCAGTTCAATCCAGTCTGGCCATTCTCTGTTGACCTCTCTCATCAACAAGGCATTTCCTTTGACAGAATTGCCACTCACTGGATGTTTTTTGGCACTATCTTGAGTAAATAGAGACTGTTGTGCATGAAAATCCCAGGAGATCAGCAGTTACAGAAATACTCAAACCAGCCCATCTGGCACCAACATTAATCCATGTGATTATCTAATCATCCAATCATGTGGCAGCAGTGCAGAGCACAATGTCATGCAGATACGGGTCAGGAGCTTCAGTTAATGTTCACATCAACCATCGGAATGGGGAAAAAATGTGATCTCTGTGGAATGATTGTTGGTGCCAGACAATTCTGTGGACGAAAATGTCTTGTTGATGAGAGAGGTCAACTGAAGATTGCCAGACTGACTAACTCAGATAAGCGCTCTGTACAACTGTGGTGAGAAGAATATCATCTCAGAATGCTATACTGAGATGCGGGCTGATGCTGTTTTGGTGGCACGAGGGGGACCTAAACAATATCAGGCAGGTGGTTTTAATACTGTGGCTGATCGGTGTATATTGATGTTGCTTGACATGGCACCCATTTTTACAATTTCACCTAGAGCCCCACAAAATCACATTTTGGCCCTGATTATGCCTTTGGAGTACCTGTTCAATGCTTTGCTTTCATTTATTTAAGTTGAATATATTCATCAGGGATCACCAGTTAGGACATTTCACACTAAATGTCTCTTGTCAGGCAAATGAAAAAAGAGAGGGAGAGAGAACTGCTTCAAAATTCTGCAAAGTTTGCACAAAGTCATTTCCTTGTTTTTATGCACTAATAAGATTGCTTTCACAAAGTCGACTCAATCTACACCGTTCTTGCAGCGTAATGTGAAAAACATTCAATTTGATGGTCCTTGACCATTCTAATACTTTGTAAACCCAGTGGGTTACATTTACTCAGATTTTATGGCTAATAATCACTGTTAGATGTCAACACTTTAGTAGTTTTTAATGGCTAATCGGAAGAGGAGGGCTGTTTGCAGTCAGTGTCTGTTTAGTTCTATGCCATACGTCACAAGTCAGTGGGCATGGCCAGGAAGATTTGGTAATTTTGTTCAAGTGCAGTGCTATGCCATACATCATAAGCACAAAGTCAATGGGTATGGCCAGGAAGTGTTGGTATTTTCATGCAAGCATGTGCTAAGGCTAGGCATAGGTGAGTTTGGATAAATCACTCACGCAAGGAACTAATCAGGTCAAGTGCAATTTAATATAGAGGTTGTTCTCTGGCACCGCCTGCTATATAGTTCAATCCCAATCAAGCACCAGCATATAAACAAAGACAGCACATTCATAAGAAGTTGGTAGTGTAAATGGACTATATGTAATGAATTAGAAGAATAGAAATATGAACTTACGTTCTTTTGAGCATTAACTGCATCCTTGTTAAATTGGTCACGCCCCTTTATCCGCATTGAAACTGTGGTTCAGGATATGGATGTAGGCTCTGTTAAATTACAGAGAATGTAAGCATTATTAATCATTTTCTTCTTCTGACGCACAAATCATGGCTACTATTAACAGTGATTGTATTGGAACGCACTTCGCTTCTACCGGTTGATTTTGAAAAGTTTTACTCAGTATTGAAACACACAAAAAATAGATAACTAAAAATTATTTCTAAATTGAAATTACACTTCAAATGAAAAGAAAATATAATCAAAATAATGGGCAAAAAAATCATACCAAATCCAAACATTTTACTCCAACTTCTTCCACCGGCCCCTTTTGCAGTGACAATCACTCTACGACAACAGGTGGAAAAGTACCAATACAAATAACACCATCATTACAATTATTGAAAAATATACCATGACCAATACAAAGTTAAAAACAAATCTCGTACATTTTTGTACCAAAAAACGTCTATTGTCTGGGACATATTTTGTTGTTCCAACACATTTTCAGAGTTTGAACATGAACTTTACTGCCTGCCAAGTGCTGGTGGAATCTGCAAATGCAGGAAATGAATTTAGACTTTGTGCTGAAAACAGATGTGGTATTTAAACGTCTTAATGCAATTACTTATTTTTCAGGAAAATAGCAAATTGCGCTTTGAGTCGCATCATTAACATACAGTAGACACAGAGTTTGCGTCCATACACCCACAGTTAGCACAAACACTACCATCCATGCTCACTTGGCATGATTGCACTTAGAATGAGCATTCTCTCAAAAATTGGATAAGACGTAGCGCATGGTCGTAGTGCATAGCGCAGCATTTTGCATGCTTAAAAAAGAGCCCTTTATCTGAAATCAAACTGAATCCAGTTGCTTTGGATGAGAACGTCAACTAAATGACAAAGTTGGCCAATTGAAGTTCTGGATCAGTCCAAGTAGAGTTTTCTACACCATCTCTGTGGGATGTAGTGATGTGTCTCGTTGTACTTGAGTGAACATGTGCATGTCTTGTAGGGTGATAAGCACTGAAAACAGCCCATCAGTGTCATGCAATGAAGCCCACTCAGTGCTCAGTGCAGTCACTTTGCATACATGTGGAGGCATTTTAACATGTATAGGTACACACACAAACTTCAAAATATGGACAGTCATTTTTACAAGCAAACAAGCACTCACTATTACAGTATTTTCAAGACTCTATAGACCAGAGTAGTGCCATCTTTTATTTTTGACGGATTTGAAAATGAGGCTGAGAGGGATATACTGTCTCTTCAATTACATCTTCTTTATATAGCTATCAAAAAGCGCCTAGACCACATTACATTTTCCACAACTCGTTTTTTGTCTACTGAAATTTCTAGGAAATATGATTTTCCAATGTTCCAATAAGGTCTATAGACCCAAACGTGATTATTAAAGTTTCAAAGGCTCTTTTTCACCAGGTTCAATTGTTAGTTTGAGATGCAATTTCAACATTTTATCAGACTTGAAATGCAAAAACCATTCCTGTTTCTGCTAATTAAACTTCTCAGTGTTTTATATGGGTCGTTAAACTGTTGTATTAGCACATTTGTCTTTGTCAGTTCAGCTGACTTAAACATTAGTTTATTCATTCAGCAAAGAGCTCTCATTGTACCAAAAGTCATTGAGGAAAGTCAGCAGCTGAGCAGCACTAAAGTCAGCATTGCTGAAGCTGTTTTTGCCCAGAGGTCCTCAACCTGATCTCAGATCAATGAAAGAGGTGCCAGCTGAGAGGAAAAATGCAATCCATAAGTTTGCTGTACATCTGCATATTACCCATATCCAAGTGTGAGAAAAGGACAAAGAGGATTTTTTTTTTCTTGTCGGTAGTAACAGAACTATCATTGTTTCAAGCAAACCAGTTAACGCAAGCAGAGAAGTGTGACCTTTATCGTGTGTAGACACTAAAAGTTTCTTGATGGCATTGTCTTGCCTCTTTTTTCCGCTGAAACGGTACTTGTGCCAGTGCCAAACATTTATGTTACTACATGTCCTGTCCACAAACACACATGGCACACTGTGGTCTATATTTATAAGTCTAGTTATGAAAAGTAATATAATTAAGTTTATGATCAGATCCTTATTATACATCTTTTCCATCTGTCAATTTACATAGAAAGGGAAGGGTTTTATCACCACTGGAGAGTCGAGGAGTAATGGAAAAAGGGTGTGATGGGAATACAGCGATGTATTTCAAGGTGTTATATGTTAGACACAGCAGATGCCTTCAAGATCTTTCCCTGTTTCTGACCAGTGGTTGGATCTAAGCTGTGTGTTTTTAAAGGAACACATACACACGTGCGCGCACGCGCACACACACACAGATTTTCTGTTTTCCTTCCTCACAGCACAACACTAGTTTATGAATTCTGCATTTCATATAGTTCTCCTTCAATTCCCTCACTTCATGATCTCCAATATGAAGAGTGCTGATCAAAGTCTTGGTTTTGAGTTCCATTGTTTCCCTCCTATGCAGTATTTGACATCTGAATTTTCTCTCTTTGCAGTTGCAGAAATGGCGATGAACAGCATCCTGAACCCTGATGACATTAAGAAAGCCCTGGATGCATTTAAAGGCAACTATGACATCACATAATCTGTCACACTTTTCCTTAACATATGATGTGGGTGGTGGATGCCATTTCATTGGCCTATCACACCCAGGCCGTACTCCCCCCCCCCCCCCTTGCAGGTCCGAGCACACTCAACAAGGAGTGTTGCGTCCTTGTGGGCACTGGCCAGAGGCAACTCCCTGGCAGACATATGTAGAGCAGCGGGTTGTGCAACACCTAATACCTTTGCGAGATTTTACAATCTCTGGGTTGTCAGTTTCGTCCCGTGTTCTCTCAGGTCCAAGCCGGTAGAACTCGGTACACGCTGTGCACTTTCTCTCCCAGGAGATCCCACTCATTCGGATCTCTGGAGGACTCCTCCCTAGCCCTTTGGGTCCACAGTTCAGCGGAGGAACTCGCCGACCCAATCCACTGCGGGTACTTAATCTACCCTGTACTGGAATAGGTGCTCCACAGGTCAGGACTCCTGCTTGGACTCCCCCTGTTTCCATGGTACGGTCCCCATGCGAGTGGACCGTGTCTCCCTTAGGCAGTCCCAACTGCCCTCCGGTTGCCGTATTGTAGCTACTCCCCCCTCCTTGAGGCTGGATCTACCACCGCGCCATTTTCCCACATGTGACCTAAGAGGCCCATGTGATGTATTTTGCCACTTTTACCTCCCCCTTCCTGGGCAGGTGTGACCTCTGCTGGGTCTTTTCCCCCTGAAAGAATAGGAAACTGGGTAAGACCCCCTTTCCACGATGCGTGTAGGGGCCCCAGCCATGTCTTGCTCTATGCAGAGAAACATAGAGAGAAAAGAGGCCCGACTAGGCTCAGCCCGTTCCCGGGTTGGCAAGCGTCGGCTTGTTCCCCTGTTTAGAGTTCTGTCAGCAGAACACGTACACGTCACAGTGCATGGCATGATTTAAATTGGACCCCTAGTGTTGCTTCTTCGACACAACGTCAAAGTGAGCGACAGACGGGAACGTCTAGGTTACGTATGTAACCTCCATTCCCTGATGGAATGAGACGTTGTATCCTCTCGGCCACGTCGCTGAGCCGAGCCACTGTTGTGGCTGGACCATTTCTGGCTCCTCAGAAAAATTCTGAATGAACTTGACGTATTTCCCCGCTTTTTGCCCGGGGGCGGGGTATGCAAATACTGTCTGCCAACTTCTCATTGGCCTTTTTTCACAGATCAGAGGCATATTTGGCACTCAAGAGAGACCCCTAGTGTCACTTCTTAGACACAACGTCTCGTTCTCGTACATACGAAACCTAGATGTTTTAAAAACAGAAAATCTTAATATGCCCCCCATCTACCATTGGGCAAACAAACTTCAGCTTTTACTTCAGCTTTTACTTCAGCTTTTACTCTGACAATCCCATATACTCAAGCTACATATATTTCCCTCAAAAAAAAGAAAAAATGATTACATAGTTCCTATTTTTGATGTTTTTGATCAACAAATGACTGTAAAGAACAGAAAGAATACATTCAACATTATTCAGTGACAAGTGTATTGCGTGGATCTCGTCTTTGGACACATTACACAGAACTAGTCAAACCAAACTTTTACACTAAATATGCAGTGAAAGGATCTCTGTGCCACTACACAACTCATTTGCTGGCGAGTGAAATCTGAACGTTTACTAGCTATTGGCTATAAACAGACATTTTTAGACGCAGAATGTGAAATTTGTTTGTATATGCGAGTGAATTACTCACATTGTTGAAGGTTGCACAGAAAGTAAAAGATCGATCTTTGGATTTTAAGAATAGATACTGGGATCGTTGAAATGAAGATCACGAATAATCTGAAAATCAATATTTTTACCCAGCCCTATGACTTACAGTTCCTAAAATTACCAGACAAACAATACTACTATATCCTTTCTTGTCATTTGTGGTCATAATTCTCATCATAATTACAGAAAGAAAAGTAAAAGTTTTCAAACAGGCTGAATCTGTATTTGTGTTTGGTAAATTCTCATAGCTGCCGACTCATTCGACCACAAGAGGTTTTTTGAGATGGTCGGACTGAAGGCAAAGTCGGCTGCCGATGTGAAGAAGGCCTTCCATGTCCTGGACGCTGACAACAGTGGTTTTATAGAGGAAGAGGAACTCAAGTAAGACTTAAACATGTGAAATGTACACAAACATCTCAATCAAAATAAAGTTGAGTGTGTAAGAATTGTGCAAAAGTTTCGATTCGTTCTGTTTCCTCTTTCCAGGTTTGTTCTAAAAGGTTTCGCTTTAGACGGGAGAGACCTGACCGATAAGGAGACCAAAGCATTCCTGCAGGCCGCTGACAAAGATGGAGATGGAAAGATCGGAGTGGATGGTAAAACTAGACAAACCTTCCCTACCTTCCCCACAGCCACAATATGCATTATTATAAGTGAAAAAACATAATCTCTCTCTCTCTTTCCCTTTCAGAGTTTTCTGCTCTGGTTCGAGAATAAGTGACACAGACTCTTGGCCTATTCATGCCTCTTGACCTCAGTCCCCTGACACACCCCCAACACACACACACACACACTCACTCACGTACACCCTCACAAGCTTGCACGCTCCATTTTTATTACATTATCTACCTACACACAAGCACACATACAATAACCTCCTACAATCATGTTTATTTTCCTTTTTCTTCAAAAGTGAGTGTTTTTGCCAGTGTATAGATCAAAAGACCTTAAACAGGACAAAACCTCATGTCGGCAATATGTAGATATTATAGAAGAGAGAAAAAAAAACGCTCTTCTCTTGTGTTCACTTTCCATTGTTGTCTATGTCTTTATATTCATTCAACCTCTCCTATTGATCTTTCTCTCCTCTGCCCCTTGGCATCGCTCATTCTCTCCATCTCTCTGGTGAAACACAGCAAAAGAAGAAAGAGGTCAAGCTGTGAAAGAAAAAATGAAATAAAGCAAGAATTGCCTCAAGAGTTCTAGCTTGCTATAAATCTGTTTGGTCCCTTCTTTTACCCTTGTTAGTTAGCCTGATATACTGAACACCTGACACAGTTACTCTATCTCTTGAGAAAGTCAGAGAGAGATGTAAAGACGGAGAGAGAAATGAGAGTATTTCTCATCAGGAAGCTGCAGTTATACTGCAGGAAACAAGTTCCTTTAAATCTGCAGCTTGTCAAGTGTCATGCTGTTCATAATTTTAAGTAGTTTAGCTGCAAAGCCTTTTGAAGTTGCTTACCGCACAGTTACACAGTAACCAAATGCACTTAACTACACTTCAGCTATTTAAGGGGACAACAATTTCCTCTAATATATAGCTATCACAATATAGGCTAATGTTTTAATTAGCACATTTTACTGATAAAAAAAGGAAACATAAAATGGCTCGCTAGGAATTTTGAAAACACTATTGAGTGGCTATTGCGATGGATGGCCGATAAAACTATATCGATATTTATCGAGAAAAAAAATTATATCTATTATATTTTTATTTTTATTTTTTAGTAATTTTGTCATTAAATCATCCAGTTAGGAAGTATTGGCTGGCTAACAGCTACTTAGCCCTGCTGTCATATAAACCAGTAATGAGGCAAGGTAGCCGGTGGCTAGCACTTGGCTATCCAGCTAATATAATATTGTTGTGTACCGAAAAAGACAAGCACTAACAATGCAATACAGTTATCAAGCAAACACCATTGCTGTTTATTTATATGCTATTTAGTTCAAAGATTTTTCATGTTCCACAGCACTGTCACATCCGCTAATTGTTTGACACAGGCAAGAAAGTATTTTTTCTTCTTGTGATGTTTATTGGCAATCCAGCTAATGGTGCATTACTGCCACCTACTGAGCTGGAGTGTGGAGCGGCTCAACAAAGCCTTGCAATCGAGTCAAATTTCTGCTGAATACGATGAAATTGGCGAAATGTAGGATTAAATCTTAAACTGAGTATGCCTTCTTGAACTTCAAATTAGCTTACCTTGTGGAGTTTACTTGTAAACAAACAAGTTATGTTTAAATTTATTCTTGAGCTCTAACAAACATGTGAAATGCATTTCTTTCCCTATTAATGGTATTAAAGGCATATTGTGATATATATCGAAATTGAACAATATTTATTCTATTTATATATTTATACATATTTATTGCAAAGAACATACCTGGATGTTAACAAATGTTTATTCAACTAAAGTGTAAAAAATGATCAAATCAAAAGTTTTAGCCAGTACATATACTCATTTGCAGAACAGACTCTTCTTCACCACAGTAACGGCATGTATCTGAGCCCAGTGCTGCAATAGAGGCTGATCAAACAGCACACTAGACAAAGCGCAACAAACAAAATGCAAGGCTGGGATCTCGAGATGCACTTGTCAGAATTTAATTCCTTATACAGCACTTTTTTTTTTTTAAATGCATTGCTTATGGGTTGTTCACACTGAATGTGTCCTTGTGCTGAAAAAGTACGATAAAAGCTAACTTTTTATCTATGGGGAGTGACCTTCTTCACAACCTTGCTGTAGCCCTTATACAATCATGCTTATCCTCTGATTGGAAATGGTGTCTGAGCCCCACCTCTTCAAGCGCGCAGTTGACCATTTATTCAGAATTTGATTCCTTCAAGACTGCTATCTTCGTCTTCCTCTTGGAACCCTCTCTGCTTTGCCGTCGAGATACACTTACAGTGGGTGGAACTTCTCGGTAAGATGCGAACAGGACGAATTGTCGCCTGTGCTCAGCGCCTGCACTGAGAGACTTACGCTGTGTGTTCCGGTGAAGAGATCTCAACATATATACAGACATATATATATATATATATATATATATATATATATATATATATATGCACAATAATACATAAAGAGCTGCTTGTGTGATATGCATCTTTTTAAAGATGAAGATCCAGCCTCTTGCACCCTCCCACCCGCCTTCCAAGCAGTGATGGGGAGAAGCAAACTACATGTAGCGACGCTACTAACTTAGCTAAAATTTTCAGTAGCTTGACAGTAGCTCAGCTGCTTTTAAAACAGAGTAGCTTTTCCAGTAGCGAACTACTTTTTCTAGCAAGTAGTGGTGTAGTGTGACCAAACGCTACATCATGTTGGCCAGATTATAACTAATAGCCTTCCTTGCTGCATATAAGAGACATTTTTACTGGCAAAACGTCCGATAATCTGGCTGCATATGTCTGTCTGCTGATCAGAATCAGGCAGCGTCGTCTTCTTCATTTTGTAATGGCAGATCACAAACGAAAATAGTGAATTACCGCCATCTGCTGAGAGCTCATTACAGCTCACTCGGATAAGAGATTATCTGATGGTTAAAAGAACACAATTTTATTCTTCTATACAAGAGAATGTATAATAGATCACACAACAGCATATTTACCTTTACTATTTTAAATTCAATCATTCAAAAAGTTATAATTGCCTTTTGAGGGATTTTGTTTCTGTTCTAAATATGTTTATTTCACTTCTCATCATCTGTGCGTTATTGGGAGCAGCGAGTGAATTATTATTATAATATTTATAACTATACAGGATATATAATTCGAATAATTACTATCATCCAGAACTGTTTGATTTTTCAATTTAAATTAAATATTATTTTCCAGTAAAATAAATAAAATCATTGGTAAAAGAAATCATTTATGGCATGTAGTATTGTTATTAATTTTTCAACTTTTTTCACTAAGGAGACAATTTTTTAATTTAGGCTGATGCAGTTTTTCAAAAGAGACATACCACAAACGAATAATGTACTATTTTCAAAAACAAAGTTTTTCAATAAAATAATTGTTTTATATTGCCCATAGATTACTCAAAAACAAACAAATATGCAAAAATTAATTGGTAATATGTTGCAATATGGAATTGAGTACACACGTTTTTGCGGGACTCCATAAAATTACTTAATTTTACAATTGTTCATGAAAACTGTATCTTCCCTTTTGGGCTGGGCGATATGTAAAACATATTTTAATAATAATCGCATTTAAAATATTGTGATATCCAAACCATATAATATAGGTCGGTGAATATTTTTGCTTTATTGAATTTGCTTTAAAAGTTAAAAAATGTAAACAAAAGACATTTCTAAATTCAAATTACACTTTAAACTAAACGAAAAAAGCAATTAAAATAACGAAGTGATTAAAAAATCTTCTATATAACCACCTCCCCAAATCCAAACATTTACCATCTCCAATGACCCCATTTGCCATCACGCAAGTATCAGTATGCGGCAACAGGTGCAAATTAAGAACTAATGACAATTATAAATGTAATTGCCAAATTTGTGTTCTTATCGAGTGTGTTTGTATTGCGTTTTGGTAACAGTTTATTAGCATTAAAGCATTAAAGAAAGCATTCTTTAAAAGCATTAAAGAAAAGAAAATAGAACAAAATTTTACGTTCAAGGTAAACGTGTCTCGTATTACTATTTCACAATGTGTCAGAGTGAACTGCTCCATCGCAGTACCTCACGATATGATCGGAGATTATTTGCAGCTTTCTCATAGACTACATTATTCTTCCAAAGTTTTCAGTTGATTGAAACTGATAAAAAGGAGTGAGAGCTATTTCTATAGACAGAGTCCTGTTGCACACCTCTGAACAAACAGTGAATCAGACACAAGCACTGACAGCTTTTCTTTTGTCTGTTCTTAAAAATATAATAGTGTGTTTCATTATGCGTGTCTTTTTGACTTAACAGCATTTCTTGTCATGTGTCACTCGAGATGTCTTACAGGTCACCCACCTGTTGCGGGTGGTTGAGCAAAATGGCTCGCGCATGAAATACATTTGGACGAGGAGCTCACAAACTGGATTGAGCCTTGTCGCATTTTGCGGGTGGCAGGTGATATATCAAACCCTAGGTGCACATAAAAAATTATTCGCGTTCATAAAATAATTTGTAGAATATGCTCTTAACAGCTAACAATAATAATAGTTTTTGGGATATGAGGCCCAGAACTCTATGAATGTGTGTGTTTAGGAGAAGCTTTCATTGCACTCATAAACAGCAGAGCTCACTGTGCACACATATCAAATCAGATGTGTATCAGACGTGATCGTTTAAAATAAACTTTTAAACGATCATGTATTGGTGTATGGCGAGACACTCGGAGAGCCACTTGATTTTTAACAAAGAGCCACTTGTGGCTCGTAAACCAGAGGTTCCCGACCCCTGATCTAGGATGACCATCCGTCCACTTTTTTGGACCTGAAAAAAACAAACAAATATTTGTAGAGCAACATCTGTATATGACCTGTAAAACTGGCACTTGCAAGTCAATGGCAAAAAAGTCGGAAAATACAATGAGCATGAATCCAGGTGAGGGGAGAAACAAGCCCCGAGTCTTTATTCACATATTATCCACACTAAATATTATGTGACAAGAACAAAAAATGCCAGCCCAAGGAGACTTTGTCATTGCGCAAGCCCTGCGATCCCCCCGAACTTCCGATCTAATGTGATTATGATGTATTTTTTGGAGTGCACGCCCTCATTACTTTTGGCAGCTCTGATGATGGGCTTGATGCTGTCACTAGCAGCTTCAGGCGAGTGGTCGACGGAGGATGTTACCGCCCCTTCCCCAGCGAGGGTGAAGAACGTGCACACACCATGGACAAGCTTCTTTGCATCCTCACAAGGGTGGTTAAAGAGCTTGGTCTTGAGTGCTCCTCTCCAGAAGAGCCAAAAAAGTCTCACTTGTATGAAAGTTTTATTCTTCCCTGAGGTCAAAGCGTAGCTCACAAAGTCCTGGCGTGCGCCCTACTCTTCACATACTTAGGTCAGTTGTGCTTTCATCCTCACTAAAGTGGACCACGATGAGGAAAAAGACTACTCAAACCTTCCCCCGGTGGAACAGACAGTCATAGATCACCTCTGCCATAATACTGCCATGGGCTGGAAATCCCGCCCTGCCCACCCCTCCAAGCCGTGTTGACTGACGTCTGCACTGGCTGGGAGAGCTTATACAGCAGCAGGCAAAGCTAGTTCAACACTCCATAGCATGTTGGTGCTCCAGGTTTTTCAAGCTAAGCTCCTCAAACAAATGGATGAGCGAGGCCCCAATCCAGAACTGTTCTAAAAGCTCCACACCACTACAGATTTGGTGCTGCAAGCCAAAAAAGCTACCTCTCAGGCCATCGGCAAAGCGATGAGCAACCTGGTGGTTCTGTACCAGCATATTTGGCTAACTCTCACTGAGATGCGTGACGCAGAGCCCTCTTCGACACCCCGGTGTCACCCAAAAGTGCTTCATCGTGGCGCAAAAGCAGTCTCAAGCGATGAAATACTTTCTGCCAAAGAGAAGTAGAACTTCCCCTTTGCTCCCAATCAAATTCCAGTCTGCACCCGGCAAAGAATCCATCTCTCGCTGCCCCAGTGCAGCCAAAAGTTACTACTGAGCCATCTGTGAAGACATGCAAACCGTGAACCTGAAAAACGTGTTGACAGAAAACCCCTAGTCGGACAGATGAAACATTCCTGACATGTCCAGCCCCGTCAAGAGGAGCCCAGAGCTTGCCATTATTCACAGCCCAGAGCCGAAGAGGGCTCGATTTGAGACACACAGTGTTTCTCCCCTCTTCCAGGACTGTTCATCAGGAATGGGACATAGTTCAAAATGTTGCTTTTGTGTGTATTACTCAAATAAAGATTGTTCTCAAAAAAGAGAATAAAGTGCCCTTTGTACAAGCATTTCCTCTTCACGTATCATACACCCCACACATTATGCTCAACTGCTTCCCTATAGCGAGCGGATCAATAAACCCGCTGACCCACTGCACAAACATGTTGCAAGCCCTCACAGGCATGTCAGACTGGTTGTTAAAAATGTTCAAGCACAGTTATACGATTCAGTTTGTACGCCGGCCACCTCGCTTCACCGAGTTTTTCAATCTGTGGCCCGACCACAGGATGTGCTGGTGTTACCCACATAGATTCACAGTCTCCTCACAAGAAACACAATAGAGACTGTCCCAGACTGTTACACACACAGCGGGGTTTACAGTCGTTATTTACTCATTCGGCAGGCTTCGGCTCATTCTAGATCCGAGACGGTTGAATAGCGTGCTTGCGAAGCGCCCATTCAAAATGTTAACTCAGAAACAGATCTTTTCACACATCCATCCTCAGGAGTGGCTTGTGTCAATTGATACTTTCAGTAAAGCCATTGGAATCTGTTGAGCTGTGGGTGCTTTCCTTGAAAACCATACTTAAATTAATTTAAGTGGGTAGTTGACATGCAGGCGCTGTCGAATGACAGCTCATGTCTGGAGTTCTGTCCAGATCTGTCAAAAACCATCATTTAACCAAGAAGTGCCTAAGGTTTTATCAATGCCCTTCAGGGCTCAGGTGGTTCGTTTGCAAGCCTTTTCCCACCATCGTTTAATTTGGATTCAACCAGAGGCATGGCCTCATCATGACCATGGACAAATGGCGTGGACACTTTGCATACCTGTATATTTGACAGCAGGACGTTCATCACAAAACACGCTCGCAAGAATTTTATAACTTCGACGTGTCGTCCATCTCCTCACAAGTGTGTATAGAGTGCCTTTTACATTCAAGCGGGTGAGCCTAAGCCATTATTACGGGTGGGCTACAGACTATAATCAACACAGTCATCTAATTATATGCTGTTGAACTGCCCCTTTAAAAGTCACAAGTACTCCCATAATAAATAAAACCTACTTTTCCAAACATGTTGTGAGAGGGTTAACAAACCATACTGTGTATATCTAAATGGTTCATATAAATCTCAGACTACATTCATTTCCATCTGGCTGTGCCTGTGGCCTGTGACTCCTTAGGAAAATCCCTATTCGAATAACTCTTAGTGTTTTAACTCTGGGAATGTAATGTCACGTAGTGCGGCGTGATGGGATATCATTCCCCATAGTGCTTACAGCAATTTTGAGTGAACTGAATCAAAAGGGTTACACATGTAATCTGTTCCCTGAGTTGAAGGGAATGAGACATTGCGAAAGCTGGACGTACTACTACTTCAGTTTCATAATACGAATTGGCTCACTCTTGACTGAGGGCACGCTTATAAAGGCAAACTGCATGCCTGAAGGGGCGGGGCTCAGACACCATTGCCAATCAGAGGATTGGCTTGATTGTATAAGGGATTCAGCAAGGACAATCCCCATAGTGCTTACAGCAATGTTTCCTTCCCTTTGTTTATCAGGAGTCGTTCGTTGTGAACGACCCCTTATGCTGCAAAATGATGATAAGAGAGCAAGACGAATGGCAAACAGACCTCCACTTAGGTCATCGTCAGTGCTTGACTCATCTATTCAAAGATGAAATTTGATAGTTTTTACATTTAAATGTGCATTTTTATCTTAAATTCGATGAGTATCAGAATTTCACATTTTAATTGGACAACCGTAGAACACAGTGCCTTAAGTTTGAGGTATGACAGTGTCTAATTTATGTTCTAGAAGAAAACATTAAAGACTGTTCAAGCAATGTTAACCACAGACCTTATTTTACTCTAATACTCTAAATCTAAAACTGTTGTTATAAAAACCCATAAGAAATTCCATAGGGAGCCCATGGCTCGAAAGTTATAATTGTCTTATGCGTCTCGTTCCAAAAACAGCCACTCAAATCATATTAGCCTCTCTGGTGCCCCCACCAGCCCTGGAGTACACATGTGATGTTATCACATGGCTGATCATGTGAACTCAACATGGTGGCCACCATGAGAGGATGACCCACATTGTTCTTCTCATTGAAATGTACAGTACATCAAATTTGTCAAAAGTACTGTTTATTACTGTGGCTGTAAAACAGTTTTAATGAGAAATAAAAAAATGTAATGCAACTTTAAATAGCGTCACTACATTTACTCCAAAACACTGCAGCTGCCGTATTTCAATAAATGACTGCTTTTAAGACAAAGAATCAACTTTACATTTATTTTACATTGTATTTTACCTGTATTTGCCAATTCAAGCATAACTATAACATCAATCACTGATATTATATACAGTACTTACAGATATCTGTTTTAAATATTCATCAATAAAACTAAATATATTCTCAAAAAACATCTCCACAAATGGCCAGGACTAATGGGTTTGACACCTCAGAAGAGGGTCACACCAATTACTGTCAAGGTTAAAAAGAACATTTACTTTATAGGCACTTAAGCAGACAGAACAGCCATTTTGAGGGCAGTGTATAATTTGGCATGTCAGCTGAATTAACTGAGCTAAGAGACAAAGTTCAAGCACATAGCCGGAGAGAGACCGATGACGACTTCTCAGAGAAGTCAGGGTCCCAGAGGTCAAACCACATAGAACTGTAGTTAAAACATTCCTAATGTTAACAAACAAAGCAGTGTTCATTTTAAAGTGCATCAGAGACAACGTGTGTTACTTTAAGAAAAGCACTTGTGCTCACATAATGCAAATTATATACTAAATTATAAGAAAACAGAGAAATGAAAAAGACCAGAAAAGACAAAGACATCTTATATCAGCTCTTGGGAGAACTTGAAATTAAGCTGACTTTGAACATCAGAGTTTAATAATGAGTCCCTGCATTTACATTTCCTGGTTAGTCAGCACAATCACTGAATACAAAACCCAGGAAATGATGTCATGTCTGCAAACACACTTGTTCTGTTTGAGAGTATTTCTTATTGCATTACACCCCAGCAGACTAGAAATTACTGATGACCTCTTTAAAGGTAAAATGTCTTACACCGCAATTCTGAAGGCCTCGCTGAATATTTTAATGGGCTTTTAAATTCCAGTCATTGATCATTGCCGTGTTGCATTATATTGACTGTGATGCTTTTGTATTGATAAAATGATCTTGGTAAATGAATGTCTTTTTGTAAAACTTGCTGAACTAATCTGTAGTTGCTTGAAATGTTTCTTTATATCCGTGGAGCTGATCTGTCATTGGTTTTGGTGGGTTTCAGCTTCACTGTGGCAAATGGGTTTGTTCCACTGCAAAAAACACAGAAAGAAGTGATTGTGTTGAACAAAAATATCTGCATTATAGATGATCTGTTTCTTATTATTGGTACGAATGCAATTCGAATGACTGTGGTCTCAAAGAGACAAGCAACCTATTTGGAGCAGTGATAGGAAAGTTACTTTAAAAAAGTAATCCACTACAAATTACTAACTACATGTCTACTAATAAATTATAATCAGATTACTTTACAGATTACTTAATTGAAAAAGTAATCACATTATTAATTACTTTTAAGTTACTTTCTAAAACAATTTTTTTTCTGCTTAAATTTAATTTTCTCCTTGTTCATTGTCACACACACTTCAGCTGTCACAGAAATGTAAACAGACGTACATATTAACATATTAATTCACATTTTAAACGCATTACACATAAATATGAATACAAATATTTTTAACCCAAGTAATGTACTTTAGTCAGTAACTGTAATCTGATTACTAGAATTTAAAATGTAATTTGCTACTTTTTGTGCCTAAAAGTATCTATATTGCAATAACAAACTACTTTGTAATCCAATTACACGCATCACTGATTAGGAGTTACAGTAGTAGACTTCCACCAACCTTGGGAAAAGTTCTGGTCGAGAACCATAGTGATCTTGTCTCTGTCAAAAGAAAAAAGTACAATTACTTTGTATTGTTGGCTGTTTTAAAACTCTTTTGTTAAAGCAAGGGTCAAATTCTAGCCCATCGCACAAAATCAAACCAAAAGAATTGTCTTCACATGTAACTGTTCACTGGTGGCAAGATGTAGGCAGAGCGAAGGATCAGAACAAAGCATGCAGTTATCACACACACAAACACACTTCCAAAAACTCATTTTCTATAAGAGTTTTTCTGTCTTTTTTTCAAGTAAAAACAAAAACTATACTATAAAATCTAATCTATAATGATCTACCGCTGCATAAATTGACGGAATGTTCAAATGGGCCAAGAGTCTGAAACGGAATGTTTGTGAATTCAAAATCCAACTGTAAAAAAAATCAAACCAAAAATAACACACACACAAGGCCTTAAAAGGAATATTTCAAATTGGTACAAGTTCAGCTCAACTTTCAGCATTTGAGGTATAATGTTGATTGCCACAACAAATAAAAAATGTAATCATCTTTTTTCTTTAAAACAAAAGCATGACTGTAAAAACAATGATTCAAACGACTTTTCAGCTCTTATATAAATTATATAAAAATTATAAAATTAAAAGCTTCACATTTCTGCCTTTAAACCCTCTGTGGCAGGGCGGAGGGCAGAGCTATATCGTGATTCCGCACACTCGGCCCCTAATCAGGCTAATCAAGCCTCGGAGAGGGCTAAAGGCCGACTGGAGACTCCAGTGTGAGAGAGAGAGTGTTACGGACAGCTATCTGTAAATCTCTCTCTCTCTCACTGCCATCTTCGGTCGGCCTTTTTCCCTCTCAAGGGCTAATTAGCCTGATTAGGGGCCGGGTGTTCGGAATCACAACCCGGACCCGCCCTCCAAACATTGGCTCACTGCTTTAAGTTGCCGCTCTCTCTTTTTATCAGGGTTGGGAGGGTTACTTATTATGTAATCCATTACAGATTACTGATTACTTAACAAATGTTATCTTTGATGTAATCCAATTACATAAATATGAAAGAAATGTAATCAGATTATTTTTAATGACTTTTGGATCACACACATATTGACACATCAACAGATAAAATCAATATAATCCCTAAAACTTTTATTTATGCCTTGAATGCAAACCGAACATGTTTGAGTAATATTATAAGTACTGTTGTAGCTGTTTTAAGGAAAATAAACATGTACACTGCACCTACGAAGAAAACAGAAAATGAGCTGTTACAACTTTTTTTATAGAAATCAGGTGAGTATAATCAGAACAGATGCACTGAATTATGTCTTGGCTAACATTAAACTAAATCTGATATACCTCGGATTCAAAAACACTGCAAAGTGTAATTCTACCATGTATTGCGGTTAGTGTGTATACAGAATTGTAATTTGCACTATTCATTACTTTACTTCATTATTGTTATTACTGTCATAATTAAATGCTGGAGTGTGTCTTTCCACTGTTTGCTCACGATCCATAGTCAAACATCACCAGCTAACAGTTTATGACTGATTTATATGATTATCTTTATGTTTAAGGATGATTTTAAAGGAGGAAAAGTATTGATTCCAAAAAGAAAACAAAATCTAGTTTTAAAGAATAGATAAATACTGATTTATACTTTTAGTGTGTCTTTTTAATTACTTAACACTAATTACTATAAGTGTTGAACATGTTACATTTGCCAGAATGCAGGGGCGGATCTAGAAAAATATTTATGGGGTGGCGAGAGGGGGGCAGGAATTTTTGAGGGGTGGCAACATATGGCAGACTTATATATACTTCATTTAATCACGTTTATCACAGTTTGATGAGAAATAGTATGTACACTACAAAAGGACACAGGCTGCCATTTACAAACTCATACAGACAAACTTAATCTCATGCAATCAATGTCTTGCATTTGAGGTTTCATGTGAAACAGTTCATATTAGGAATAAGTGACCATACAATGTGATCTCACTTAACAGGAGATAGAAGTATAATTGAAGTAAGTGCATTATCACCGGAAAGGCATTAAGGTAAGACACTGGTGATGACAGGCAGATGTGTGAGAGGGGAAGCAAATGCACGCAGCATTTGTACGAGAAGAAACTATACAAAGAAAAACTTACACATGAAGATCTATGGACTGAGCTGTATAAAGTGGGCATAAATACACTGTGGAAACAACACTTAGTTTGGAAAAACTTGCTTTTTCATAATTTTTGGGAATTTTCTTAGGAAACAGACGCATTCTCCCCCATTTATACCCGTATGTCCGGGGGCGGAACATGCATATTCTGTCTGACAATTTCTCATTGGCCTTTTTCTCAAAGTTTCTTCAAAATTCACTAGACCCCTAGTGTCGCTTCTTCGACGCAACGTCTCTTCCCTCCATCTGGGAACGGAGGTTACAAAAGTAAGCTAGACGTTATTGAATATTTTTCCCCCAAATTATGCAAAAGAAGATTTTTCCAAGCTACGTGTTGTAGTATAACCAGCAGGAGACCACTGATGTGTGAACTGAATTTGGTGACACTACAATGTGTAACAGTGAAGTTATTGAATATTTGTTTAGTATCGCATTTCGGTTTTGCACTTTGCAGACGGTCCCTGCGGACTCGTCTCTCAGTCGGCTGCGCTTAGAGATCAATGTAATTGTCCAGCTCCGACGGAGGCTTGTTTTAATGAAAACGACGTTGTAGCTTGTTGTCTACATTACTGCGGTTGGAAAGAGGTGTTGTTTGTGTTTTAAGAACGTTTCGCTTATGAGTTATTGATCCGGAAAGTTTGAATCTGTGAATATATGTCCAACTTTACCGAACTTTATTGAGGCTGAGAGATGAAAAACTTTGTTCACAAGATGCACTGCTTACAGTTAAAACAACCGCTATTTTAAACAACCTGATAGTTAATCCGTTTTTACCTCTTTCTCCTGCGTCTCCTTTCTTTGCGACTCCTGGCTCCCTCGCTTCACGCTACTCAGTTTTCCAAACTGATCACTGATCAGTCTATTGCCGCTCTCTGGCGTCATCTCGTGCTGCATTCAGTGCAGACGGACATTGAAGATTCGCGCTCATAAATTATCAAATTTAATTTAATTCTTTGCTGCCAACTGGGGTGGCAGCAGGGGTGGCAAGGTATTCTTTTAGGGTGGCATTTGCCACCCTATGCCACCCCGGTAGATCCGCCCCTGCCAGAATGTCTCCCTCACCAAGACATTTGAAATGTCAAATTCAGATAAATTCTCCATTTAACTTTCTTACCTAAGAACTTAAAACACATTTTCAGGTGATAAAGGAGAGAAAGTCATAGCAGGTTTTCCTGGGGTGTTTATTTATTTATTTGTATTGTTGTATTCAAAACTTTTAGAACTTTTTAAAACTTTTAAAAACTTCTTAAATGATGAAGGTTTAAGTAGCACTCACTAGGGGTAATGGAGAAGAGAACTTCACCACAGTGCTCCTGCTGGCCACAGGAGGAACTGACACTAAACATTCAACATCACACTGCTCTCATCAACACATTTACATTAGCTTACAGTCAAGAATCTCTCCAAGGATTTAAAATATTCTGAACATCAGCAGAAAAAGCACAAGCCACATCAGCATAAAACATCATAAAACTCAAGTTTTTCTGATTAAAGGATTACTATATGCCAGTTGCTGCATGTTCATTTACACATTACTTTGCATGTTATACTCAGTTAGCTATAACATACAAATTCAACATGAAATAAAAATTGACCCTATTTAATTTCCGGGTTCAAAACATGCTAAGCTCAATCGACAGCATGTGTGGCATAATGCTGATTACCACAAAAATAAATGTTTATTTGCCCCTCCTTTTCTTTAATAAAAAAGCTGTAAAGTTGTTTAAATCATAATTTTTACTGTCATTATAGGGTTTTAATGTTTGTAGGCCATCTTCATGGCAAAGAAGCTGTAAAATTGGCTATAACTTTACACAGAAAAGGTAAGTGATTTTATTCTTATTAACTCTAATATTGTTTTATTTAACCATTAACAACCCAATCAATTCCAGAGTGATAAAATCAAGTTTCACCTACATTTTCACTATATGAAAGTTAAATGGGTTATGAATGCTGTTTCATGTCAGCTTTAACTGTGAAAGGCCTTACTCTGTTATCTGAAGGAGTGGGGGTGATCGGCCGGGATACGCTAGTTTTGGTTGTTGACAGTGGAGGGGCCGCAGGTGGAGGCAGAGCCACGTAGTGATTGCTGCTCCCTGGTTGGTCTAGGAGGTTACTCAATCTGCTGCTGCTTCTGAAAGAGCTGCTGTTGAACAGTAACAGGGACAGAGGTCAAAGTTCATGAGTGTAAAGCACAGCACCTGCGCAGGTGTTGGGAAATGTGCAGTATTGGCTTACTTGGAGACAAATGGTCCAGGTGGCTCATGCTTTGGGCCTACATAAGCAGCTGGGAACCAGCCCTGCCTGAACAATGAAGACACAAATGCGATCCAATGAGCAAGAAACAAAATCCAACATTCAGTCCAAAACTGTTATAGAACAATAAATTTTTTAGCTGGTGCTTGACCGGTGGGATCTGCAAACCTTTCCAAAATGTTCTGTTTCCATGGACTTTGAGGCAGAAAGATGATATACTACCTAACCTTCCCACCAACAAACATGCCACATCACAGTCTTTGTTTACAAGTCTAGCTTCTAGCATTGAGAAAGCATTTAAAAACCCAAAGTAATTTAATTAAGTATTCTAAACCATCTAAAACTGACTTTGAAGGAATGGTCTGACAATTATTATTTAATAGTTGTCCAACACATAAAAGTAATGCCTAATAGGTGTAGGTTGAGGGGTGTAAAAGAGCCCTCACCGTCCAGAGCTGTCAGATCGGCCATACAGCCATCCATTCCTCGGCTCCTGAACGAGTAGGGTGATGGTATCGTCCCGGGAGAAGGGCAGAAGTGTGGGGTTTGCAGCGGGAGGGTGAGGCACCATTGCTCGCATCACTCTGCCTCCAGTCAATCCCGAAAAGGAGCTTGAATGACTTGGCTGTGGAGAGGGGCCTGAGAAAGAGGAGGGGTGGTTACAGAATGAAGGGATGAGAGTTTATAGTTAGTGCGACAAGTTATGATATTGAACAAACAAAATTAGTTAAGGATGATGTCATTAGGCCTTCATACCTCTAGAGGGAACTCTGCCCAGAGGCTGCTCTGCCCAGCGGCTAACACGATCGTCAATCTACGAGAAAAACAGAGAAAGATAGAAAAGATAGAGTAGGCATGGTTGAAATATCCATTAAAGGGAAAGTTCACCCACAAATGAAACTTATCTCATCATTTACTCACATTCATACCATCCCAGATGTGTGTGACTTTCTTTCTTCTGCAGAACACAAACAGAGATTTTTAGAAGAATATTCCAGCTCTGCAGGTCCTCATAATGCAAGTGAATGGTGGCCAGATAGTACTAACGGACAAAGGCAGTGCCCAGATGATGTCACTCACATGTGAGTGATAAGAAGGATCCATATGCATCCTTGGGGGAGGAGTTAAAGAGGAATTATTTGCGATAAGGACACGTGGCGTCTGACGCTCATGGATTGTGTTTTGTTGCTTTTGAGTGCATTTTTATCCTCACCACCATTTTAAAATTGAACTACACTGCATCTACACTGTGGCTGCACCGGGAGTCCCGAGATCCACACCACACGCCAACAGGCCAGAGCAATGCCAGATCAACAGGTGAGTGGCCTCTCTCTGGGCAACTCCTAGCTGACACACACAAACATCCATCCAAACATTTTGATAAGACTGACTCCCATGTTATATTGCATCACGTAGGTACAGTTGAGTTTGCATATTACGCGTGGAAGCCAGTTCAGCGAATTCCCTAGACATAAACTTTTGTAGTGTGTTTGCTAGCAGAGTTCCGCGTCATTGACCTGTTTCTCACCCACACCTATTATATCACTTCTAAAAACATAGATTTAACCACTAGAGCCTTATTGATTACTTTTATGTTAGCTTTATGTGATTTTTGGAGCTTCAAAGTTCTTGCCACCATCCACTTGCAATGTGTGGATCTACAGAGCTGAGACATTTTCTAAAAATCTTTGTTTGAAAGTGACATCTGGGATGGCATGAGCATGAGTAAATGATGAGAAATTTTCTATTTTCCATCCCTTTAAGGTGATTGTAATAGTCATTGTGTGTAACTGAATACACCATTATACAATTATGTTTTTATATGAAACTTGTGATTGTCATCATATGATTGCTTTTCTCACAGTGTTATCCTCCAGTCGTGAAGGAGTGTGTGGACGGGATTCTCTTGTGTGATTCACCAGATCTTTCCATCCTTCTGCTCTGTTCTGCAGACTGCCCCATGTCTGTGGAATACAAATAATAAGTTAATTTACATAGAAAAATCTCATTCAAATTCTCATTGCTGAGCAAAACTCTGCTCCAAGCAAATTTGCATTAGACAGAACAATTTTTTTTCTATTTTTACAACGTTTGAACTGATCCAAATGGAACATAAAACTCCCCAAAATGTTAAATTTGTTTAAAGTTTTTTTATTTTTGGCCTTCAAACTGCTAAAAACATACAGAAAGAAACAGGAAGGGTTTAGTCACCTTCCAAATGCAAATGCCAATTCTTGTTGAGTAGTGAAAGAGACCATTTTTTCACATATAAAACCCCTCATAAAAATCAAGTTTAAAGGTCATAGATACTGTAGAAAACATATTAAAGGCTTTTGTGTGTGTGTGTGTGTTTGTTTTTGTTTGGATTTTTGACAGTTGGAGTTTGAATTTGAACATTCCGTTTCAGACTCTTGGCCCATTTGAACATTCCATTGATGTATGTCTATTGGAATTTTGGCTGATTTGAGTGTCTGCTATGGGAAAACAATAAATCATAAAGAAATAGAGAAATGTTGGTCTTGGTTAAGGGATTTTGAAAAAACCCTAACCAAGTCTGTAGAGTAACAGTATGGTGGCCTTGTCGAGTCAACCTCATAGTATTAACCTTGTTCATAAGATATGTAATAGACTGGGTGAGTCCGCAGTGTTTCTCCGCCAGGAATCGATATCTCCTTTCTTCCTCTTTTAATGCCTCTTTCTGACTCTCTCTGAGAAAGTGTACATACTCACTGCAATCCTAAACACAAACAGAACTATTAGTATAATTATTATAAAGATCATCATCGTTTTATCTGTTTCTGTAGTCATTACCACCTTCTTTTAACATCTGTTTGGAGGTTCCTCAACATGAATGTTGCAAACCACCAATGAAAATATTGCTAACAACCACTACCTTCCTTTGTCCTTGCATATGAAGACATAGACACACTAGGTTCAGCCTCATGTGGGGCAAAATATGATTGGCTGGTTTCTACACAATTTTCTAGACAGGGTGCAAAGGGTTTTATGATCTAATAAATGTGCTAATGTGCTAGGAAATTTAGGACAGAGCCATATACTACTCTCACCTGTGGGACACCTCTCCTCATCTGTCTCTCCAGAGCGGTTGCTTGGTTTCTCACTTCCATTTCATAACGCCTCCTGCTGGTCTAAAGGAATATATGAACCAAACAACTTTATCATATCTCTCTACATTTCTAAAATTCATTAGCAAATTTCGATTGGCTAATTTGCTTTTTCTTTGCCATTTAACAACCACTGTGTGTGTTTTGTTTATAAATATAAAACTTTTGTTTAGTTAAATATACATAATTGACTTCTATGGGTTTGTGCAACATTCTGAAAATCTTACCAAGATGTAATCCTTATCTTGTCTCACATTGTTGTCCATCTCCTGGAGGACTTCAGAATGGAACCAACGAAACTGAATCACACACACACACACACACACACACACACACACACATGTTGGTGCGGCATAGACATCATGATTTTTATACTGTACGATCAATAGATTGTATCCCCTAACCCTACCCCTAAACCTAACCCTCACAAAAAAACTTTCTGCATTTGTACATTTTCAAAAAAACAAAGTTTAGTATGTTTTTTAAGTGATTTGAATTCTGGGGACACTTCAAATGTCCTCATAAACCACATTTATAGCATAATGTCCTTGTAATTACCAGTTTGTAACCTAGAAAAAAATTCAACGTAAACCACCCAAACCCGCCCACACACACACACACACACACACAAAGAGACTGATAAAATATGGCTTTGTCCATAAAGACAATCAAATATGGCCAAACAGAACAGAAGATGTTGAAAGATGGGTATAAAGAAGAAGAGATAGAGGACAGGTAATGTAACGCACCACTCCCTCCAGTTCATTGGTCAGTCTTCTCTGACTCTCTGAGATCTGTATCAATACGTCACCTACAGAACAAGAAGACACTTACGTTAATTCATGTGACAAATACTTTTTTCCAAGGCATGTATTCAAAGTATACATTTCATCAGTATGTGGAATTGAACCTTTGATCTTGGTGTTGTTAGTGACATGTTCTACCATAAATTGTGCTTCTTTAGCTCAGATCACACAAAAATCACTATTTGTCAGACTGGTACAGCTAATGCGCATTTTCAATGCATTTTCGAAGTAACTGAGATGTGATATTTGTATCTAAAAAGGGGATTGGCTCTTTATCCTTTTCTGCATCCGCCATATTTGCCATTCCAATGTTTCCCATTAATTTGAATACAAGTGTTCCGTCTAAATGTAGAAACACTATAGAATTATATAGGAACACTATACCCTTATACAAAAACATTATAGCATAATGTAGGAAGGGACACTATGGCCCTACACAGGAACAGTATAGCCTTATATAGGAACACTATTGCCTTATACAGGCACAAAATAGCCTTAAAAAGGAACACTATAGCCTTATACAGGAACAATATGGCCTTACAAATGAACACTATAGCCTTATACAGGAACAATATGGCCTTACAAATGAACACTATAGCCTTATACAGGAACACTATATGAACACTATAGCTGTAAACAGGAACACAATAGCCTTATACAGGAACACTATACCCTTAAAAAGGAACACTATATGAACACTATAGCCTTATACAGGAACATTATATGAACGCTATGGCCTTATACAGAAACACTATATTAACACTATAGCCTTATACAGGAACACTATATGAACACTATGGCCTTAAACAGGAACACTGTAGCCTTAAATAGGAACACTATGCCTTATACAGGTACACTATAGCCTTAAACAGGAACAATATAGCCTTATATATGTACACTATAGCCTTAAACAGGAACACTATAGCCTTATATAGGTACACTGTAGCCTTAAACAGGAACACTATAGCCTTAAATAGGAACACTATAGCCTTATACAGGAACACTATATGAACACTATAGCCTTAAACAGGAACACTATAGCCTTATACAGGAACACTGTAGCCTTAAACAGGAACACTTTAGCCTTATATAGGTACACTATAGCCTTATAAAGGAACAATATAGCCTTAAACAGGAACACTGTAGCCTTAAATAGGAACACTATAGCCTTATATAGGTACACTATAGCCTTAAACAGGAACACTATAGCCTTATATAGGTACACTATACCCTTAAAAAGGAACACTATATGAACACTATAGCCTTATACAGGAACATTATATGAACGCTATGGCCTTATACAGAAACACTATATTAACACTATAGCCTTATACAGGAACAATATGGCCTTACAAATGAACTCTATAGCCTTATACAGGACCAATATGGCCTTACAAATGAACTCTATAGCCTTATACAGGAACAATATGGCCTTACAAATGAACACTATAGCCTTATACAGGAACACTATATGAACACTATAGCTGTAAACAGGAACACAATAGCCTTATACAGGAACACTATACCCTTAAAAAGGAACACTATATGAACACTATAGCCTTATACAGGAACATTATATGAACGCTATGGCCTTATACAGAAACACTATATTAACACTATAGCCTTATACAGGAACACTATATGAACACTATGGCCTTAAACAGGAACACTGTAGCCTTAAATAGGAACACTATGCCTTATACAGGTACACTATAGCCTTAAACAGGAACAATATAGCCTTATATATGTACACTATAGCCTTAAACAGGAACACTATAGCCTTATATAGGTACACTGTAGCCTTAAACAGGAACACTATAGCCTTAAATAGGAACACTATAGCCTTATACAGGAACACTATATGAACACTATAGCCTTAAACAGGAACACTATAGCCTTATACAGGAACACTGTAGCCTTAAACAGGAACACTTTAGCCTTATATAGGTACACTATAGCCTTATAAAGGAACAATATAGCCTTAAACAGGAACACTGTAGCCTTAAATAGGAACACTATAGCCTTATATAGGTACACTATAGCCTTAAACAGGAACACTATAGCCTTATATAGGTACACTATACCCTTAAAAAGGAACACTATATGAACACTATAGCCTTATACAGGAACATTATATGAACGCTATGGCCTTATACAGAAACACTATATTAACACTATAGCCTTATACAGGAACAATATGGCCTTACAAATGAACTCTATAGCCTTATACAGGACCAATATGGCCTTACAAATGAACTCTATAGCCTTATACAGGAACAATATGGCCTTACAAATGAACACTATAGCCTTATACAGGAACACTATATGAACACTATAGCTGTAAACAGGAACACAATAGCCTTATACAGGAACACTATACCCTTAAAAAGGAACACTATATGAACACTATAGCCTTATACAGGAACATTATATGAACGCTATGGCCTTATACAGAAACACTATATTAACACTATAGCCTTATACAGGAACACTATATGAACACTATGGCCTTAAACAGGAACACTGTAGCCTTAAATAGGAACACTATGCCTTATACAGGTACACTATAGCCTTAAACAGGAACAATATAGCCTTATATATGTACACTATAGCCTTAAACAGGAACACTATAGCCTTATATAGGTACACTGTAGCCTTAAACAGGAACACTATAGCCTTAAATAGGAACACTATAGCCTTATACAGGAACACTATATGAACACTATAGCCTTAAACAGGAACACTATAGCCTTATACAGGAACACTGTAGCCTTAAACAGGAACACTATAGCCTTATATAGGTACACTATAGCCTTATAAAGGAACAATATAGCCTTAAACAGGAACACTGTAGCCTTAAATAGGAACACTATAGCCTTATATAGGTACACTATAGCCTTAAACAGGAACACTATAGCCTTATATAGGTACACTATAGCCTTAAACAGGAACACTATAGCCTTATATAGGTACACTATAGCCTTATACAGGAACACTATATGAACACTATAGCCTTAAACAGGAACACTATAGCCTTATACAGGAACACTGTAGCATTAAACAGGAACACTATAGCATTATATAGGTACACTATAGCCTTATAAAGGAACAATATAGCCTTAAACAGGAACACTATGGCCTCATACAGGAACACCATAGTCTTAAACAGGAACACTATAGCCTCCATCGTGCCGGTGCCAAAACACTCCAATGCAACAAGCCTTAATGACAACAATCCAGTTGCACTCACCCCCATCATTATGAAGTGCTTCGAGAGGCTGGTCCTGGCTCATCTCATGTCCTGCAGGAGCACAGAGGATGCCATCTCTACGGCACTTCACTCTGCCCTGTCCCACACTGACAATAGAAACACCTATGTGAGAATGCCATTCATTGACTTTAGTTCAGCATTCAACACCATCATCCCCTCCAAACTGATCACCAAACTCAGTGAACTGGGCATCAATTCCTCCCTCTGTAACTGGATTCTGGACTTCCTAACCAACAGACCTCGGTCTGTTAGTTTAGATAATCACACCTCCTCAACCATCACCCTGAACAACAGGTGTAAAACCGGGATGTGTGCTGAGCCCTCTCCTTTACTCCCTCTTCACCTACGACTGCACACCTGTACATGGCTCTAACACCATTGTCAAGTTAGCAGGTGACACTACAGTGATTGGTCTCATCAGCAACAACAATGAGGCAGCCTACAGGGAGGAGGTTCAGTACCTATCATCGTGTTGCACTGACAACAACCTGGCTCTCAACACCAAGAAGACCAAAGAGCTCATTGTGGACTTTATTTGTGGAAGTCTAAAGCTGGCACACACACACCCATTCTCATCAACGGGACTGAGGTGGAGCGTGTCACCAGCTTAAAGTTTCTGGGTGTCCACATCTCTGAGGTCCTCTCTTGGACCCTCAACACCTCTACCCTGATCAAGAAGGCTCACCAGCGTCTCTTCTTTCTGAGGAGACTCACGAAGTTCCTCCTGTCTCCTCAGATCGTGGTGAACTTCTACCGCTGCACCATCGAAAGCATCCTCACCAATTGTGTCACAGTTTGGTATAGCAACTGCTTTGCTCATGACCGGAAAGAACTGCAGAGGGAGGTGAAAACTGCCCAACGCATCATTGGTTCCTCACACCCCTCCATCGAGGCCATCCAGGGCGAACATTGCTTGCGTAAGGCGCACAGCATCATCAAAGACTGTTCCCACCCCAACCACAGACTGTTAACCCCACTCCCCTCTGGGAGGCATTTCAGATCTCTCCACACCCTAACCAGCAGGTTCAGAGGAAGCTTCTTTCCTGTGGCTGTCACCCTATTGAACTCTAGCTCTGCATCCCAGTGACAATTTAATAATCTTATCCAGTAACACCATAGCCTTAAAACATGAACACTATAGCCTTAAACAGAAACTCTATAGCATTATACAAGAACACTATAGCCTTAAACAGGAACACTATAGCCTTCAACAAGAACATTATGGCCTTAAACAGGAACAATATAGCCTTAAACAGGAACACTATAGCCTTAAACATGAACAATATAGCCTTATATAGGAACACTATAGCCTTAAACAGGAACAATATAGCCTTATACAGGAACACTATATGAACACTATAGCCTTAAACATGAACAATATAGCCTTATATAGGAACACTCTAGCCTTAAACAGGAACAATATAGCCTTATATATAGGAACACTCTAGCCTTAAACATGAACAATATAGCCTTATATAGTAGGAACACTATAGCCTTAAACAGGAACAATATAGCCTTATATAGGAACGCTCTAGCCTTAAACAGGAACAATATAGCCTTATACAGGAACACTATATGAACACTATAGCCTTAAACATGAACAATATAGCCTTATATAGGAACACTCTAGCCTTAAACAGGAACAATATAGCCTTATATATAGGAACACTCTAGCCTTAAACAGGAACAATATAGCCTTATATAGGAACACTCTAGCCTTAAACAGGAACAATATAGCCTTATATAGGAACACTCTAGCCTTAAACATGAACAATATAGCCTTATATAGGAACACTCTAGCCTTAAACAGGAACACTATATCCATATATAGGAACACTATAGCCTTAAACATGAACAATATAGCCTTATATAGGAACACTCTAGCCTTAAACATGAACAATATAGCCTTAAACATGAAGAATATAGCCTTATATAGGAACACTCTAGCCTTAAACATGAACAATATAGCCTTATACAGGAACATTTTAGCTTAATATAGGAACATTATAGCCTTAAACATATACACAGTAGCCTTGTAGGAACACTCTAGCCTTAAGAAGGAACACTATATCCTTAATTATGTTTAAGGCTATAGTGTTCCTTTTTAAGACTATAGTGTTCCTGTATAAGCCATAGTGTTCCTGTACTTTATACAAGAATACTATAACCTTTTACAGAAACACTATGGCCTTAATCAGGAACACTATAGCCTTAAACAGAAATACTATAGCCTTAAACAGGAACACTATAGCCTTAAACAGAAATACTATAGCCTTAAACAGGAACACTATAGCCTTAAACAGAAACACTATAGCCTTAAACAGAAACACTATAGACTTCACTAAAAAAATATTTGAAAAATGTATATTAGCATTATCTATTGACAAGGCTGTCTGTAGATTTTGGAACTGAGGAACGCTAGGCTGAATTACCCCTTCTGTTTATCACAAAGGGCACAAATACATTGATAAATCGACCTAGTTGATATATCGGTCTAGCAATACTTTTAACACCAATTCTATCTTCTGGTAGTGTGTTGTGTGTTAGTGTGTGTTAAAGTGGAGGTATTATGCTTCTAAATGTTAAGCACACACTGCCAATCTGCAGGTGTGTCATCATTTATTATTTAAAATCCCAGAAGGTGTACAGATACCTGATATTGTGTGAAGGACACCGACTTCCTCTTAGTTTATAGCCATCAATAAAAACACAAACTCTCTCTTACACACATCCACCCACACCCACACACTCTCTCTCTCTCACTCTCTCCTTGTAATGGAAAGTACATATTCATCAGAAACAAAAAGGTAACAGTGTGTCTAAAACCTTCGCCTTTGAAAAAAAGTTATCCTTCCATAATTTAAATGTGAAAAAGTGCGAAGAATGAAATGATAAGATGGAGTAAAAGCTTACCCAGCGATCGAGAAGACAGACTCTGCATGGCTTGTTCACCCATCTTAGAAAGAGCATTGAAATAGGCCTCACTTGTGACAGCAAGGCCTGTAGACATACATGCATATAATTACCATATTTATTATTATTATTATTTTATTATGATTTCTTTGATAAAGCATGTATTCAGTTCTGTGAATGATTGATTTTAGTTGAGCTAAAGTATTTGATTCTGTATTGCAATACCACTGGGGAAAGTATAATATTTATTACAAACACACACACACACACACACACACACACACAAAACTCAAATCCTAGACTTTTTTTTTTTAGTTCATGATAAATTGTTAGTTGTTTTCAACATAAACATACAAAAAAATGAAATGTCTATCAAAGCTATTAATCTTGAATTCATTACTAGCTCTGCATATGCGTCACTGAGTGCAAATCAGACTCATAAATCAGGCAGTCATTAAACAATGATGTTGAATCAGCCAATGTTCCAGCAATGCTGTGGTATTATCATCAATGACCAAAGTTCAGCCCATTCACTTTTACTTCCCCCTTTCATCTTTTCATCGGTCTCTCATTCATTCATTCATTCATTTGGCCTCATTTTGTTTCATTCATTCTCTCTCAGTCTTCTTTTAATGTTCACTTGCCTTGAAAAGCCTGCATGTAGCTGTTTCCCAGAGACACCAGTCTCTGCAGACTTGGGTTGAACTGCTCCATTAGGCTCTGTACCAGCATAGACAAAGTGGAAAAACAGCAGTGAGAGAAAGATCAAATCCGTTTTGCTACTTCAATATACCAATCTGCAGCTGTGGTTTCAGGTTGTTGTTTATCACAACAATAACATCTCCTATTTAGAATCAATTATGAAAACACACGCGCGCGCGCACAAGTGTCCAATCAAAAAAGACATTGATTTATATTGATATATTTTCAATTATATACAATTTCCAAATCAAAATGACCTAATCTAAAGGATTAGGCACAACTTTAGGCGTTGAACTTTCTTTAATGCTGATACATTATTATTCCTTGCATTAAACGTATTTCATTTAAATTAATTTGAGTGAAACTAACATCAAAATTGTATCAAAAGAGATGTGATTGTTTCTACAACACATTCTGAAACACATTCAGATTGACTTTAGACTTACTGTATAAACGCCCAGAGTAGTGCGATGCAGTTGATCACTGTTTTGTCCTGACATCGTGACACCGCAGCAAAATAAACAAATAAACAACTTCCACTGACAGCAAACACACCACGCTGACAGATAACCCACCAATTATTCTCTGTCTCCCACCTTGTCTCCTGTGTTCTCTCTCCTGTCCTGTCCTGTCCTGTTTGTGTGTGCGCGTGTGTGTGTGAGTGAGAGAGAGAGAGAGAGAGTGAGAGAGAGAGAGAGAGAGAGAGAGAGAGAGAGCGCTGAAAAGCGACGTCCATTTCTGCATATCACGGCGCTGTTTTGTGACATGTTCTGCACAACGGCCCATTTCAGCTGATCGCGGCCCATTCGGCCCCGTTTCGCGGCCGGCCCATCAGCAAAAGTCCCAGTTCTCCCGATGGCCATTCCTCCCCTGCTGTGTGGTGCAGCCTATCTCCTTTATTTTTCTCAGTCATCAGAAACCTGACAAAAAACTCAAAAATAATGTCTTATACAAACTTGCTTGTGCTTGAGAAACAATTGTATTCTTCAAGGGTCGTTCACAAAGAAACGTTTATGTCGTCTGCGCAGTTATTCTACACAAATGTGTGCTATACGGAAGTTTAGGGCGCGTTGCGTTTTGTTTTTAGACGCCGCGTCAAGTTAAAAATAACTTTTAAAGGCAATTGCATTCTGTTATTTTCGTTGCGGTCTGAACGACCCCTTAAACATTCTTCATAATTTTTTTTTATATAATAATAGAAATTAATACAATTATTTATAGGATCAATATATATAAATATATAATATTCTTATTACAAGCGGCTGTGTGTGTGTTGGGGGGGGTTTACGAGAACTTTTTTTTAGGTTGCAATCTACAAGGGTATTTACAAGGGTATTATGCTATAAATGTGGGTTTTGAGGACATCTCTAGTGTCCCCATAACTCAAATCACTTAATAAACATTTGTGAAATGTAAAATGCAGAATTTTTTTTTTGTGAGGTTAGGTTTAGGGGACAGAACCTTTAGTTCGTACAGTATAAAAATCATTATTTCTATAATGGAGAGTCCTCATAATGTGTTGTGTGTGTGTGTGTGTGTGTGTGTGTGTGTGTGTGTGTGTGTGTGTGTGTGTGAGAGAGAGAGAGAGAAAGAGAGAGAGAGAGAGAGAGAGAGAGAGAGACTCCACGGCGCAGGATCTCCCCATCGCTGCTGCGGAAGAACCGTCTCTGCTGTCCCGCTAAAGATGGAGCTATCTGCGGCAGGGGACCGTGTGTTTGCCGCTGAGGCCATCCTGAAGCGCCGCATTCGCAAGGTGGGTTACTTTATAATCAAATCATTTTATTTCAACTCTCTGCGGCCTACAAAAACACTGAACTTCAGCCCTGCACACCGAGAGCGATGAACTAGAGCAGCAGCACGCTTTCCAATGTATTCTGCAAAACTGCTCGCAATGCCTATCGTGCTTATTTGCATATGCATTAAGGGCACTTTTCTGCATACTAATTAGACTAATATGTTTATTGTTAAGATCGTGGTACAGGAGCGCTTTGTTTTGGTTGGTGTAAAGCCAGCTGGAGATGGTGCCGTTAGCGGGTTAGCTTTTTTTGTGTGTGCCCGAACAGCAGGTTGTTTTTTTTTTTTGACAAAGGCCGGTGTTTCATCTGACACTCAATTTACACCCCGAGCGTGCGACGCTATTAAACAATCTCGCTCCCGTTATAATTAAGATATCTGAATTGCATTATAATGCACATAGCTGTTATACTTTGCGCGCGTGCGATATAGACAGCATCGTTGATTTATAATCGTGTTGCGTTCTGTTTATATTGCGTCCCCAGGTAGCCAAAAAGGTTTGGCCCAATAATGGCCCAGATCCGGCAGGCCGGAAGAAATAACTCGGCCCACTTGCGGTTGCCGGACTCTTGTGAAACACAGCAATGAATGACGTGCCAGAATCGTCCCAAGTACACTGGACCGAGTCCGGGTGCTAAAACTGAGCCCACACTGCCGGCATAGGGCCACAATCACGCCACAAATATTGTACACTTAGCCGGCACTGGCCCGAGTCTGGGTACCAAAGGGAAATGTAAATGAAATACAAAACTACATCTATTTAATTAGAACAACAAAAGACATTTTGCCAAAGCAATATTAGCTTGTTTGCTAAATTAAGTATATAGTTGCACTTAATCTCAAACAGAATTGAAAACATTTTGTGTTCAGTATAACTCTTCTTGTAATGAATTGGTTACCAAATACTACTAAAATGTAAGTTGTTTAATAAAGTCTCCTTCCAGTTTTTATATAAAAACAGAGCTTTGAATGATTTTTCTGTTACGTGTACTTACTTTAGTAATAACAGTAAATTATGCATAATTACATGCAACTAACCCTAACCTTATAGTAAGTACATGTTGTTAATTAATATTACTCAATACTTAAATGTATAATTACACTGTAACAATGACACCTTAAAATAAAGTGTAACCAAACTTAATATGCAAATATTTTTTATTTCAAAAGTTGAACTGCAGAATGGAAACTTTTTTCAATACATAATCCATTCTCAGTGTTTGTGAGGCTTTAAATGTGGAGGCTTTAAGTTTCACGCTTGTGTGCATAGTTGTTATGCTTTACCGTGATTGGCTCTAAACTATTTGTGACAGTCAAATCCTCCTTACAGATACATGCCTTGATCTCAGATTTTAGGTGAGCTCAGAGCCTTCTGGCAACACTGAACATACGTCATCAGCTTAAACATCTATTTGAAGAAACAATAAGCAAAACAAACTGTGGAGGGGGACTATAAGCTTAAACAAATTAGTTTATATTGGCCTTAAGAATTTTGAAAATAGGTCCAAGTTTATAAGGATTGAGGGTTTGGCCCTTTCACCCTCTTTTTTTCATGGCATCCCCACCTACAACCCAATGTATTACCCCATGCTTACCCCATAATATCCATATGTGCTCCTTTTCCCCAAGTAAAAATGACACCAATTGATTTGAACCCTAACATTAACATACAGCTTTATATGAACTATAGCAAAAAGTGGCATGAACAAATGCAAAACAAAAATAATAGAAAACATCAGGTCCCCCCTCAATTAAGTGTGCCCTAAAAGAGAGACAGATTGACAGAAAGATATGGTTAGTTAGTCAGACAGATCTCAGAAATCTCAGACTCAAGACATGAATGGTAACTCTGGTAAATGGTAACAACATTTGGGACATACCTTAGAAAGAATTTCCTTGCTTTAGGGCTCGCACTCTTTCCCCTTGCAAGCTGCATTCATCTCTTTATGATCTTTTCAATGTCTCCATCCGACGCACCGGCAGTACTTGCATTTCTTCGCACAGATTCAAAAATAAAGAAAGAAAGAAAAATAACTGATAAATCAGGTGAATATGGCACAAGTTTGCCTGTTCAAACATGAAGCTGGTTATCCAAACTTAGCATAAAGACTCAAAAAGATGCAAAACTAGCACTTTAACAGGGTTATATAGTCGTTTGAGAAAGTATTCAGACCCCTTCACTTTTTGCAGAATTTATTGTGTTTTAGATTAAATTTTAAATTAATACAATTGACATATTTTATAGTTTCAAAATGACAAAAAAGAAAAACCCTGCATGGTCAGTACATTGGCAAGTATCACAGCCTGTAAGTGGGAAACAGCTTAACAGCTATTTTAATAATCAAGTATTCTAACGATTATTATATTGATTAACCAAGTAATCTGATAAGAGCTTTGTATATTGTTAGAATTTAATCTTTATTTTATTGATATGTCTTATACGGTTCTTTATTAAAACTCTTATTGGTTATTTTTCATTACTAAATTGTTTTTATTATTATTATTATTATTATTATTATTATTTATAAATGTATTATTATTTTACACTGCACTAATCATGCATATTGATATGACAGTGTTATCAATCTTCTCATCTAACTTTCTGCAAGAAAGTGTAAATGTGTTTCCTATTACGATGAATATGAATTAACAATATGATACACAAATAAAACTTACTCTGGATGGCGAGTGTTTCAAAGTCATACGTCCCATTCACTCCACTTAAGTTAATTTGCTTCGCCAGTTGGTTCGTCATTAGTTTTGGCATTTTTCTCCAGACAGTTTCTTTCAGACCCCCTGCCAGTCCAAAATAGGTGACATTAAAGACAATATTATCAGTTACAAATGGTACAGTGCCTATAAAATATAAATGATTCATCTTCCTAAGAAGTGTTCATGTCTTACAGCACAGAATCAAATTAGATTAAATGTGGTGTTTATGACAATAATTAACAGAAATATCCCTTAATATCAAAGTGAAAACAGATGTCTACAAAGTTATGTAAATTAATTACATATATACAGTAAACTACTAATTCAGGGCTCCAGACTGACTTGGATCTTTGAATCTCGTTAAGAAAATGAAGGAGTGTTTATTTAAGTAATTTCATTCATTTGAGCAGAGTTAAATTAAAATGTTATATTTTTAATAGCTGAATTCCCCCGATACCTCTAGATAGGAGAAATCAACCGGCATGACGTCATGTAAACCATCATATAATGCCACCAATGTCATTTTAGAGTTTATGTCGCTTTTTACATTTTCTTTACACAATATTCAAAATGTATTATTAAATTGTAATGCTACACATTTGTTGATAAAGGCTGGTGGTCATTTAAAAAAACGAGTCCCACTCACTGATCTATAGATAAGTGGTCCCACCTGTCGCAACATACTCTACACCGCCTTATTAAACAGCATTTTTATCGTAGCAAACTCTACATATATCTCACTACTAAAGTATACTGTTAGTGTCAAAAATCCTAGTCAATCCTAGTCAAATTGGCACCCATTACTGGGCCAGAACTTGCTCACATTTGGTGAGCCAAAACTCAACCGCAATTGGCCCGATTGCGCTGGCTACCTGGGTAAAGACGCGTCCCTCGCTTGCGAGTAGATCGTAAAACTACAGATAATTTTTTCTTTTGTTTTTAGAAGATTTTTGTTTTCAGTAGATAGGAAAATGATAATAACAATAATATATTTGTATAATATAATTGAAATAATTATACTGATTAATATAACTTATAAGTATCCTATAATTTATATGTTTTTGAGGGCTGGTATAATGGGAAATTGGTTGTCAAATCAAACAACATCTCCCCATACATCAACACCATGAATAGACTTGTTGAAGTTGTTTGTTTGTTGTTGCATTGGGCATGCACAGAATGTGATTGAGTTAATGACTGAAAATGCATATTGGTATTATATTTAAGAGCTCATTGTTATTTAATAAAAGGTGTCTTCCCTGTTTTGGGAAATGGTTTTGACTTTTCCACAGGGACGAATGGAGTACCTGGTGAAATGGAAAGGATGGGCGATAAAGTGAGTGAAGTACTAAACATTTGAATTCTGTTAATATTTAATTTCCATATTATAGTGGGCTGTAAAATGTATATTTTGTAGGTATAGCACATGGGAACCTGAGGAGAATATACTTGATGAACGACTCGTTGCAGCGTTTGAACAAAAGTGAGTTTTGTTGCTACTTTATAAAGGTGCACTTAAATAAGATGAATTCATGTAACAATGCTTTTTTAAATGAATGTGTTTTTAAACTTTAATATCTGCTATTTCAAGTTCTGTAACACTTCACTGGATGGTTTGAACAAATCTCACTTTTTACAGGATGTCTCCTGTTTAAGAGACTAAGGAAATTGAATATTTCCAAATAAAAACATTGGCTTGATTTAAGTTTTCACATTGTCGGCTAAGAGACCTAATGAACGTTAATTACAGTTGTGACTGTTGATGCATCTGTTTGAAGTGGTATCCCTGAGTCGCAGCACAATTGGGTATGTTTTGCATACCCACAGGAAGCAGTCACCCAGACATCTTAAACCACATCACATGAAAATTTGAGGCAGACGTCTAAGTAAAAATTTTGTAGTCATGGTTTGTGCCCAAAGGAAATTTGTTGTAAAGCTGAAACTGGCACAAGCACTCAGTATGTAAGTGCAAACACTGGCATAATCACAAACTCTTTTGATCAACTCCTGTTTTTACTCAGAGAGCGAGAGCAAGAGATGTATGGACCTAAAAAGAGAGGCCCGAAACCTAAAACGCTTCTTCTAAAGGTATGTCATCAATACACTGAGTACTTTATGCCTTATCAACTGCATCAATAAGCAAATTATTCAGTTATTTCAGGGAAGTCAATTTGTTTAAAGGAATTTTTGTACCTAGGTAGATTTTGAGTGCAATCTATTTCCAAGTTTATCTCGGGCAACTCAGACGCTTCTAGCTATGCAAGAAGCTGTGCATAGTTGTGCTCCAAAATGTTTTAGACCACTATTCATAATTCAACATTGCCACAAGGGGTGCTATAGTGAGATTAGTGTGAACTGTCTGCATCTACAGTGAGTTTTTTTTTTTAAGTCAACAACTGTTATGGCGGAGCTTCAGTTTGATGAGAATATTGCTGTGCATGTACGATAAAGTCAACGCACAGTAAGCATGTTCAACCGAACTGGGCGTTGTGAATGCTTGGTCACCACATTGCCATCTGCGTAAGCATATTTGCGTAAAGTATGTTTCTGCCTTAACTGTCTAACATGTATGGTTACTGCAACATTGTTTGAAACACTGTTGAAACGTAAATTAAGTTTTGTCTTACTTTGGGAACCCTAGCGTAATTCGCACCCCTGAATGAAATGCTTTATTTGCTTAATTGAAGTTTTCTTGGAGAGATTTTTTTTTTTTTGTTTGCTTTGAATTATGTTTTGAGAAGTGAGTAATCTTTCCTCGTATTTCTGTTTAGTCAAGAGCACAGGCTGCAGAATGCTCCCCACGAGTCCCAGAGTTCAACCACAGTCGTCCGCAGCAGCAGCAATACAAACTTCCTCCTCCCTCACCCACACTGTCCTACACCCCCCCTGCCCCCTCCAATGCCAAGTTGCAGTCCGGGGCTGCTCAGCCCAAACTGAAGAAAGACATTCACCGATGCCATCGTATGGCACGTCGCCCCTTGCCCCGTCTTGACTCCTCTGCACAAACATTTGGTTCCTCCAGTCCTTTCTCTTCCCGGCCGACAGTCAGTCCATTCTCTGAAACTGTCCGTATTCTGAACCGCAAAGTGAAACCCAGAGAGGTGAAGAAGGGTCGGGTCATACTGAACTTAAAAGTGGTCGAAAAGGCTGGAAACAGTGGAGCCGCCAATAGTAAAAGGACACACATGCATAGCTCTGCCCAGCAATCCCACTTTGGGCGCCAGAAAATTCCATCTCGGAATAGGGTGATTGGAAAGAACAGGCGGTTTGGAGAAGTTTCTTACAGAGGAATCCAGCCACCCATTAGTGGTTCTGGGTTCCCTCCTTTCGGAAAACTGTTTGACTCTGCAAGCAATTCTGAGAGCCAAACTCAAAGCCTAGAGAGTCGTGGTAACACAAACAAAAATAGTTTGTCTTTGTCATCGTCTTCTTCCCAAAGTAAGGTCCTGGCCTCAGACCTGCTCAAATGTCAGGCTCTAAATTATGAGATGCCCCCTTCTGTCTCAAGCTCGGAGGTTTCGGATGGTGAGCCACCTTCCCCACCACAAATTCAACCCAAGAATTCCTCATTGGCGTCCCAGGCCTCTGCGAAATGTGACCAAGATCATGTCATCCACAAACTCAGCCCTCATCCTGTGGCCTCAAAAAATAGCTCAGCTCCATCCATCCTTCCATCCTCGCCCATGTTTTCCTCTTCATCCTCTGCATCATCATCGTCATCAGAGGACAATGAGCACATACTGGACCTTTCCGTACCTCATGAAATGGACCGGCGATCGCGACGACACCGTCCCTTCTCTGGTCGTCGGCCACTCAAAGTCCCTGAGGTGCCAGTATCGGAAGAGCCATCAGAGGAAGAGAAGGATTTGGATTGGCATCCTGACATGACATCCCGGTGTGCCAACGTGGTCGTCACAGACATTACGTCTAACCTCCTCACCGTAACGATCAAAGAATTCTGTCATCCACCTTCCGCTACCTCTCCACCCTGCAACCCCAAAAGTATACTATCTGAAAACAGCACACAACAGCCAAATCCCCACCCAAACAAAACATGAACACGAGCACCGCAGATATGACCGTCTCCACCTTCAAAAGGGATATTAGGAGAATTGTTTACTGTTCCAGCAGTCTGAAGCTTATGCCACACTTTAAGATATGTGGCCAAGCTGTACTCCCAACAACACTGTGCCATAACATTTATTACCATGAAAGAATTAATCTACATAAAGTTTTTCTGCTTTAAACACATGGTCTTTTTTTCTATGGATTTTCTCACCAGTGGCTTCTATACAAATGTGCCAAGCAACCTTCTGTATGGTATATATATTCCATTTATCAAAGTGTTCATTGAATCTGCACTCTAACTTCCCACTTTGCACATCACATTGCAATGCATCACACCACACCATTATTTCAGACATCACAATGGACCGTGATACTATGTCATGTGCGAGGTCTTCTGGTTTTAATAAATAATTAATCACAAATATTACGATATTCCAAATGTTAGAATATACAGTCTACTCACTTTCCAACAACAATAAAAACACACAGCTTAGACATGTCCATTAGACACAACCGACAGGTCAGTGTGTGACATTTCTGTCTCCTTGTCACCCGGATTTTCAGTTCAGGTTTCACCAAACTTGAACTTTCGTATGCAGCATAGCGCAAAATGTTTCTGTATAAGCTTTTTCTGTCTCCTACGTTTGGAATCGTCTGAATGGGAGTGATATGAGTGTGAATTGTACAGCAGCAGCCAGGATCTCAATTTTGAGAACTTTTTAATTATATGAATGCTATGTTTAATTTCAGGGTCCAAAATGATCTGTCGATAAGCTCTAAATGCAAGTAAAAGTTGTTTTTGGCCAGTAAATAAATACATGCCATTTTGCGGTAATTTGTTTGCAAGGGTAACAAAATACATTCTTAATATTTCAATGTAAGTTTGAGCGTGTTTATACGTACAGTACTATCTTAAACTTATTATGCTTAATAGAGCGTCAACATGTATGGTCATGTGACTTAAACGGCTTTCCTTTATTGGGGTAAGGTCGTAAACAGTTTAAGCATAAAGTATCGGCAGTGGTGGCACAGCGGTTTAGGCTCTGACCAAAAGGTTGGGGGTTCAAGCCCCAGCACCGCCAAGATACCACTGTTGGGCCCTTGAGCAAGGCCCTTGACCCTATCTGCTCCAGGGGTGCTGTTTCATGGCTGACCCTGTGCTTTGACCCCAGCTTAGTTGGGATATCCAAAAACAACTGCATTTCATTGGCTCTGTACATGTACTCTCTGCAAAATGACAATAAAGTTGAATCTTATGTTATTTTCGCCCATTAGCCCAATTTCGCGTGTGTGTAAACATCTTCACTGGCGTCTCACGTGAATGCAGTTTTCTTGCATTGTAATTTTAATGAGCTGATTTTTGATAGTTATCAGCATAGCATGTAAGCGCACTTATTGGCAATTTAATTTCGGAAAGGAATAGTCTGGGTTAATTACAAGTTAAGCTCAATTGACAGCATTTGTGGCATAATGTGCATTGCCACAAAACATTTTTTTGAATTGTCCCTCCTTTAAAAAAAGGAAACATTTTTATTGTAAATTGTGTTTTGGCATGTCAGTCGATTCCTGACACAAGCACCGCTGTCCCTTTATAATGAAGCAGTATAACAACCTTCTTTCTGTGAGTGCAAAACCTGTCTGTTTTATCTCAGTCATAACTACCTGCCATGTGTTTATAGAACTGTCCTTATTGTCATCCCTTTCACCAAGGTCCTTGGTTAATACAGTAATAATAGCTCTATTGCTCAGGTGAGAGTGAACTATATACAATGAAATGAATGGTGGCCAAGGCTAACGTTCTGCCTAACATCCCCTTTTGTGTTCCTTGAAGAAAGAAAGTCATATATGTTTTGAAACAACATGAGCATAAGTAAATTAACTTAGCCATATCAGAAATCTCTCATATCTTCCTGTCTTTATCAGCAGGGACACATAAAAGGGAGTTAAAAGTCTGTAACTTTCAATCCAGAGAAAGAGTATTTGCTCAAGGTTTGTTGAAGAGTCTTCTGGGAAAAGCAAGCGTTTGATCTCTTTGTTATGTGGTTGGAATGGTCACTACTCTTCATAGGCTTTAATGAAAACTGAAGTTTAAACCCTATTTGTTTTTTAATAAAAACAGACACTGTCCTGATAAAGAGGGCGATGAAGTCATTGATATGGAAACTTTTACTTTGGCCTAACACAATGTTGGGAGCTTTAGTTAGGGTCATGAAATGAGCTCATGTTTTCGCTCATAGTGCAGTTCCTCTAACATGCTTGGAGTGCCTTTGTGTTTTTGGTCCAACTAGCCTTTTTAAACCTTATATTATTGATGCGATTTGAGTGAGAAAGCACATCTCCAGACCTTAAATGTATTATTAAGGTGTTGCGATTTCAACTTGCAATTCTTCAACGTGAATGATCATTATTGTCGATTGCCAAGATGGATTTTGAAGTACTTGAACAGTGTTTATTGTGTCTTGTTTCTGTTAATTTCTGTACCTTTTGTTTGAAACGTCTGGAAAACAGGCTTTTTCGTCATCCCATTTTTAATGTAGCTTTTTATTTTTTCCCCTTTATTTTTTTGTTTTAGTCGTTTTGTAGTTCTTTTTTTCTTTTGTTTATTTAGCTTTTTTTGTTTATTTTGATTGTTTTGATTTTCTGTGTTTTGCTTTTTGATTGTTTTGTTTGTTCTTTTGTGTTTGTGTTTTATGATAATTTCTTTTTGTTGTTTTTTGTGTGTTTTAATATCATTTCATGTATAGTTTTTTTGTTTTGTTTTGTGTTGTGCTCTTTTTATTGTTTTGCTTTGCTTTGTTTTTAGTTTCTGTTTTGTACGTTTCATTTGTTTTGGTTTTATATGTCCATCCATGCCATCAAAGAGAACAGGTGTCTAGTCCTGCTCTCTGCAGCTCTGTGGCATGAACCAACATTGTTGGTCCTAATTTCCTGATATTTGCCAATAAATATTGCCGATAAATGCCAAGCACTCCCAAGACTCTGGGGATTAGAATCAAGATTTCCTTTCAAAATCCCTGTTAGGAGATTCTCTCTGAGCACAAGGCATCATCCTTACGCTGAATCCTGACTCTCATTGTTCCACATCTGCTGAAGATTTATTTCAAACTTACATGATTAGAACATTTTAAGGACACATTTTCTCATTTGCCTGTAAAGAAATTGATTTGTATTGCAATGGAGTTTCATTAAGTCAATAAGTTACAGCCATATTTAATGTGTTTTTGTTTGTTTTTTCCTCCGTCCAATTACAAATGTAAGGAATTGTAAATTCCTCAGCACTTAGAATGCATGTTTTCCCTCATGTTTGTCTTATTTAAAAAGGTGAAATATTAATGCACTCGTGCCTTTGTGCAAAGTAAGAGGTTTTAAAAATGTAAATATTTTCAGAAGGACCGTGCACAACTCTTGTTATTCATTGGAGTGAATTTTGAAAATATGAAAGGGTCTGAAGTTATGGTCTCATGCACTACTTTTCAATAAAAAATATTCTGTTTAGCTGTTATTATTCTTATTTATTTTGTCCTCTTGTGCAGCCAGATCTGTAGATTTAGCTGAGATTGTTCAGCACACAGAACATGCGCAGACCATTAATGCCCTGACCGTTTTGAGAAAGAACCCTTAAACTGCTCCTCTGCATGGACGTGTTCTCGAGATTTGGTCCACATTTCTACACTGTGTTCCTGTCTGAAGTGTATCTTCTGCACTGTCAGCTCAGACTGAACCATTCTACAGTATGTAGCTTTGACATTGATCTGGCTTCAGAAGTTATCCACCTCACATGACCTTATCTAATGCTTGGAATTGAAATGTAAATAATAGGAAAAACTTTTGAATCATAAGTGAAAATTGTTCTTGTTTTCTCCCTTTCTGATCTTTTGAAGTGCCCCGTTTAAATCCATTAAATATGCATTCAATTTCTTCAATTTGAGTTCTTCATTTATATATATTCTACATTTTTATATTGTAACTGAATGCTTGATTTTTTTTAAGTGGCAATGTACTTGCCATTGCAGAATTATAATTATTTTTCATTGCTTTGATTATGTATTGTGTACAGATTTGTGTTGAATATCATGGTAATTTTTGTAATGTCTTGAAGTAGAGTGTACTGGGCCCACTTCAATCAAATAAATTGCATGTGAAGTTTATTTATTTATTTATTTTATAGTCCATGTAGTGTGCACATTGAAAAAGAAGCATATTTCATTTTACGGAATGAAAAAGGCATTATTTGTTGAAATGCTTTTTTGAAATTATTGATTTATAGAATAATTTATAGAAAAAAGTGATGGTACACAGTCATGTCCTTTTCAGTAACTTCATGATATTTCATGTCAAAGTTTTATTTGTCACATTTGTCATGTTGAAGTTCACACATTTTTATTTTTATTTTTTATGAATACAAATCACATAAACTGAATATGCCCATTTTTATTAATTATGATTTATTGGAAACACGTCATTATTGTAGGTCTTTGTTAATCTAAAATGCTTTATTAGTAATATGAACAATATATAAGGATTACTAAATTTGATGGAATCTTTTGTTATCAATAGACTAAACCAAAAAATAGGCTAAGTTTGTAAACTTAAATTTTTATTATAAGAGCATACAGTGGCCAAAAAATAAATAAAACGCATGAACGTTTTTGCATCAAATAGCAAAATAAATAAAACCAAGAGGTAGTTTGATATTTTGTATCTAATGCAATTACATTCAGACATTTCTGTGTCCAAATTCTCTTGAGGCGAATTATGCTTTATTTTTTAGATTCATAGTTCTAAAACAGCAGACAGATTTACATTTGTATTGTAGTTTTTGGGGGTGTAAATTAATTCGTTGCAATTGAGAGGTGACATCACAAAAAAGGAAAAATCCTTCTTTGAAAAATTCACCATCTGCAGAACATTTATTTGTTGAACATTCCAAAAACTGGAAATGTCTCATATACACTGTCTGGCCAACACAAAAAAAGTTGTATACTCTAATATTTCATTGGACCGACTTTAGCACTGATTATGGCACGCATTCGTCGTAGCATAGTTTCTACAACCTTATGCAACATAACAACATTTATTTCTGTCCAGTGTTGCATTCATTTTTGGCAGAGATCTTGTATTGATGACGGGAGAGTCGAACCACTCTGTTAAGTCTTGTCCAACATATTCCAAATATTTTCAATGGGGTTAAAGTCAGGGCACTGCGGTGGACAATTCATGTGTGAAAATGATTCCTCATGCTCTCTGAACCACTCTTTCACAATTTGAGCCAGATTAATCTTGGCATTATTGTCCTGGAATATACCCGTGCCATCAGGGAAAAAAAAATCCATTGATGGGATAACCTGGTCATTCAGTACATTTAGGTAATCAGCTGACTTCATTTTATTGCCGCATAACATTGCTGAGCCTAGACCTGACCAATTGAAGCAACCCCAGTGGCCTCAAGTACATTTCAGTACTTAACAAATGAATAAATTACTCCACTTTTTTTTCAAATTATCGACATGAAGGTAGTTCAATACTTTGTCTTCAGTCCTTGTAAAAAAGGCTACTGTCTGCTGCCACACTAACCTGCTCTTTCAAATCTCTCCCTCTCTATGATGAGACACGCACACACACACACACACAGCATCCTCCTTGAACCAATCAGCGCATGGACCGACAAGCAAGAGATGTCCGCCGACCTCACAGAGACAAGAGTTGATCGGGATGTGAAGAAAGACACAAATCTTTGTAGAAGCATAATAATGATTTATTTTCTGAATAATTGATGAGGTGTTGTGCGTGAATGCATAAAGTACGTGTGCAATCCTTTGTTATTGCGATAAGCTATACATGATAAGCACACTATTTGCACCTGTTTATATTATGACTACAATGTAAATAATTGTATATGTGTGTGTCCTTATAAGTGTGCCTGTTTATCAGCATTTTGTATATTTATAATTAGATTTAGATTATTGTAATATGTTAAAGTTATCATTTATATGTTATTTGAGTGTAGAGAAGTATTTCTTAGTATGTTGTCTATATTGTCTATGGGTTCAAAGTTGTAGCAACTTGCTATGTGTTACACTCCTGTTCTACCCACTCCGTACGGGACTCGAACCAGCATCTCCATCATGGGAGGCTGGTGCGCTAACAAGGAGGCTAAAGGCTACAGCCCCTAGAGTCAGTCGCTAGTGCTACTCTTGAGGTCAGGAGAGTGAGGTTTATACACATTGTACAGCTATCTATGAGCTGGCCACCGTTACACTCACCCCCCCCCCCCCCCCCCCCCCCCCCCCTTAAACCTCACTTCCATATGGGTCACGGCACCACTGTGACACTCCTGTTCTACCCACTCCATACAGGACTCGAACCGACATCTCCGGCATGGGAGGTGGGTACGCTAACAAGGAGGCTAAAAGCTACAGCCTCTAGCATCAGTCGCTATTGCACCTCTTGAGGTTTATACACAGCTATCTATCAGCTGTCACATATACGCATGCACACTCATAGCCTAGACAGCATGGTGCTGTTAACTTAAGTTCTGGGACACGTGACGCTATCAAGGTGTCAAGTTTCAGATGAGTTGGTAAGTGCACTGAGTTTAATTTGGAGTCTAAACTTTGCAATGCCCATTCTGGTTCTCTTTATTCACTGATTGTGTTTGTTTAACATATTTGCTGTGCTTGTTTAATTATATATTGTATTAGGCTGCCAATAGCCAGCCATTTCTTCAGTCCTCTATGTTTTGATGATGTTGGTAAAGATTCTGCCATTGCTGTTCACTTTTTTCAGGAGAAAAGTTATATTACAAATCTCAATTCACATCATGAATCATGTCCAATATATTGATTATTCATCAATATATTGATTATTTATGATTAGTATGCTTTTAGTCTCTCAAGTTTAGATTTAATCTTACCTCAAATGCTAGCTGTTGAGCATTGTGTTGGTAGGCAAACATTAATACTTTGGTTTTATATCAATAGTTCATATTAGCTGATGCATAAGTGAGCATATCATACACATTGCTAAGGAATGGTTAAAAGAACATGAACCAGTCAATCTTTCATAAAGCTCTTAACTTTTTTGTTGACATTAATTTTCACTGTGTCCTAAAACTTCAAAAATCTACATACATGGCCATACCATTAATATTTGTATTAAATTGTTTCATCTCATATAAGCACTGGAGTAAAATAAATAATGCAATAATGTTATTTTGGGGAAATATTGCTGATGAAACTCATGCATCATAGCCAAACATGTGGTCTAAAGAGCCTAACATTAACTAAATTCAACGCACTCAGACAATGGGCACAAAGGGGGTGGAGGAACCCCTTTAAAATAGATAAGTCCAGCAGGGACTTAAAATAAAATTAATTAAACTGTAAAAAAAAAAAAAAAAAAAAAAAAAAAATGTGTGTCGAGACACATGCATTTTGTTATATTTGTTGTGTGACATGTAGTTGCAAGAAACATGGGCGATTCTAGGGTCACAGCTTTAGGGGTGCTGAGCATCCAATGAGCCCCACTGCCACCACCCACCCTCTTTTCACACAAAAACAAAAAATATGTCTATTGAAAAATAACTTTATAATTTTAACATTGGTTCAACTAACTCCAAAATCCAGATTTTTTTTCTTGACACCTTTTCAGAACACCAGCTTAATTGTGAGAGTTCACACAGACAGCCCCCCGTAACGAACACAAAACCTTCTTCACTCAGCTGGTTTTCCTGACCGTTAACTCCATGTGCCTCCTTTTGTATCAACAGTCATCAGATTGATTAGATTAGATTCAACTTTATTGTCATTGAACAAAGTAACAGGTACTTGGACAACAAAATGTAAATCATCTTCTGTAAATTATTTACAAATGGCCATCTCTAACATATCTGGTTGCACGCCTGTCTGAACTTTCATAAACCAATATAAGTCATCAATAAATAATAATAAAACAAGCTTCACATCAAGAGCAAAAAAAAAATAAAAAAATAAAAAGAAGGTAAAACCAAAAAGTCCAAAATATCCAGATTATTTACAGAGGTCTTGAAAATACTTAAAAAGTAAATATATAAAAAAAGAAAGAGAGGGAAATCTTTGAAGTACTTCCCCTGAATCCCCATTTGGCTCTATTTTGGGAGAGTTAATCTATGTCGCCGCACTTTGAGGGTGGCAAACCTGTCAATGACCCTTTGGTGTTCAATTTTTTCAAGCAACTCCTTCTCAATAGACATCACAGCTAGGTGCTGGAGTCTGCTTTGGCCTGTGGTCATGTCACAAAAATGTTATGGAGACCATTTACAGATTCTAAGGATATGATCAAAAGGCACACAGAGGCGTGTCATTTTAATTGTCTTTATTATTATTATTGGGCTTAGAAACTTTTTTAAATCACAAATTCCTTTCACAAGAGAAGCTGTATTCTCCATTGTGGGTTTGAAAAAAAATAAATAAATAAAAGCAGGGGACCATTGCCTAGATAAGTAATTTGATACAACAACAGATAGCTGGTTTGCATTATCTGTTACTTTAGCTTAACACTTTTCAGAAGAACAAAAAAAATCAAAAAACAAGACAGAGGTCATTATGGACTGTCCCTAGTCTCTCACCTGAATCTGTCTTTTTTCTTTTAAAGAACTGTTGTATGTCCATTGCTCACTGGCAGGCCACACACACACACACACACACACACACACACACACACACACGCAGAGAGAGAGAGTAATGCTAGGAGTTCAGGAGTTAAGCCTGGTTCAGGTTAAATCCTCTGTGTGTGAGGAATGAATAAATACAGCAAAAGGAAAACATTAAACTTTCTTTTATTGTCTAGTTTGATAGTCAGCTACAACTGAAAAATAACAGATATAAATCTAGGAATGAATAACAATTAATTTAAAAAGCCACAGTGAGTGTTTTTGCACATATTGGTGGTATACAGTGATATGTCGTTTGTTTTCACTCTGGTCCAAACGCCTGGGCTTCATGTTTCCATGACGACTGACCAGAAAAGGCGCACGTGAAGTCATGTTTACATGACTCCCGATTGTTAAAATGAGTATCAAATTAACGCTAAACTTTAACAACAGAGACACACGTACGCACTACACAGGTACGCAGTTTATTTGTCGCGCTGCTGTTTTTGTTTCACGCTCTAGCAGTTAATAAACAGAACTGCGTGCGTCTTGCGGAAGAACATTGTAACCGGCGCTACTTCTCTCCGTTTATGACTACGGACGAGTCACCCAGGTCCTGTGCTACTCCACAGCGGCGGCGACCCGCTTGGACTAAAATAGTCCGAAAATAAACACTTATTATAGGTGTACCTTGGTGATTCAGGATACTGACTCCAGTACTCACCGATATGTTTTCCGAATCGGAACAACTCTAGGTAAAAGGAAAGAAGCGTGAGACAAAGCTTTGGAGCAACTTAGTTGATTCACAACACTACATAACGGGTTCTCGCTCTGCGTGTGTTTCGCGCTGGATGACGGTCGTGCTGAGCGCGCGCGGTGCAGGTACAGAGGAGAAGTAGAAGAAGAGAAGAGGATGACACCATTTGCTAAGCGGGGATGTTTTCATTTTCATCCTTAACACATACATTTTAAACCACAAACTACGGAGTATGTTTTGGACATTATTTAACCTTGTCAAAGACGAACAAAATTTTTAGAATAACAAAATTTCTTACTCCAAGTTTTAGGGGTGCTGAGCTCCTTTTTAGGGGTGCTTCAGCACCCCTAAAAAGGGGCTAGCCTCGCCCCTGGCAAGAAAGTTTATTTTTTCAATAGACAGTCCACTGATTCAGTCGGGTAGCAGCTTAGTCAAAGTTTGAATATTCATACATAGGCACTTAAGGTGTCATTTTTTATCTTTTCCTTTATGTAACTCTATTTTTTTAACTCCTCCCGTATTTTTCCATGAATATGGAACAGATAGAAACGTGTCCCTATTTCCAGAAGCCTCTATGTAATGTCCATTAGAGGGCGCCACTAAAGCACTCGAAAAGAACTCCGGCTCGATGAGTCTGGAAATATTTTTCTTTTCCCGCCATTTTAATGTTACCTGCATTTATTTAAAAAACTGAATGAAACTGAACTGAACTGTTTTATAAATGATGAATGATGCTAATTTCTGTGAATTTAGGGTACAATTAACTTGATGTCAATCTATGTTTAGGAAGCATTTATCTCAAATTATATAGTTGGGACATTATGAAAAATGCTAATAAAATCAAAGTGATTTTTAAATTATATTCACCCTTTGCTATATTGGAAGCATTACAACTACACATTATATGATGTTTTACCTAGTGAATTTTTTTTAATTTTTTTTTTAATATACAGTCATTTCAAATCAGATGATAGCAACATGCTCCAAAAAGGTTGAGACAGGGGCCATTTAAGACTAATGACCATTTGGCCAGTTAAAATAACAAGACAGTGTGAAACAGGGGATGTTAAACAGGTGAGGCAATCATGTCATATATAAGGAGCATCCAAAAACAAGAGCAAGGATCGTTCAAGACATGCCAAAATGCCAACAGATGCTTCAACAAATAATCCAGTACTTTGAGAACAATGTTCCCCAAAGACAAATTGGAAGGATTTTGAGCATTTCACCCACTACAGTGAACAATATATTAAAAAGATTCAAGGAATCTGGTCAGATCTCACGAGTAAAGGGCAAGACGTAAACCACTTATGAATGTGTGTGATCTCTGATCCCTCAGACGTCACTGTCTTAAAAAACATCATTCATCTATAATGGATATCATGAACATGGGCTTGGGATAACTTTAGTAAACCTTTGTTAGTCAACACCATTCACCGTTGCAGCCACAGGCAGGCCCGCATTAACCTGCCGTCAGGCCCTGGGGCTGAGAGGTTTTGTAGGCCCACAATAAAAAAAAAAAGTCTAATGACCACGTTTGTCTATATACAACAAAAGCAGAAATAAGTTTCTCCTGGGGAGATATAGCCTAACGATGACAGTATTCCATAAAAAAAAATCCACAACAATAAAAGTATTAATTTCTTTCCCAACATGTTTTTTTTATATAAATTCTTACTAACCGCAAGCTTTTGAATGGTAGTGTATAATGCAACAAAAGTTTCTATTTCAGATAAATTTAGTTCTTTTGAACTTTCCATTCATCAGAGTCACAAAAAAAATGTACACAACTGTTTTCAACATTGATAATAATCATAAATGTTTGTTGAGCAACAAATCATATGAGAATGATTTCCGAAGGATCATGTGATGAAGACTGAAGTAATGATGGTGAAAATTCAGCTTTAATCGCAGAAATAAATAATATTTTATTGTATTATTACTTTAAATTGTAATAATATGTCATAGTATTACTGTTTTTAGTATATTTTTGATCAAATCAGTGCAGGCTTGGTGAGCAGAAGATACTTGTGAACTTTTGAACATCCAACAGAATGATTCTAGCTTTATTTACTGATGTAGAATTTTACCGAGGATGTTTGTTTCCAAAAGACTTAATTAAATGCATGAAACTAGTTTATTAGATATTAAACATATAAATTGTGACAAAACAGTCTTTGTGTTGGTGGGGATTTTTCAACGATTTTAGTGCACACGATTTATACTTAACGTTAGTTACGTCCAGTGGGAGGCGGGAAAGGACTGTTATGAGTGAGTCAGTCAGCAGACTATTCAACCATTTCAGTGAAAAAGGCTGCTTTATTCAGGAACAAACAATGCTATGGCTATCAATGTCAATCATTGCTATTTCAAGAGTGAATCCCGCATAAATACGGCGCTCTTTAGATGTGGGGCGGGGCGTTTACATTTTGAAGAGACATGGCAACTAGCCTATAAACAAACTTAATATAAATTATTGTAAATAATTAATTCACGAAATTTACCGTATCCATTTCATGCATTTAATTCAGCTAATCAGCTAAAATATCTGAGGGACCCCCCTAAGTCTATTTTTTACTTCTTATGGCGGATCCCCCCAGCCCTCCCTCAATTCGAGCATTGCTCTTCCCGCACCTGGTCCTCCTCTTTTCCAGGTAAGCGAGGTAAAGGTCCTCCAGTCTGTCCATCCCCGGTTGGCTCTGCTCCATGCAGCCAGTCCTCGTCCTCTGCAGCGAGAGTTAACGGTCTCCCGCCTGTTTGCTTGTCCTCTGCACTGTTCATCGGTGCTCAGCTTAATGAGCTCGACTCGCCTTCATTTGCAGGTTTAAAAAATCCTGTCAACTTTGGAATCTTTTTTAACAATTCCTTCTCACTGTTTTCAAATATTTAAATATTAGTATTAATAGCTTAATATTTAATATTTTTCGCTTATGAGCACCACTCTCAAACTTTTTCTTTCCCGACATTTTGATTTAGCTATCCGCTATCTTCTGTGAGTGACTATAAGCATAAATTTGAATAGACGACTAGAGTAGACGACAACGCATGCTACAACTGTTTCTCTACATTCTGATAGGCTGTCATATCATGCTTCCCACGTGGGTCACATGTAAATTGGATCAATCAGCAGCCAAAAACATGAATATCAAGTGATTGACAGAAAATTCGACAAACTACAAAACAATGTGATTTTTTTATTGGCTTATGATAGGCCCCTTGTTTTCATAGGCCCTGGGGCTTCAGCCCCAGTAAGCCCGTGCATTAATGCGGGCCTGGCCACAGGTGCAAGTTAAGACTTTATGCGAAGCAGAAGCCATACATCAACACTGTCCAGAAGTGCTGCCGTTTTCTCTGGGCTTGGACTCATCTTAGATGGAAAGTAGAACAGTGGAACAGTGGGCAGTTTTGGTTTGAAGAGTCCACATTTCAAAAAGTTTTTTTTAAAACACTGCCATTGTGTTCTCCAGGCCAAAGAGGAAAAGGACCATCCGAGCTGTTATCAGCCTCAGGTCCAAAAGTTAGTGTCTGTATGGGCAAGGGGTGTGTCAGTGCCCATGGCATGGGTAACTCACACTGTGAGGGCACCATTAATGCAGATAGATGTGTACAACCATATTATTGATCATAAGTCAATCATTGGCACACAGTTCACAGCAATCCATTTCACAAGTGAATTTGTCAATCAGTTGGAGATTTATTGTGAGGGCTTGTTTAAGGACCCGTCAATTTACACCTACGTCAGACGTCTCGGGTGTGTTGTGTCAAAAACATAAAATGTTTAGGTCACTGTGTCAAGTTAAATATAGTTTAATACTCAATTTTAAACACATCTTGAGATCCCTTAGATCGCAATTGCGCTCCTTCGAGTTTTTTGAACACAAGAACGTAACGCATGTCTGTGTTGTTCTACTGCTCAAGGGTGTTTTCTTCACTGTATAAACTGCGTGTTGCTCATATAGCTGAAGTTTCACTTACTGCCCTCTGGAGTAAACAGGTGGTACTGCAAACTTGTATTTCTCAGGAATCGTCCTTATTATGGTCCGTGGGCATGCGATTAAATGGGGTTATCTGACCAAATCTGGCCATTCTCTGTTGACCACTTTCATCAACAAGGTATTTTCATCTATAGAACAGCTGCTCACTGAATGTTTTTTATTTTTGGCATCATTCTGAGTAAACTCTAGAGACAGTTGTGCGTGAAAATCCAAGAAGATAAGCAGATACAAAAATACTCAAACCAGCCTGTCTGGCATCAACAATCATGCCATGATCAAAATCACTGAGATCACATTTTTCCCCATTCTGATGGTTGATGTGAACATTAACTTAAGCTCCTGACCCATATATGTAAAATTGTATGCATTGCACTACTGCCATACGATTGGCTAATTAGATAATAGCATGAATAAATAGGTTTACAGGTGTACATAATGAAGTGCTCAGTGAGTGTATATACAGTATATATATATATAAACTATATACTGACACAAACAGCATGAAATATGTATCTGAATCTGGGTCCTGAAGCAAAACCAGTAGAGACCACTGGTCTAGAGGAACTGGGGAAATTGAATGCTGGGAAAAAATTCTGATTAGCAGATTAGATCCATTCTCTAAACAAGAACGCTTCAGAGACAGCACTGCAGGTTATAGCTTTCATTACTAGACCTAGAGGAAATTACACAATTAACAACCCTGATTACAAGGGAGGGGTCTAGAAACAAAGTCTAAGTCTTATTTGGCCTGGCTGGTTGCCCGTACAGCAACTGAGAACAAAGCATGCTCACACAATCCCTATCGGGGACTTCAAAGTTCAGACAGCCAAATGGCAAGACCTTTATGAACCACTGTTACCTGTTACACTCTGAAAAGGAAATTTACTAGAATGGAAACTATGCTGTGCATGAGTGTGTGCATGTATTAATTTTGTCGATGAATCATGCTGTATGGGAGACTCCACCCTGTGTAGGAGGGTGTTTGAGCTTGTTACATCCTCGGTCCTGAGAAGAACTGCCCAGACAACAGCTCTCTTTGTTCAAATATCAGTTAAACTTTGGTAACGATCCTTCCAACTGTCAAATACCAAAGATATTTTGCTTGCTTTTAATACATAATGCTCAGTGGTATAAGGTATAAGCACAGCACACTCAGAGGATTAAGTGTGCATCCAATGAGTTTGCTTTTAAATTAAAGACTGCTGTCCCATTTCAGCTTATATAGTCTAATGAAATCTAAATTAGTGTTACCAACCCCTTACAACTCGTTGCCCAGCACATGCTCTCCTCTTCTCTGCAGTGTGTTGCATACATTTGTCAAAATCAGCTGCTGGCAACCACAAGCTCCATTGAACACAATGAATCAAATTGAACCCTGAACATAAGGCAGAACTTGTGGCCAATAAAAAAAGAGGAGAACAGTAATCACTCATCTTACCAAGAAGCTGTAGAATTCACAAGCAAAAGATTTATTAATGATCTTAACTGATATATCTAAGTGACAAAAGGGGAAAGAAATTGTTGTCTAAATATCAGATTCATTACTTATAGTGGCAGTTTGTAGATCGGGTGTCCAGACAGTCCATGGTTACTGTACGACGTGTTAACAGTAGTAACAGGATAAATGTATACACATATAGGAAATATCCTGTCCAATCAAATCCCTCCAAACTCAATGGATGGGTCTTTATTATGCCATGACACACACACACAATTTTAACCAAGGTAGTTTTGATATAGTGAAAACAAATGTTTTATTCTTCTCTCTGGATCTGAGAGGCTGTCCTTAAGCACGCTGAAACTGAACCATGTCTAATCCAAAGAGTTTTGTGAACTATGCAAAAGCAACTAAATTTGAGTCAACTTCCAAGTCTGAAATAACCTAAAGCTTGCAGAGAGACAAAAATCCTCACAAATAACACCAACATTATGGATTATTTTATATAAATCTTTGTTAATCTTCAGCCATTGGCATAGGTCTCTCATGCATTTTATTTCTCATCCTCCTCGCGCGTGGTGTAGGAGATATGTATGTGATGGTGGATTACACTTAACACTGTGACACGGTTGACCTGATGTGATGTGATGTGATGAAGTCATGCTTATACATTAATCCTTTCTGTGCTCGAGTGATTTCACGCTTTGCCGGGGATGGTGTAGGATCACGGGGATTCAAAGTTTTTGCATTTTCCTGTCTGGGACTCTCACAACACAAATGAGAACAGGAAGAGGCATGTAAAGATGTTGCTTAAATCAACTAATTCACATTTTTAAGGAATTCAAGATTACAGTTTGAAGACATGACAAGCCTAACATTGTTAGTATTTTCAATATAAAAAAAAATTATAAAGATCATCACATAATATTTGCAGTATCTTCATTTTTGCATTTATGAGGCTTTGATGAGACATTTCACATTTGTCTAAAATGTTAACAATATTATTTTGTGGCATTTTAAGCACTGGACATCTTCTACTGGAAATGCATTTCTAGTTCTAGGCTACACTGTAAAAAATTTAGGTAAGGTAACCTAAAAGATGTGCTTCACATGGTAGCATCTAAATGAAAGGAATATTCCGAGTTCAGTAAATTAAGATCAATCAACATCATTTTATTTAGAGGTTTAAAGGCAGATATGTGGATCTTAAAATTTCATAAAAGCACTTACAGTATATTAATTCTTCTATTACAACTTTTGTATTTGAGCTGTAAAGTTGTTTGAATAATAGTATTTGAAGCAGACTACTAAATTACCAGTATTGCATGAGTTACGGCATTACATCGTCATGGCAACAACATGGTAAAATTCGATATGTCACACAGAAATGGTAAGTGACTTTATCACACTTAAATTATATTAACATGTATAACTTTTTACATCTTGTGGCTATACTTTTGCAACCTTGAGTATTTAAAAGTTTACGGATTGGCCCCATTCACTTCCATTGTAAGTGCCTCATTTTAATTCAGATTTTTGCTTTTTTTTAAAAAAAGAAGAGGAAAGGCCAGTTGAAATGTATGTGGTAATCTACATTATGCCACAAATGTTGTTGATTGAGATAAATATGTACTGAATCTAGAAATTCCTTTTAACTGGTTTTATTCAAGTCAACAATATTATTTAGCATGACTGAATCAACCTGACTGCATTAGGTTACACTAATAAAATTAATCTGTATATATAAATAGCTCTTTAAAGAAACAATTGCATGTTAACTCTTAATTTATCATTAGAAAGTCCCAATTTAATTAAATGTAGTTCTTTGAAGTTTGGAATAAACTTCAATTGGCTACACCAAGGGCATAGCAGCCACTCTTTAAAAAGCTGATTTTTGGGAGGGGCCTGGTTAGCTCAGTGTGACAGGGCGGAGGGCGGGCCGGGTTGTGATTCCGCACACCCGGCCCCTAATCAGGCTAATAAAGCCTTTGAGAGGGATAAAGCCCGACTGGAAGCTGCAGTGTGAGAGAGAGAGATTTACAGACAGCTGTCCGTTTGTCTTTTTGTTTCAGTTTTATATGAAACTATTATTTATATTGTCAAGACGGTTCTCGCCTCCTCTTTACCATTAGTCCCTTTACACTGATGCCGAAACACGGGAAGGAGGAGGGATGCGCCGTGAAAGAGTCCTCGCCACTACCATCCCCCCCAATGGAGCAGCAGTGGCCATCCGTCAGAGGACAGAGGAATGGAGGAATGGCCGCCGACTGCAAGGGAGGAGGGGCTCCCAACCAACCGCCTGCGGGGGAGACCCCTACTGCCACCAAAAAGCGCCGGGACATTCCGTCCGCCAGGGGCCAGAGGTCTGCCTCCGATCTGTCCGGGGAGGTACGGCTGTCATCCATTAGAGAGTGGAGGAGTGGCCGAGGACCAAGCTACAGCGTATTGGAGAACTGAAGTGTAAGTGTTTTGTTTCTCTCTCTCTCTCTCTCTCTCTCTCTCTCTCTCTCTCTCTCTCTCTCTCTCTCTCTCTCTCTCTCTCTCTTCTCTCTCTTCCACTGTCCTGCATCGTGTTGGCCATTCCCTCTCTTTCTAAAATGTTTTTGTTAATTTGTTACAGGATGTTGGTGCCACATTTTATTTTTGTTTCCATCCCCTTGTCCCCTCCCTCATCCGGGTAGATGGGCATGACCTGCCGGCAGATGGTGCGGAAAGCACGCCCCTTCGCAGGGAAAGGGGGGTGGGTGTACATCATGCCAGGGGCTCCCCTGCCTGAGAGAAGGAGGGAGGAATGTGACAGGGCAGAGGGTGGGGCAGGGTCGTGATTCCTATTCATTAAACTATTAATGTATAATGTAAATGTGGCACAGTGGAGGGCGGGACCGGGGCGTGATTACGCATGCCCGGTCCCGTATTAGGCTAATTAAGCTGTCAAGAGTGATAAAGGCCACTCGCCGACGGTGATGAGAGAGAGAGAGCTCAATCACGGACATGTCCGTTGTGTGTTTGTTTATGCTTTTGTTTTAAGTTCTTCATTAAAATATTATTTATATTGACAAGCCGGCTCTCACCTCCTCCTTGCCCATCTTAACCCCGCGTTACATTGGTGCCGAAACCCGGGAGGGAGGAGGGATGCCCATCGCAGAGTCCTCGACACTGCCGTCCACCCCGGGGAGCGCCGCTGCCTTCTGCCGGGTGATGGAGTAGCCCGATTGCCCGGATGCGGGAAACGGCCACCGTCCGCGGGTTGAGTGGTGACTGGATTCCCCGACTGCCTGGAGCGAAGGAGCCGCTGCCGGGGGCGGAGGAGTGCCCTGCCATCCCCAGAGACGTGGAGGGGTCGAGGGAAGACCGCCGTCCGCAAGGGGAGGAGGGAAGAAACTCCCTGACTGCCCGGAGCGGTAGGGCCGCTGCCAGGGGCAGAGGATTGTCTCCACTCATCGCCAGGAAAGCGGAGGGGCGTTCTTTCCGCTGGGGGTCGGAGGTTGACTCCGGTTCGCCCGGAGAGGAGCGGCTGTCATCCGGCGGAGAGTGTGGAGGAGTGCTTGAGGACCACACGATGGTTCATCAGAGAACCGGTGAGTGAGCCTTTTCTCTCTCTCCTCTCTCTCTCGCTCTTTCGCGGCGTGTTGGCCTTTTCCCTCGCCTATTTTTTGTTGTTGTTTTCCCCTCCTGTCTCCTCCCAGGTCGAGAAAGGCGGGGATAACCAGCCGGCAGACAGGTCCTAAAGCACGTCCCTCCCCAGGGAAAGAAGGGGCGGGGATGTACGTCATGCCGGTGGCCCCCGGCCTGAGGTAACGCCGGGAGGAGTGTGGAGTGGAGGGGGCGGGGCTGGGCTGGAATGTTGCACGCCGGTCCCCAGTCGGCCTGATGGGGCGCGCGAGGGATAAAGGCGGCCGGTGACGACGGTTCGAGAGAGAGAGCTCAATTACGGACATGTCCGTTGTGTGTTTGTTTATGCTTTTGTTTTAAGTTCTTCATTAAAATATTATTTATATTGACAAGCCGGTTCTCGCCTCCTCCTTGCCCATCTTAACCCCGAGTTACATTGGCAGCGGCGCTCCCCGGGGTGGACGGCAGCCGTCCAGTTAGCGGAGGACCACATGGCAGCGATCCCAAGGGCGGATGAGCCCTCTCTCTCTCTCTCTCTCTCTCTCCCTCTCTTCCCCCTCCCCCTGTGTTTTCTTCCGCTCTCTCCCATCCCCCTCAACCCACTCCCTCTGTCCTCTCTCCAGGTCCCGTTCCTGCCCCCCGCAGGCGAGGAGCCTGGCTGAGACCAACATCACAAACAACAGTCTCGTCCCGTCCCTTCCCCACAACCTACAGCCGCTCTCCCCCTCAGGTGGAGCATCCGCCAAAGCAGGTACGGGTGTCGCGCCTGGGCCGGCCTGCTGGAGATGCGGCGACCCGAGCCACTTCCGTGATCAGTGTCCGATGATGGAGGTGGGGATGGTGGTTCGGGTTTCCGATCCCCCGCATGCTGCCCCCAATCAGGCAAGGAAGAGGCGAGAAACCGGCTTGACATATAGCTTAAAGGTTTAATGGAAAACTCAAAATACAAACACATAAAACAACTCTCTCTCTCTGCCATCACTGTCGGCGAGTGGTCTTTATCTCTCTTGATGGCTTAATTAACCTAATACAGGACCGGGTGTGCGTAATCACGCCCCAGTCCCGCCCTCCACCGTGCCACAGTAAACTATATAAATATCATCAAGCCGGTTCTCGCTTCCTCCTTTCCATTAATTCCTTTACACTCTGACTATCACACCTCCAGTCGCAAGTTCGCATCCAGCGCGTGCTGAGTGACTCCAGTCGGGCTTCCTAAGCAACCAATTGGCCCGGTTGCTAGGGTGTGTAGAGTCACTTTGGGTTAACCTCCTTGTGATCGCTATAATGTGGTTCTCGCTCTCGTTGGGGCGTGAGGTGAGTTGTGCGTGGATGCCGCATAGAATAGCGTGAAGCCTCCACACTCGCTAGGTCTCCGCGGTAATGCGCTAAACAAGCCACGTGATAAAATGTGCGGATTGATGGTCTCAGATATGGAGGCAACTAAGATTCATCCTCTGCCACCTGGATTGAGGCGAGTCACTACACCACCATGAGGACCTAGAGCGCATTGGGAATTGAGCATACCGAAAAGGGGAGAAAATCCACACACAAAAAAAAAGATGATTTTTGTCCCTTGGACTTTCCAAGCTAAACCCATACTGAGACCAAATGGTGGATTTGTATACAATGTTCTTTGCGTATTGTTACTTTAGGCTGATTGAGCGACCATCCAGCCAATCACAGGTGAGTATCATGAGCCGAAACAACACTTACATAATAGGCCGTCAGTCAGACAGTCTAATCAACGCGACTCTGTTCATTTCTACAAAGTTTCTTTTAACAATACTGATTTATCCATGTTTTTAATCTGCATTGATGTTGATCTAAATTAATAATCTAGAGATAAGGAACACACAAATGAGAGTTATTTATTGGCATATCATTCTTTATTGGCAGCATTACGTGAAGTGCACTGCATAAAAAAACAAAACAATTAACAAACCTTCTTTAAAGCACACATTGCAAGTGGATTTTATTTGTGATTGACCGATATGGGTTTTTTAATGGCCGACGCTGATATCTAGAGAGTATGCTGGCCGATGTGTCCGATAAGTCGAATACCTTATTCAGAAAGGCACGAATAATGACTTCAAAATCAATAACGGATTAATCTGAATAATGTAATAAATATTTCAATTATTTCAGATCAGATGGGCACAGTCTCAACTCCGTTTGTGGAGTTGACATCATATACACTTTCCACTTCTTGTCTATTTGTATCACACGATTTGCACGTGATTTCCATGTATTCATTTATATAGCATACATAGCCACTAAACCTGACCACAATGTTAAATTCCTGACCTGAACTGATGATTTTACATCGGAGCTCATCTACTGTCACGATCCACTGTTGTCTGGCCTGTGTTTCTCCCCTGTCATTTCTCCCGGACTACACTTCCCATAATTCCCTGCTCTCATCACTGCCATCTGTCTTTCATTGTCCTCACCTGTGTTTAATTTAATCATTATCCTTTGTGTATTTAAGCACTGTTGGTTGATCATCTCGTGTGGCTGAACGCCAAGACAGATGGCAGTGATGAGAGCAGGGAATTATGGGAAGTGTAGTCCGGGAGAAACACAGGCCAGACAACAATTGATCGTGACATCTATCTGTCTCTTAAAGTTGACCACATTTATATTCACATCAGTGATTAAGGTAATTATCTGATTAAGACTTTATTCTGAAAAAGTTGAAATGCTCCATAAAGATTTAAATGCTCCATAGAGTATTCGTCTACTCGGAATATTCCTCCTTACGTGCAACGAAGAAACTGTTGATTCAGACATGTAGAGTCAGAAATATCATGATTATGAGTTCTGAGCACATGAATGACCCATAAGTCGTACTTACAAGTGGGTAACTCGGAATTCCAGATGATTAATGATTTGCAGAGATGGGACGTTGGAAGGGGCATGTTGACAGGAAAGATGATGGAAACAAATTATTTTACAAAAATATTTCAACTTCTATACTTTATTGTAATAATAATTTGCTATGTATGACATTCAACTAATGACTCACCTTTCATGGCTTGCTTTAAGCAAAATTAATTAATGTGTCAGATAGCATGCATTTTTAAATCATATATGTCGTGAATAAGTGATGCAAGTGTATTCATTTATGTTTAATCACTGGTACAACAGAAAAAGAGCTTTTGCCATCGTTTATTCTGCATTTGTTTGAGTTTGGCTTCTTCCGTGTGTTGTTTCGCACTTAAACGCGTGACATGTTGTTGTTGTAACGAATGTCCGACTCTGACGTAAGAGCATCCTAGGTCCACTTGAAGGTAGCATAAAGGTATATATTTAAGTCCTTTTTTACCATAATGCCCACTTCTACTTTCACTTTCTTCTTTTCATGTTTGGCAATTCGCATTCTTCGTGCATATCGCCACCTACTGGTGAAAGGTGGAGATTTATATATATATATATATACTGTATATATATATATATATATATATATATATATATATATATATATGGACTTAAATATTGATCTGTTTCTCACCTACACATATCATATCACTTCAGATGATATGGATTTAACCACTGGAGTCTTATGGATTACTTTAATTCTGCCTTCATGGGATTTTTGAAGATTCAAAGGTCTGGTCACCATCCACTTGCATTGTGTGGACCAAAAGCGCTGGATATTATTCTCAAAATCTACATTCATGTTCTGCAGAAAACGGAGAGTCACACACCTGGGATGGCATAAGGGTGAGTAAAAGATGAGATTATTTTTATTTGTGGGTGAACTATCCCTTTAAGAAATAGTTTTGACTTGAAGGAAACCACATGAACACATTTTTAGGTTACCACTTTTCCAGTGCACATTGTTAAAATAAACAAATTGTGAGGTAACCTAAAAACTATAGGCCATCTAATTTAACTGGTTTTATTCAGTTAAAAAATGTTATGTAATCTGAATGAATGTACGGTGTCAATTAGGTTATACCAGCGAAAATAACTGTTATGTGCTAGATCAAGGTCATTGCCATTACAGTTGCAGTTTGCTACTTTGTTCTGTGTGTGCCCTGCATCCTGCATACCGTATAAGCTCCCTTAATCAGTGCGGGTATTTTACAGCAGCATATATGAAATCAAGCTCACATTTGTCTGGCATGCGGCTGTTCTCTCCACCTCCCTCACATGTGTAGCCCACCCCTGAATGTAAAGCTACTACTCCCACCTCCTGCTGTCACCACGATAATACTGAGAGACGCGTCCTGCTGATGGATATTTAATCGAAAGCACATCTGAGGACACGTTATAGAGGAAAAGCTGTTGTTATTGATCACTGCTGGTTTTGAGAGCACTGATGAGGTCCTGAAGATTGAAGAATTGGTTTGCTGATTATATTATTGTGTTTTTATGGTACGCTACCTAAGGGCCAAATTTCCCAGTTATCTTTTCGTTCTTATTATTGCTGATTTTTTTCCACCGCCACCCTGAAGTTCATTGTTGTCATCTTGGCCGCCGGGATGGTGGCGTTTATCGGAGCGGTCATCTGCATAATCGCCGCGGTCCACAGTGGGTCTCCACCGGTATCCATGGCCGCTGCACAGCCCCTGGCCGACAACCAGTCGCTGTCACCGGACGCGAGCGGTAAAACGTTTTCATCACCACGGGCAGGACCGCTGGACGCTCTCCATGGTACTGACGCAACCAGTAGGGATAGAGGGGGGCCGGAGGCGCCTACCTTTTACGGTTTAACGGGAGTAGGAACCGGAGGTAGCGAACAGCAGGTCACTTACAGCAGACTAATCTGCACCCCTGTGCCCGCCGGTGAGTGCAACCCGAAAAACTTTCAGCAACAAGCGGACGATCAGTCGCTATATGCGGAACAGGACTGGGGATATCTCCGAACCACAGCCGAAGAGCTCCGGCGAACCGTCCTCCAGCAGAAAGACGAGATTCTAACGGATCAGGGAACAATACGGGAGCTGACGGGAAAGCTTTCGGAATGCGAAAGTGGGCTGAAGGGACTGAGGGTCCCGGAGCGGAGCGTGGCACTTTCGGATGCAAGAAAAGAAAACAAGGACCAACTCATGATGCGGGACGATGCGGGATCCTCAATGCTGACGACTCATGCGGTCGAGGATCTGGTGCATGCCATAACTCAAATGAAAGACCGCATTGAGAAACTGGAAGTAAGGAATAGATTGTTTTATTCGCAACTGTAGTTTATGTGATAGAGGTTTCGCGGTAATCATTTTATAAAGTAGAGATGGGACATAAGTGTTGATAAACACGTTGGTATCATCAGGTTTACAGAAAAGTGACAAACTATTCTCGCGTTCCTGCGTTCCGCCTGCGCTATCTTTTAATTGTCGGTGTAGGCTAGTCTACAAATGCGATGGACGTCTTATTTATTTATCTATTTATATATTTATTTATTTATTTTTGATGTCTTGAAAACGTCTTTGCGCTTCTCGCGTATTAAGTTCGAAATAACTCAACTTTTAAAAACGCGACTTTGGGGGCCGTTCACACCGAACGCGTTGCAGGCTACGTCCGTGGACCGTCCGTGCTGCTTTTCAATTGTTTTTCTGTGAAAACATGCGGTAGACTGACGTCTTTGACCGTTGCGCCATCGTCTCGTTGTTTTGCTGTCTCTTGCAGGAGCGCCGCGTTTTTTAGACGCCTCGTCAAGTTTAAAATGTAATTAAAAGTAGACTGTTAAATAACGCGTCTCGAGACATCTAGCATCTAGCTTTATTGAGTGCAACTGTTGAACGCAACACCGCGTTCTTTATTTCTTCAAACGCACCACCACCACAATAAAAGTATTTTGTCAGGTAACTAAAATGTCCTTCAAATTTTTACGTCTATTAAAGAAAAAAATATTAAAATATGATTTAACACCTGAATAAACCTGAATAAAATTAAGTTACTCTGACATACATTTTAAAGTAGCCTATCCGATAAGGTAAAATAATAATAATAATAATAATGGCTTGAGGTAACAATGGCACATTTTCGCTTATATTTCCCATTTTAAGAACCCTTTATTGACTGTTTTAAATAGTTATAAAACGGTGCTGCAGCTTGTGTCATTGCGCTCGTAAAGTGAATATCTTCCGTAGCCTCATGCCTAGAGCTCGTTTGCGTTTCTGCTCACGTTCAGTCGCGCTTGTGATTTATCGTTGTGCGCTAGACCCGCATCCCTGATTGGGTTGCGATGGAAATATCGGCTATGTGCAATGTTTTCATGTTTTATGATCTGACCAAAATGCATCCTCATCAGCACTACCTCACTGGTTCATCTGATTAAACCATCTAGATCTGAACTAGACTTTACAAGCCTTGATGCAATGAGGGAGAGGATAAACAGCAATTTAAAAAGAGCGTTTTAAGCCTCGTTTTATATATTTTGCAGACGAATAAAAATGTTAAGTGTAAATGTGTGAATGCAAATTTGGCTAGGCTATACATTTATATTATAAGCCAAGGATACATTAGCATGTTCCAAAAATATATCCAAAGCATGCAAGACAGCAGGGGACATGACACACACTACCGAAACCATATTATGGACCCCTGAAGCTGTGAATGGCTGCTCTACAGTCTGCTGGTGCAGTTCCTGTCACATAATGTCTTTGACATCATTCATTTCCAATGCAGTATAGTAGAAATAGAATAGAATAGAATAGAATAGAATCTGTTATCACAGCAGGGGCCAATGACAAATATTATGTTGGGATGTTTTTAAATTGGTCTCATTAAACATCCAGTCTCCCTCACACATAGCAATATTTGCGCTGATAACAATCCAGTTAAATTATGATTCTATTGAATGATATTTGGTCTGGATTCAGTTAAAAAAAAATATAAATAAGAAACTGATGCAAGTGTATGAATGTGGTAATTTTGATGGTTTATTACATTTTGTAATTGATGCATTACATTTTCACTGTCAATTTGATTCATTTCGATGATGTACTTTTACACGCCTAATAATATTCATACTGTAAATCCTCCCAAAATGCACAAATAGCAGTAAATAGCACTAATATGATTGCTGTCTTTTTCACAGTCTGAAATGGCACCTCCAGCATTCAATCACACAGACACAAGCTCACAAAAAGCCGCAGGCACTGTCTCTAGCTCTTCACGTAAGCCAGTGGTAGCCGCGCACAAACGAATGGACGACCTGGAAGGAGAACTGAAAAGAAAGATAAAACTGCTGGAGGAAGAGAGAAAAGCTCTGCGCAAAGAAACACAGAAACACCAGGAGCATATTGAACATGGACTGGATACTGTACACCAGCGAATAATCAGCCTGGAGAAAGGTGAGCTAGAGGTCAGGTTTACTGCTGGCAGAAATATTGACTTTGAAGACTGAGTTTTTGAACAAGTAATAAGCACATATTTAGACCATAGAGAGAGAGAGAGAGAGAGAGAGAAAGAGAGAGAGAAAACTGTTTTCCAGAGCAGATACCTGTTTGCAACAAAGTCCAGGGGAAATGTTTGTGATTAGGGCTTTGGGAAAATACTGTGTGCCCAATGTGGATTTTTTTAAGGTTGAAGACCTATTACTGAAAACATTAAACCAGTCATGTATAGCAATACTTGATTACATGAAGTACTAGTTTAGCAATACTTGATCACAGGACTACTTAAAGGGATCGTTCACCAAAAAATACAAATCTTCTCATCATTTACTCAACCTGATGCCATCCCAGATGTGCATGTGTGGCAGGGCGGAGGGTGGGGCCGGGTCGTGATTATACACACCCGGTCCCTTATCAGGCTAATTAAGCCTCCGAGAGGGATAAAGGCAGATTGCGGGTGGTGGTGCGACGAGAGAGAGAGATCGTTTACGGACATGTCCGTCATGTGTGTGTTTGTGTCCTTTTAAGTTTAAAATTAAAATGTTATTTATATTGTCAAGCCGGTTCTCGCCTCCTCCTTTCCCTTAAATCCCTTTACAGTATGTATTTCTTTCTCCTGCGGAGCACAAACAAACGTATTTAGAAGAGCTCTGTTGGTCCTTACAATGCAAGTGAATGGTGACCAGAACTTTTAAGGTCCAAAAATCACAAATGTCGCAGAAATGTAATCCATAACACTCCAGTGGTTAGATCCATGTCTTCAGAAGAAATATGATAAGTGTGGGTGAGAAACAGATCAATAGTAAAGTCCTTTTTTTTTTTTTTTTACTATAAATCTCCACTTTGATTTTTAAAATGTGAATTAATTTGAAAGTGAAATTGGAGATTTACAGTAAAAAAAAAAAAAGGACTTAAATATTGAACTGTTTCTAACCAACAAATATCATATTTCTTCTGAAGACATGGATCTAACCACTGGAGTCTTATGGACCTTAAAAGTTCTAGTCACCATTCACTTGCATTGTATGGACCTAGAGAGCTGAGATATTCTTCTAAAAAACTTTGTTTGTGTTCAGCAGAAGAAAGTAAGTCATGAACATTTGGGATGGCATCAGGGTGAGTAAATAATGAGAGAATTTTCATTTTGGGTGAACTACCCCTTTAAGCATGGAGAACAGTGTATTTGATAAGAAGAACTGTTTTGGGTTCAGTACAACTTAAGCACTATTGATAGCATACAGTCGATTCCCACAGACAACTATTCTTTACTCATATCTCAGTTTGTAAAATCAAACCAACAGTAATAAAGTTGACAGAAATTAATTTGCTAATTTACTTGTTATAACTTTAAAGTTATCTAAAACTTCCTCTTAGTGGTTGGACTACTATTCTAGGCGAATTAACATCTAGAAAATCATCACGACAGTAAACTTGTAAACAGTCTCTTTCTGGTATCCTTGCATGTACCATACTGTGTATTTTAATGTTTATCCTGGTGCAATACATTGCCCCATTGATTTCCATTGTAAGTCAATTGCTGTATACAGTATATTCTCACATTCTTTCTTTCTCTAAGGACTGTCTGATAACAAGTTTTCAGAGGGTTACAGGCTCTCCTTTCCCATACGAAGCAGCTCCATGTATGCCACTGTAAAGCAGGAAATCCCACCCCTTCACGCTCTGACTGTCTGCATGTGGCTCAAGCCTGCCAAGAGCATCATGGGAACAACCGTTTCATATGCCGTATCTGATCAGAGCCGTGAGTTTGTGCTACAGCAGTTGGTTCATGGACCCATCAAACTTGTAATTAATAATGAGGTAGAGTATTACAACATAACTGATCACTGACTTCACTCAAATATGTGATGGGACATAACGTCTCACTTTAATGTTTGGAATTGATAGGCACCTTTGTATTTAGCTTTAAAGGGGTCATGACATGAGGAATCAAATTTCCCTTGATGGTTTGACATATAGGTCATTGTACTATAAAAACATACTCTAGTTTTCAGAACTCAAAACTTCCTCACTGCAAAAACATATACATATTTAATATAAAAATTTTGAAACTAAGCTGCCAAAACGACCCATTCTCTACTTCCTGCACACTGTGATGTCACACTATGGTAGAAATTTGAATCTGACCAGTTCCGGAACAACACATCAACACCTAATCTACCTTATCACTTCCATAGCATGCACAGTAGTGGTGAGTAATTAGATGGCAAGTAGAGAGAGCAGGAAAGAGCAGAGAGCCAATCATAACAGTGGGCGTTTTCTGTCAAGTCTTAAAGGAGAAACAGCACCAAATCTGAGCATTTGTGACTGAGGGTCAGAATGAGGGTGGAAAATTATCATGTTTTACAAAAATATGACTGTGTGTGTGTGTGTGTGTGTGTGTGTGTGTGCGCGCAACAAGCTTTACTTATGTAACAATTGAACCTCGAAAAACATTAAAATAATTTAACAAAAGACAAGTCGTGACCCCATTAAATTTGATAAGCTTGCATCCTTTTTTATTATATATGTTTTTAAAAGTTGTTTTGGTACAAAATGAGCCGATTCTGTCCGTTTGCAATTTGACAGTGCTCGTACTGTATGCTAAAGCAATCCAATTGTTTCGCCCTTGTTCCCAGTGTGTTCAGCTTTTCAGTGATGTAATATTTGATAGTAAGAATCTCTGCTGCTTTCTCTCAAAATAACAGCTTCAACCTAGGCTCTTACATGGTCTTAACTATGCAAGCATGTGGACCTCAGGGCTTCACATATGCTGCCCTCAGCTGAAAACATATTGCTGAATTTGATAAACTGTAATTCAGAGTCTTTATTCCTCCATTCTGTAGGTAGCACTGTTGCCCCTGAACTTGACAGTGGGCAGATGGCAGCATATGTGTGTGAGCTGGAACCGGAGGTATGGTGAGTGGCATGCCTACTTAGGGGGCAAGCTAAAGAGTGAAGGAAGTGACCTGGCAACACGGCACTCCATTCGACCAGGAGGAACTCTCATACTCGGCCAAGAACAAGTACGGAAGACTTTGGCTGTTACAGTAATACAGTTTGCCAGATTTATAGGGTGGTATGTCAACGTGTGCAGCATTTGGGGTTTACAAAATATGAAAAAAATCAACATTAACACAAATTTAGTCTAAACTAAGATCTGTTTACTATAGCAGTTTGTAGTCTGAGCAGCAAGAAAAAAACACACAGATGGATGGATGACAGAAGGAGGGATGGATGGTTGGCTAGTTAGGTAGGTAGGTGGATAGATAGATAGATAGACAGACAGACAGACAGACAGACAGACAGACAGATCATTGGAGCATCTATTTAAAATTGTATTACTATTTCCTGTTTCCTTAAGAGCTCGATGGGTGATCTTCATTTTGAGGCATCGCGGGTTCTGGTCGGAGAACTATCCCAGTTTAACATGTGGGATCGCCCGCTTTCACACTCAGAGCTCTCTGCTCTTGCCCACTGCAGCCCAGGCATGCTGGGTAATGTAGTATCCTGGACCAGCCGAGAGGTTGAGGTTTTCGGAGGGGTCACCAAGCAACCGGCCGATCACTGCGACCACCGCAAGACAGTGATGGGCTCCTGATAAGTCGTTTAAGGGTGTTTGTGGAACTCAAAAGGTGATATTTCACAGAATAACCAAGCTAATCTTTTCTATACAATTAGTACGCAGCACTTGGGAAAGAGAGCTGGGGCTGTTGAGTAGGGACAGTAGTCTATATAAAAGTACAGTAGTCTGTGTGCTTCGTGCACTGTATACGAAGTCTTCTGAAGACACATACTGTAATAGTATCGTCTGAAGAACAGACCAAAATGTAAGTAATTATTTATTGAAAACCTTTGCACATTCAACAAAATATCTCCTTTAGTGTTCAATAGAAGAATGTCATACAGGTTTAGAATGAGTTAATGATAATTCACTCATAAATAAATGATATTTATTGAGTGAACTGTTGCTTTAAACAAGGGTTTGAAAAACATTTATTTTTTTAAACAAACATTTAAAATAATTATTTATTTTTTATTTTTTTCATTTCTTTTAGTCTTGCTTGTTGTGTCTGAGGGACAAACGTCACTTAAAACACACGATGAGCGATCTTTAGACTCAATGCATGCTGAAAGTATAATTCTGTTTTTGTTTTTCCACAGTTCAAAGCAAATATTTGCGCACTTCAGATTCCTCATTCTTTCTACAATGTATTTGCTTTCCATTCCTATTGAAAGAAACACCCGCAAACAGCTGGGAATCCTTTCACTGTGTTGGTTATTCTGCTGTTTTTGTAGCTTGTTTTTATATGTTTGATCTTTTATTCTCTCTTTTTTTCTTCAATTTTTTAATACTTGAATCATGATGTTTCTATGGTGATCACTCCAATAGACTGAATCCTATTAGTCAAGCTGCCCCCTAGTTGAATTCTCCTCCATCTAAATCCTTTTCACATCACGTCAAAATCACACTCAATTAGGATGAACAAAGAAGGAAGGAGGCTTAAAGGTAACAGTTTGAGGACGACATCTGGCTAAATGAACAAGTCAGCGATATTTATATTAATAGACATAAACATTTAAAGCCATATTTTTAAAAAGCCTTTACAATGTGGCATGTACAATAACACGTGTTTTTTTTTTTACATCAATCTGCAAATATCTACTGACATACAAATATCTTCTCATGCTGAGAAAGAAGCAAATATATATATATATGTATAGATTTATACAAAAATCTACTGAACAAATTGTTATTTGTAAAATGAATGTTTAATATTTATTTGTGTATTCCACAATGCTGATCTAAGTAAATGTGAATGCTTCTGTAAATTGCATCACACCTGTAATACATTGTATTGTACTTTATGTGGATTATAGTCAAATGTATTGTGTGTGTAATATACAGCAGGCTGGAAAATGCCTGTTTTGGTGGCCTTGCCAAGTGAGACCCAAATATGGGATGTTTTTATCATAGCGTACAGAACTCGAATTATGGATATGGAAACATTTTTGTGAATGTTGCAGTTGTTTAATAGGCATGACGTTTAAGACCATAACCTTACATGTTTGGGAACTGAGTTAACTTCTTTGGCTTTTCACTCTGATGTAAAGTGTATTTGCTCTTGTTAGTGCAGTTTGCATTTCAATGGTCATTTATGTTTTATTCTCTTTACACGAACAAACCATATTCACAAAGATGTTTTTATTTATTTTACAAAGAATTTATTTGAATGACAATGTTTTGAATGCTGGAACATGTTCTTTTTTATTTTTGCCTGTTAATTGTCTACACTCTGACGTTTTACCCATTTATATATTTCAATATTGTTTTTCTATTCTGGAATTTCTTACTTACTTGCATCCTGTCTCTGTCTTTGTCTGTATTGAAATGGAGACCAAATGTGTTAAAATCTAAACTTACCATGAGAATTAAAATATATTGCACAACCAAAGTTGACTCTTTTGTTAATTTATTTTTCTCTCAGATTAATAAGAGTTAACAATATGTTTTTTCCCTTGAAAGATTGCAACGTCTTTGCATGTACATGTCAGCTGAAAGCAAGGTACTGTATCCAAGGGCATCACATTGTTTTAAAAAGTGCTGGAGAATGTCAAGAAGTGGCAAAACTCATGAATATTAATTAGGTTGTGTAATAATATGTCAAATATTTTTTTGCTATTTTAAAAATGTCATTCAACACCACCAATACTAGCCACAACGAGCACTCATAACATTACAAATAACAAACTTCATCACTGGATCACCACTTCTTATAATACACATGCAAAATGCAATGGAAACTCATGCTTAAGAACTGGAGATGTTTCCTCAGCAAAAGGTCTCCCTGATCTTTATGGTCTGTTTGCTAGATTTAGACAGTGGTGGAAAAAGTACAAAATGTCCATACTTAAGTAAAAGTACAGATACCATCTGTAAAAGTCATCCATTAATATACTACTTAAGTAAAAGTAAAAAGTACCTGGGTTTAAAAATACTTAGGTATCAAAAAGTAAAAGCACTGCCAATTCAAATCTGTTCATATTATAAACATTCAACCCATTCATGTTGTTATTTTTAAAGTCATGTAATTGAGTCTTCTATAGGTAATAGGTGGATTAGGACTGGGCATTGTACTCAGAGAAGAATATAATATAGTATATAATATAATGTAATATAGAATATAATTAATACAATAATTTTATTATGTGTAAATTCAACATATCATTCTGTCCCAAACAATTATGAGTTGAAGCTACCCCCTTTAAAAAACAGTTACAGCTACACAATAAGCTATTCATAATAGGGCCTAACAACATGGAAGTATTATCTTTATAACAGAATATAATTATCAGTATTAAACAGCATTGTTCACCTTCTGTAATCATCCATAGCCTCTCAGAAGAGTCCTTGTATTATATGGTTTATATACAATGATGAATACATGTACACAGTTGGGGTAAACTGCATCTTTGGAAGTGTTTAGTTCAGCGTGCCACACTGGTCTGACGAACACCCCATGAGCGCATGCGGTGGCTGCTGTCGGTTTATCAGCTGCTCTCTGCTCTCTTTTCGCAAATAATGAAATACACTTTTTTTTTTAATCCAGGTAACGAGTAACGAGAGGGTCTGTATCAGATTAAAAGGTATTTGTTTGGCAAAACTTGCAGTGAAGTAAAATTAAAAATTGCAACAAATTTCAATAAATTTAATCTAAGTTCTTAACTGTTCATACACGTAAAATTATTGTTTTTTTTTGGGGGGGGGGGGGGCATGTTAACTAACAAATATATTAAAGTTATTAATTAATATGCCTTTTTTTAAATAAGAAAATGTAGCTAAATAATAAAATTTCTAAATATACATTAACTACAACAAAACCAGTTTGTGTGTGTGTGTGTGTGTGTGTGTGTGTGTGTGTGTGCGCGTGTGTGTGTGTGTGCGCGCGTGTGTGTGTGTGTGCGCGTGTGTGTGTGTTACTGGATCAACATCCTTGTTGGAACTGAAACAATATTCCTATAACCAAATCAAATTGTATGTTTAGGGATGAAGTTATACTTTGGGCTCAGGATATTTTTAAAGGATTAGAGCAAACAAAAATTAATATTCTCTCATCATTTACTCGCCTTCATGCCATCCCAAATGTGTATGACTTTCTTTCTTCTGCTGAACACAAAGATTTTTAGAAGAATATTTCAGCTCTGTAGGTCCATACAATTCCAGAGTATGGTAGATAGAGCTTTGAAGCGCTAAAAATCACATAAAGGCAGCATAAAAGTAATCCATACAAATTCAGCGGTTTAATATATACCTTCTAAAGCAATGCAATCACTTTGGGTGAGAAACAGATCAATATTTTTTTTTTTACTATAAATCTCCACATTCACGTTCACTATCAAAATGTGTAAGAATGTGAAAGTGGAGATTTATAGCAACAACAACAAAAAAGACTCAAATATCGATCTGTTTCTCACTCACACCTATCATATTGCTTCTAAAGACATCTGTTTAACCACATATCCACATGAATAGTAATTTAGAGTCATATGGATTACTTTTATGCTGCCTTTATGTGATGTTTGGACCTTGAAAGATCTGGTCACCGTTCACTTACATTATATAGATCTACAGAGCTGATTCATTCTACTAAAAATCTTTCTGAATCCATTGTGTACAGTATGTGTGTGAGAGGATTACACATCAGACCTTCTATAAACCTTGCCCCAACCAACAAATTGACCCAGTTCTCTGAGTATATGAGCATATGTCTATGTCCTATTAATTTTCACTGTCTCATAGTATAAAAATAATCCCCACATGCTTTAACTTAATCTCTGTGAGAAGCATAGATCAATTTGCCTTTTTCAGCAAGATGTCAAATCAGCATGTGTCAATTAAAAGCTAACGTACTGAATCTCATGTCCTTCTTTCGTCATTACTCCTCCTTTGTTCCACTAATGAAGGATAACTCGGCTGGAAAACAAACATCTAAAATCAGCCTAAATGGGAATGTTGGTTTTGGCTGGTCATCCAGCTGACAAGTGCCCACAACCCCTCTGAAACCAGCAAACAGATCAGCCTGAACCAGTTTAGGCTGGTTTAAGATGTTTTTTTTTCATCAGGGAAAGTAAGGATTATTGAAGACTGACAAGCATGTGATCATAAGCTCGATAACTTCAAAATAATCAGATCAGTTTAACAGCCTTATATCCATGTCACCAGCAGACCTTCAGCTGAGAGTGAAAGTCTTTTATTCTTAGGATCGTCTTGAAGATGGCACCACAGATGGCCGCCTCGATGTGGAGCTCTAAAATTTTTTGGTTGTTTTTGTTTGTTTGTCCTGGGTTTAGTGATTTTTTTTCCAATCAGTTTTACCAGGGATGAACTGCTGAACATTCGGCACCAAATACCAGACAATATTTTCCTGGTTTTTGATTATTATGATGTTTTGCAGGACATTTTGATCAACATTTGGTGTTGTTCTTGTGTTTTAGCTTCCGAACAGCGCTGCCGAGTATACATGTAGTGAATCTCCACTCTCTCCCTAACAAAACAGGTGAACTACATCTCCTCACCTGTACAAACAATGACTTTTCAAACTCTGCTGCCTTGTGCTTCATAGAAACCTGGCTGAGTGAAGCCATTCTGGACAGCGCATTACATCTGCTGGGCTGTTTTTACATTAATGAAAGTTGGTGTACAGATGCAACAATGTTAAAGAAGATGCGCTGTCCTAATTTGGAAGCACTATATATATATATATATATTATAAACTGTAAACCTTTCTATTTGCCATGGGAGTTTTCCTTGTTTATTCTGGTGAGTGTTTATATTCCTCCACAGACGTTGCAGCACTGCAACAGCTGGCTGATCAGATCACAGACATGGACCAACAACACCCAGACTCACTTATTATTATTCTCTGCGATTTACCAAAACCAACCTCACCTGTGAACTGCCAAAATACAGACAGCACATTACAAGTCCCACCAGAGACAGAAATATACTGGATCACTGCTACACAACATTAAAGGATGCATATCGCTCTGTCCCTAGATACAGCTTCAGGACTCTCTGATCACTTTCTTGTTCATCTTCTTCCAACCTACAGGCAGAGACTAATCTCAGCTAAACCTGTAGTAAAGACTGTAAAGAGAGGACCGATGAAGCAGAGCTGGAACTATAAGCCTGCTTTGACTGCACTGATTGGAGTGTTTTTTAATATACCTATGAGTTTCTGTGAGGATATGTGCATTCCTACTAGGACTTATTTAATGTTCAATAATGACAAACTATGGTTTACAGGAAGCAGGGATCAAATCTTGTATAATCAGGTCAAAAACACACTGACAAAGGAAATTTATGTGGCTAAAACAAGCTACTCTGAAAAGCTGAAAAACATGTTTTCAGCTAATGACCCTGAATCAGTGTGGAGAGGCCTGAAAAACATTACTAATTCAATACACCATCCCCCAACACAGTAGGGAACCAACATCTGGCTGATGACTTGAAAAGCCCAGTCTCACACCCCTGACCTGCTCTGACCTTCATTTCACACAATCACCCTCACCCCTACTACTCAGCCTGCACTTGACATCTGTGAAGAGGAGGTGTGCCGGGTCTTCAGGAAACAAATTGACAAGGAAAGCACAGGGCCCAGATGGTGTTTCACCCACTTGTCTAAAATCCTGTGCTGACCAGCTGGCCCCCATCTTCACACAGATCTTCAACAGATCACTGGAGGAGTGTGAAGTTCCCTGCTGCTTCAAACACTGCACTATCATCCCTGTCCCAAAGAAACCCAAGATCAAAGGACTTAATGACCACAGACCTGTTGCTCTGACGTCTGTGGTAATGAAGTCATTTGATAGACTGGTGTTAGCCCACCTGAAGGACATCCCTGGACCCTTTCTAGAGCCCCTTAAATTAGCTGATAGAGCAAACAGGTCTGTGGATGATGCGGTCAACATGGGATTGCATAATATCCTTCAACATCTGAAATGACCGGGGATATATGCAAGGATCCTTTTTGTGGACTTCATTTCGGCTTTAACACCATCATCCCAGCTGTCCTATGGAATAAATTAACCCAGCTCTCTGTTCCCACGTCTATCAACCAGTGGCTCATCAGCATTCTGACGGACAGGCAACAGGTAGCTCTCCTCTGTTTTGAGCATTTTGATTTCCAGCTTGTTATGACTGAACCAGTGAGCCTGCCATTCAACCTCCCTTCTGTATGCATACACATCATCATATTGGATGAGTTTTGATGACAGTAGTGTCATCTGCAAATTTCAGGAGCTTGTCAGAGGGGACCTTGTTGGTACAGTCGTTGAACATCCCAACAATGACCACGCTCTTCATTCTAAACAGCACTGTGGCAGCAGTGGAGTCATTCAGGTTCCTGGGCACTACCATCTCACAGGACCTGAAGTGGGAGACCCACATTGACTCCATTGTGAAAAAGGCCCAGCAAAGGTTGTACTTCTTTCACCAATTGAGAAAGTTCAACCTGCCACAGGTGCTGCTAATCCAGTTCTACTCAGCAGTCATTGATTCTGTCCTCTGCACTTCAATAACTGTTTGGAGTTTAGTTTAGCAATGAAATCAGACATCAGAAGACTACAAAGGATAGTTCGGACTGCTGAGCGGATTATTGGTTGCCCCCTGTCCCCCCTTCAAGAACTATACACTTCCAGAGTGAGGAAAAGTGCTGGTAAAATCACTCTGGACCCCACTCACCCTGCACACTACCCTGCACACTTTAAACTGTTGCCTTCAGGCTGACACTACAGAGCACTGAGCACCAGAACCGTCAGGCACAAGAAAAAAATTTTCTCTCAGGCTATCCATCTTATGAAGTTAAAAACTATACAATAATTAAGTGCAATACACAGCCCAGTCAATTATATTATTTAACATATCCAATCTCTACTGCATTACATTCCCTTGCACTGTATCTAAAATCTTTATTTTTATTCTATTTTTCTATTTACAATAAATCTCATTCTGATTTTGATTCTGTCTAGCTTACCTGGGAAGTCTATGTTTGATACACTGAGGTCTGCACAGCTCTAAAAGTACCATCAAAGCAGTTAGGGTGCCTAAAAAAAGTAACTGTGAAAAAAGCCAGGGTAGAAACGACAAACAACAAAAGAAACAACAGATTACCCTGAGGAGACCAGGAACAATGCGAAACATGCTTCAGGAAAGATGTGTAGGAGGTCTTTTAACCTCTAGTCTCTGTTATAAAACAGTGTTAGCTGTGTTGGCGGTGTGGAGGCTGTTGGCAGCCCACATAATAGCATCTGCACGTGGAACAAACTATAATCAAAGACCATCGTCTGCATGTGATCTGACATAAACAGCATGTCACGTTTCATCAAACATGATCAGATATTTCGTTGAAATGATATAGACATGTTATGCTTGAACACAAACTTTTTAAGAGGAAATAATATAATAGTTTAATTATGTTAATGGTTAGTTTACATAAAATGTAAAGCAGTAACAGCACTGGAAAAAAAAAATATTTGTGGTGAAGTAGCAGAAAAAATTAAGTACGTTCTACACTGCATAAGTATGTTTTAGCGTGAATTTTTAACTGTTTTTAGAGTAATTTTTAAAGTAAATTCAACATTTGTACCCATTCAAACATGAATGCTCTAGCTTGTAAATATTATTAAAGTTTGTTTGTTGTCTTTTCAGTGCATTATCATGTTTTAATCCTAAAGTAGAAAACCTTGTCATATTTACTTGCTTATTAGAGTAAATTTGACTAAACGACTAAAGCTAGAGTTCCCAGCATGCACTGGGATTGAATAATTAATGAGCTTGCATGGTTTCACTGTTTGCAAGTCGATGTACACCGTTCTTACTGGTGATTTTGTTGTTATGTTTGGTAACTTCTTGTTTTGTGAAAGTTGAAATTCATTTTCTACCCCAAATTACCTATTCATGATAAAAAAAAAATGTGTCAGTTGATCGTTACCGTCATTGTATTTTGTGCGCCAAGTGTTCAGATTTGTGTGCAGCTCTGGCTGTTTCTATTGCTATTAAAGCAAGGTGATACTGTCTAATAGACTGCATGGCATGCATCTATCTTCACTGTGGAAGGCTTCCACGTGCTGTGTGGTACATGACTAAGTATGTTTAAAAGCATTGATAAGCTAGCACAGTTTTTAAAGCATGGCTTATTACAGTGCAACATTGTTTGAGTAATAGATCCACTCACTAAAAATGTGTAAAATTGGCTTAAAACAGAGAATTGCAAAGTAAACTTTACTTGAGAATTTCTAATTGAATCCACCAAGCATTGTGTGTAGCCTTTACTTGAAAACATGGTCTGTTAAAGTAGTGTGGAAATTTTTTCCTAGGATTTTTTTAAGTAAGCTTAGTGCGGTGGTGGCGTAGTGGGCTAAAGCATGTAACTAGTAATCAGAAGGTTGCTGGTTCGATCCCCACTGTCAACACCACCATTGTGTCCTTGAGTAAGGCACTTAAGGTTTCTCCGGGGGGGGGGGGATTGTCCCTGTAATAAGTGCACTGTAAGTTGCTTTGGATAAAAGCGTCTGCCAAATGCATAAATGTAAATGCATACATGTAACTTAACTAATTATTAGCAGAAGAAGAAACACAAATAGTGACAATAATTAGTCACTAATTATTGAATAATTAGTGACTAATTATTCTAATTATTGTATAATCATTTTATATGCCGTTTGTTTATGACCTCATATAAATGTAGAGGCTACAATGAATATTTGAATAGTATAAAAGTAATTAGTCATACCACACTATTTAAGTGGACAGTAAAATATGTGAACAGACAATTAAAATGGTAAAAAATAAATAAATAAATAAATAAATAACTTTAAATGGTGACCAATAACAACTCATAAAATATACACTTAAGCAACATACACAGTTTCACCTAAATTCCTAATGTTCAAACTACAAACTACTGTCCGTCAGTTCTCTCATGCATTGCTTGTAAACAAGTTCAAATAAAAACAATACTACACACAATTGTACAGATATGTGTGTCTGTAACTGGATGGCCCATGTTGCTATTGTATAATTCCTGCTGGGATTACCTCTCTGCCCTCTCGCCATTATAATCTAAAATACAAGCAAGGTTTATTGCCAGAAGTGTGTGACAGAACAAATGGCCGACTTATTTTGACACAAAAACACACTTTCAATGTTCCACTCCATTACGAGAGTTTTGGGTATATGAGGGAAGTGCAGGAGCATGGTGGACCTGCTGAATTATAGTCAATGTTTTTCACTGATCTACACTGAATAAAAAAAATGGAGTAAAAGGCTAACACAATTCTGATTAGACCAGAACACATAAAACATGATGATGGTAACAATCAAAAGGTAATTTTTTGGATCATGAACAAAGCCTCCGACCAGGAGTAAATGGTTGGAATAAAAAAGCCATCTGGTATTTTATGACATCAATGAGCTCATGTTTTGTGTGACAGGCTTCAATCCTTTCGGCATACAGATTATCATATCTACTTTTATTATGCATCATATTTTAATGGGGATAAAATTTATTACAGCTGACATTTATGTGAGCAAATCTTTGAACATCAACCGTAACCGAAATTTACTGCCCATTCGCACAGCTGGTGCAACCCTAACCATGGAGCTTTGGTATTATGGTATTGTATTATCACTGTTCATATTCTATGGCATTTACATGGTACTCCTAAAGAGTAGCATGGTATTATCATGGTATGATAATTTCAAAGAGTAGCCTACCATGCTATACTCATTATGGTAGTGTTCTAAACAAATTATAGTATTAGCATTGTACCAATAAATATTGTAATATCGTTGCACTTTTTGTAAAAGAAAGAAAGAAACATCCTGTACTACTATTAGGCAGAAGTGTTCAAGTCACATGGATCGGAGGTTGTTAAGCCGTCTCCATGACAACAGCAGCGGAGGAGAGTATCTGTTCATAACGCACTGAGGTATGAATGTTCTCTTAAGTAATTTCATTAAAGGGTTAGTTCACCCAAAAATGAAAATTATCCATAATTTACTCACCCTCAAGCCATCCTAGGTGTATATGACTTTCTTCTTTCAGCCAAACACACTCAGAGTTATATTAAAAAATATCCTGGCTCTTCCAAGCTTTATAATGGGAGTGAATGGTACCTTAGATTTTGAAGCCCAAAAAAGCGCATCTATTCATCAAAAAAGTAATCCATACGGCTCCAGGGGGTTAATAAAGGCCGTCTGAAGCGAAACGATGCATTTTGGTAAGAAAAATATCCATATTTATAACTTTATAAACTATAATCACTGGCTTCCGGTAACGGCCGTCTGCGCGTTCACAAGAGAGTCGAGTTCCGGCGTATGATGTAGGTGTAGCGTAAGCACCGGTGAGAAGTGACGAACGCAAAAGTGCAGATATTTTTTCAGTTGTTTTGACTATAAATGTTTATACACATGTTAAAAATACATCCTCTAAAAAACCTAAATATCGTATGTAGTGTTGTTTCTAAAACAACATAAATCAAACTGATCTTGTTTTAAGGATTTTCAGATATTTTTACAGAAGAACAATAAAAAAATGATTGTCAAGAATACGATTTTTGCCCTAATATCAAAAGGTCTTACTAGAAAAAAATAATAATTATGATCCAACGTGAATTGTCTTTGATAAAAAATATGATTGTGTCTTGTAATGTGCATGTTAAATGGCTAGAAATAGCATTTTAGCTTAGCATAAAGCTAACAATAACACATGATGTTTATTTCAGTTTCTTCTGCTCCAAACTTACTTTAATCTTACTTCTCTGTCTGCTTGTATGAATGTAACACATAAGAAAGTGTTTCACCGCTGTTCAAATGCACTTTGGATCGCATCATTTATATGTATAAATGTTTTCCATCTGAAAGGACTAAATATTAAATGAAACAAATAACAATAAAATGCAAAGTAATCAAAGTAATACTTGTTGAATGTAACTGTATTGTAATTACCAATCATTTAAATTGTAACTGTAGTGGAATACAGTTACTTATATTTTGTATTTTAAATATGTAATACTTGTATTCCCTTAAATACAAATACTTGTGTTGTGTTTGTTGTCGCTATCGCTGTGGAGGACCTGTTTTTTGATGAATGCTCCATGTCATGAGGGGGCTGCTTGAACTGTTGCTGGTCAGTGGTCAGGGAACATTTTCACTAAATAATCCATTTGATTTCTGTTTGTTTCTCACCAAACCTTATCGTATGGTTTCATAACAATCATGAGTCTCATGGAATAATTATAAATAATATTAGACATCTGAATTATACTTTTGTGTCCTTTTGAAGCTTGAAGAGGTGGTCACCAATAAACTGCCATTGTATGACATCACTTAGCACAAAATGTTTTCACAATTTCTCTCTTTGTGTTAAGAAAAAGAAAGAGAGTTATGTAGGGTTAAAACAGCACAGGGGTGAGTAAACAATGACTGGATTTTCATTTTTGGGTGAACTAGCTATGAGCACTTAAAAAAGGGGGGTTGCGGTGGAACATGATATTTAAATGTGTATAAAGAGTAAAAAAAAAAAATAGTGTACAATGCTACCACTGCTGCGCAAAACAGTTATGCTGTGTAGTGTGGGATAACATGTTTAGTTATTATTCTCTCTCTCTCTTAGTAAGGTGGAAAAAGCATGGCGGAAACGGTTGATGGTAAAAAGAGGAGGCCGACTACAAAAGACTGCACAGCTTTCTGCTCATCCTGGTGGGTGCAACTCGACTCCTGTGAACTAGATAAAAATAACCAGTTATAAATGTGTCTGTGTCTGTATAATATCACTCAAACTGCTCCCCTTTTTCTTCCTTTCAAAATGATGCGATTGTAAACATCTATCCATCATGCACATGTTATTTAGAGTGTGCTGTGTTTTGCGTACAGCACACAGATATGCCAGAAGAGATGCAAGAGGAGACAATGGCGCTCTGTGTCACAGCCTGTGAGAAATTTGCCACCAATAATGAGGTCAGTTTGGTCCGTACAGTAGCGGTTTTAACCAACAGGGAAACCACGCAATTGCATGGGGCCCCCGGATATCAGGGGGCCCCGCCTCTGTAGGAAAGCTCAGCAAAAAACACTTGAGGGGTGGCATCTTGATCTGTTGTCAGCGCTATCAGAGCTGTTCATGTTGGAGGTCCACCAGATTAGGTCAGTGTTTCAATTAGGACTTTTAGTTCGGGTTTGTAATTTATATATTTATAAAAAATAATATACAGGCCCTCTAAACTTGTTTCGCCCACACGTTCTCACTCACAAATACGTGCGAATGGATGAGTTAGGGTCCGTTCATTCTGAACGTGTTTTTTGCCTGCGTCTGCTCTGTTTTTCCATTGTTTTCCTTTGTAAACACACGCTGGACAAAAATCCATGCCTACTGCGTCTCGGTGTGTGTGTGTGTGTGTGTGTGTGTGTGTGTGTGTGTGTGTGCATGCGTGCATGTTTTTAGACACAGTGTCAAATGTTCTCCAAGAACTTCAGTTCTATCGGGAAGACACGCAGGCTTGAGTGAGATTTAAGATGCCATTTATTTGATGAATGTAGAACAGAAAAGTAATGTCTATCTTTGGCGTAGGCCCCGTCCGGCGGTCCGAGGGAGTTGTACTCGGAACCATCATATCCTGCTGGAGATAGGAGGCAGGGGCGAGGAGCCTACCCCCGTGCGGGACGGGGCTCAACTGGTGGTGGTGGGGTGGTGGAGGTTGCCATGTTAGAAACAGCAATGTGATAGATTGTGAGCAGACTTATAAAGCAATGGCTTACCTGCGATTGGCTAGGAATTACCCAGCTAATAATGTGATGATGTACAGCTGCTAGTCTTCCCGCTAGAACTACGCTGCGCTCACATTTCCCAAAAACGCTGTTTCACTCAAAAACGTTCTGTTTCAGTCTTTGCACTACATCTAGATATTTATATTATAATGACAAACTGGACAACAATAAATTATTGTTTGCTTATAATAACAATAAATAAAAACGGAATTCCAAAATGTTTGCGAGCGTAATTTTTACACACCCTGTTCATAAAAAAAGAGTGTTTTGTGTGTGTGTATTTATATATATATATATATATATATATATATATATGTAAATATTGTTTTTTTATCACTTTATTGTGGAAAACTGGAAAACATGCATTATTTATCTTTAACTAGCTTTTTATGTTTCAGTAAACATTTTGAATGTTCTTGGCTACAATGGCTGATAGGATGAATTTAAAATTATGATTTACCACATACAAATGATTAAGAAATGGGGCCCTGGGTTGATCGGCTACTTGGGGCCTCAGAAATCGTATACCTGCCTCTGGGTCCACAAGTGTATGCTTGTGTTATGAAGTGCAAGCTCAGATGAATATATGCTCCCCAGGCAGAGACCTCCTCTTTGGCGCCCTCCCAGCAGGTGACTGTGCCTAGAAATGGCCCTGCAGGTGGGGATGGAGTCTCTTATTCTGTCTAGTACTGAGTCAGTACCATTGCATTATCTCACACACTCGCTCTCTGACCATCTGGACTGTTCCACTAGTCTATATGCTTTCAACTTTCTTTCTCTCGCTCACCCTCCCTGTCTCTCTTCTGCTCTATTACCAGAGTGTGGCCAAAATGATCAAGGAGCCTATGGATAAGAACTTTGGCAGTTCATGATGTTGTGATCAGTGAGCGGTTTGGATTCAAGGTGACCTATGAAGTGAAGTACCTGCTGTATATGTTCTTCTTAGGAAGTCTGGCCGTGTGTGTGTGGAAATGCTCCTGATGTCACTTCCTGACAGTAATCACCACTGTGAGAGATTAATACTCACAGACCTGTTTAACTATGCAGCCCTATTTGACGCGTGTGTGTATGTGTGTGTGTGTGTGTGTGTGTGTGTGTGTGCGCGCGTGTGCGTGTGTAAAACAACAGTGGCATTATGTAAACAAACTGGCATTTAAAGGGTTAAAATCCTGAACATGAATGAATATTTGGTATTTATGACTGATGTTGGTTAAAAAGTCGTAAGAAGTTTATTTTGACGTGGACATTTTTGTATTAAAAGGTCCTGAGTGTGAGGCTTTTTGTTTGTTTGTTTGTTTGTTTGTTTTAAATCTGACACGGAACAAAAACAATAATGCATCAAAATCGATGTTGTTGCTAATCATTGACATATGTGAGAGGTGGTGGCGTAGTGGGCTAAAGCACATAAGTGGTATTCAGAAGGTTGCTGGTTCGGTCCCCACAGCCACCACCATTGTGTCCTTGAGCAAGGCTCTTAACTCCAGGTTGCTCTGGGGGGGGATTGTCCCTGTAATAAGTGCACTGTAAGTCACTTTGGATGAAAGCATCTGCCAAATGCATAAATGTAAATATCCCAGACTGTGATGATCCAAAAAAAGATACTAACAAAAATCAAACTACAGTTATAATTTAAATCATTGGTAATTACAATACAGTTACATTCAAAAAGTATTTTGATTACTGAAGAGATTACTTTGCATTTTATTGTCATTTGTTTAATTTAATATTTAGTCCTTTCAGATGAAAACATTTATACATATAAATGATGCGATCCAAAGTGCATTTGAACAGCGGTGAAACACTTTCTTATGTGTTACGTTCATACAAGCAGACAGAGGAGTAAGTCTGGAGCAGAAGAAATAGAAATTAACCTTTTGTAAATTGTTAGCTTTACGCTAAGCTAAAATGCTATTTCTAGAATTCTCTATAAATGTAGATGCATTAGCAGGTGACCCTAAACTTTTGTCCTCTGAAACAACTGAATTGTCAGTGTGCAGTTCTATTCTGTTGTATTTGTTTGGCACGTTGTCGTAGAAGTGTGTTTGCTATGTGAGGCCATGCAGGACAGAATATGTATCATTGCACTCTATTTTTATGTCATCTTGAAAATGCATCTCTCTCTCTCTCTCTCTCTCTCTCTCTCTCTCTCTCTCTCTCTCTCTCCACTGCATCTTCTCTATCTCTTATACAGCAATGCGTAGTGTCACTCTCAGTGGGCTGCTCTGCCACCTGCTTTAAATTATTCTCATTCTCAATCACACTTGGTCTTTTTTCTGTCCTAAACATTTTAATCTCTCAGAAATCTTGTGCTGTCTGTTTTCCCCTCTTAACATAACCAGCATTTGTAAAGTATTTGACTTATACACAATGTAAAGTTTAAAAAAAAATTTATTAGGTGATTTGAACATTTCTTTAGTCACAATAATAATGCAATGAGTGTTGTTTCATAATTTTCAATCCTGAATGTCATTAAAACTGAGGCCTGAAACAACAATTCTCTGATTTTACAAGGCGGAACTGACCCAAAATGTCAGTTTAAAAACCGTTTTGACCACTGCTAGTGCCGTAGAGTTACTGTTTGACACTTCTGCACCATAATGAGAATTTGGGTTTTTGGTATTTATTATGTCCAAATGTTTTACCCAGTGCCATGTGAGATTGCTCCTTCCTGGTTTGTTGGACAGCAACTCCCTCGATTCCTGGCGAATGCACGAGTTTTAGCACAAAGGAGCTATTCAAATGTTCTTTTACAGACATCCTGTGAAACATTTACTATCCGAATAGTGCTTTAACCTCAGATTTGGTCAAATGCTCTACCATTTCTTTCAGAATGTTTTATATTAATGTTCCTGCTGTTCTGAAATGCTGTAATCACCACTGAAATTGTATGGACTTTAATGACTTTATTCCGATCTTCTGATTAATTTTACATTCATTTTCATGTCAACACTGTGCAATAATTGCTCTGTTTAGATAAATAAACTTGAATGAAGACATGTGAGTCCACAGTGATATTAGCACGTCTACAAGCTTTAATACCTTTTCTCAGATCTATACATTGTGTACATATTACTCTAGTAACATTAGTGACTGTTGAGTGGAGTTTTGTTTGATTTTCAATGTGGTTTATGTAAATTATTTGCCACGGATGTTGTTGAACTTCTAAATCTAGCATGTTCGCTTTGTTTCATTCCTCTAATTGCATTACCTTTAGACTCTTTCCCCATCATGTTCACATTCCTGATTTTCATTGTGAGGATGCCCACCTTGTCAAGCTCTTTCTATTTGTTTTCTTAGTTTTTCATTGAATTCTTGCCCAGACATTCCAAGTTTCCACTCTTGCCAGGATGTCCCCAATCTCTTCTCTTAGTTCCTGTTTTCATCTCCATCTCTGTCTTTCAAATGAACTGAGCCCAGATCAATGTGTGTCTCTGGCTCACTCTTCTTATTAACAGCTTGGCTCTTTCTAGGGGGACTGCTGGATCGGCTTGACATTCTGTTGACCAGGAACATGCCGCAGAGGGACTCAAAGGGAGAGAGAAAGCAAGCCAAACATACTGTAGGTTTCAGAAAAGCTCATTAAAAATGAGAGTTAAAGATCCCACTTGAGATTTTATACAACTGTAAAATAATAATCAGTGAAAACACACAAGAGTGAAAAGATAGAAGAGAAAGACATACTCCTCGTATGTCCGTTTTCTTGTGCATGTTAACGTTATTAACATCTTATTCCTCAAGAAAATTCTGATTGAAGGAATATTATGGGTTTAATATAAGTTAAACTCCTTCCACATCATTTGTGGCATAATGATGATTACCGCAAAAAATGTATTTTGACTTGTTCCTCTTTTTCTTTCAAAATAAAAGCAAAAATATGGGTTTCAGTGAGGCACTTACAATGGAAGTGAATGGAGACAATCTGTAAGCACTAAAACACTCACTATTTCTAAAGTATAACCTCAAGATGTAAACAATATTCATGTTAACATGATTTTAGTGTGGAAAAAATTGCTTACTAGCTTTTCTGTGTGAAGTTATACCCAACTTTGTTGCCATAATGATGTAACGCAGTATACCCTGTAATTCTGTTAAACAACGATTTAAACAATTTTACAGCTCAAATAATACACGAGTTTTAACAGAATTATTAATGCAATTGCTTTTATAAAAGTATAAGCTTCACATTTCTGTTTTTAATCCCTCCAAAAACATTCACATCCATTGTAAATGCCTCACTGTAACCTCATTTTTTGCTTTTCTTAAAGAAAAGTAGGCCAGAGTCAACATATTTTTTTGTGGTAATTGATGTTGTTACAAATGCTGTCGGTTGAGCTAAACTCGTCTTGAATCCAGAAATCTGAATAAGATAGTATTTGCCAATATTAATCATTATTTTGCAATATTTACTATAGCAGAATATTATTGCATAATTGCACATGTCAAAATGAAAGTCATTCTTGCTAATATGACATCCAGACAGTTGAGAAAATCACACAATTTCAGTGACACATTTTTGACCATAAATCAATATACAGACGTTCAAAGCATATTAATAGTTTCACGGCCTACATTTTGGGCTATTTTGTGCTGCAGTCAAAATATACAACCAAAATACTGCTAACATTTCCATTTTGTCCTACAGAAGAAAGAAAAGCATATGGGTTTGGAACAACTTACGTGAGATTGAGTATACATTCCTGGGTAAATTATCCCTTTAATCGTAAAACAATGTGCATGTAAACATCATCACTGTTCAACGTGATTATGGCGGCAGAGGCGTGGTCGAGCATTTGTCCAGAGAGAGAGAGCGGGAAGAGTACACACCTGAGCGCTATAATATCTAACACCTGTTTCTATTTGCAGTAAGCACTGGGGAGAGCGATAAAAGGAGGGACCATGCCAGAGATGGAGAGAGAGAGCTAAGCTTCAGAGCTTACAAATGCATGTGTGAGGAGGTCAGGGGATTCTGCGTTTGTATAACTCAACTCTGCAAGACTATAAAGTAGGGCTGTCAATCGAATTAATGTCATGATATACCTATTAATTAATTGAATTAATCACATAAATAAATATTTCCTGAGAAAGGCCCTCAAATAACAATAATTATATATAGAATGATAAAATAATTCTAATTATTTATATTTAAATAAATAGAAATATTAAATCTATTATAAAGATAATGATTTAGATAAATATAATGCATTACATTATTGTGGCAGACAAGTAAAGCATTTGATAAGGCAATACAAGAAGTGGCTTTAGAAGGCAATTTATTGAATATTGCCATATTATTGAATATAAGCATATAACTGGCCTACAGTCCATAGCAATCGATTTTGCAATTGAATTTCTCAATTTTTCAGAAATAGATTTATTATAAGGGCTTTTCTATGGACATGTCAATGTACACATGCATCAGACATGCCTACTATGAAAACATTTGTTATTAGGAACACCTGTACACCTACTTATTCATGCCATTATCTAATCAGCCAATAATGTGGCAGCAGTGCTGTGCTTGAAATCATGCAGATACAGGTCAGGAGCTTCAGTTATTGTTCACATCAACCATTAGAATGGGGAAAGAAATTGATTTCAGTGATTTCGACCGTGGGATGATTGTTGGTGCCAGATGGGCTGGTTTGAGTATTTCTGTAACTGCTGATCTCCTGGGATTTTCACTCACAACAGTCTCTGGAGATTACTTAGAATGGTGCCAGAAACAAAAAACATCCAGTGAGCGGCAGTTCTGCAGACGGAAACAGCTTGTTGATGAGAAATGTCAACTGAGAATAGCCAGACTAGTTTGAGCTGACCGAAAGGCTATGGTAATGCAGATAACCTCTCTGTACAATTGTAGTGAGCAGAATAGCATCTCAGAATGCACAACATGTCAAACATTGAGGCAGATGGGCTACAACAGCAGAAGACCATGTCAGGACCATGTCTCATTCTGTAAGCCAATAACAGAAAGCTGAGGCTGCAGTGGGTAGGGCCATATTGACACACAGGCTTACCAGGGCTTAAGCCCCGGGGCCCTCGGCTGCAGGGGGGCCCTGAACTCCCAGGTCTCGGCACCTGCCACCGTATTGTCCCCAGTCTACACTCACAGGAGTATGTGTATGTAAACTTTTAGCGAAAGACGCTGATGTAAACACAGAGACGGTGTGCAACCGTCCGTGTAGTGCATGGTCCCCCCCCAAGACAGTACAAGAAGAGGCACACAGATGGTAGGGTTAGAATTTTGCGTCTACAGCATGAATACATGGACCCAACCTGCGTTGTGAAAACAGTCCTGACTGGTGGTGGTGTAATGGTGTGGGGGAATGAATTCTTGGCATACTTTGGGCCTGTTAATACCAACCATTCATTGCTTTAATGCCAAAGCCTATTTGAGTATTGATGCTGACCATGTGCATCCCTTCATGGCCACAATTTACCCATCTTCTAATGGCTAATTCCAGCATGGTAAAGCACCATGTCACAAAGCAAAAGTTGTCTCAGACTGGTTTCATGAACATGTCAATGAGTACTCTGATCTTCAGTGGCCTTCTCAGTCACTAGACTTGAATCCAATAGAACACCTTGTGGTAGAACAGGAGATTTGCAGCATGTGCAGCCGACAAATCTGCAGAAATTGCGTGATGCAAGCATGTCAACATGGATCAGAATCTCAAAGGATGGTTTCCAACATCTTGTGGAATCCATGCCACAAAGGATTGAGGCAGAGAAAAGTGAGACCCTACCCAGAATTAATATAGAGATCCTAATGGGGCAGCTGAGGCTCAGTTGGTAGAGCGGCTCGGCCACTAATCGCAGGGTTGGTGGTTCGAATCCTGGCCCACACGACTCCACATGCTGAAGTGTCATCGCAAGATACTGAACCCCAAGTTGCTCCCAGTGGCAGGCTAGCACCTTGCATGGCAGCTCTGCCACCATTGGTGTATGAATGTGTGGGTGAATGAGTCACAGTGTAAAGTGCTTTGGATACTGTTAAGGTTAAAAAGGTGTTATATAAGTGCAGACCATTTAATAACGTTCTCTGTAAATGTACTTTAACTCATACTCATACAGTAGCGTGTGTGTGAAACACTAAAGGTTTACTCTGGGTTTAATGATTATAGCTAGGAATATATGAATGTAATTACTAATTACTCTGCTCATCACTTGTGCAAAGGTGGGGTTTGGTAGCATCAGTTTGGGAATTTGGAAAGCAGAGATTGAGTATAACTGACAAAAAAAATCTGTCAATCTGTCAAACCTTCTGTCAATCATTTCTGTTGCACACGCCAGTCTACATTGTACATTTTTAAATTAATTTGTCAGAACAGAATCAAAAGAAATGTTGAAATTTGGTAGAAAGATAAGAGATAAAGAGTGATTGATAAAAGAGAGAGGAAGATTTGAGGAAGATCATCAGTGATTTAAAGACCATGAATGCTCAGATGAAGAGGCCAAGGGATTGCACTTATTACATAACTGTGTGTGTGTGTGTGTGTGTGTGTGTGTGTGTTCAAAAGAGGAATGATGGCAGTGAAAGAGTGAGCGGGATGTGCAAAGTGTATCAGCGAGGGGATGAGAGTGGGATGCATACAGATCAGTTTTCTTTGTCTTTTAGGTTTCTTTTCTCACCTGGTTTTTCTTCTCCTTTTGCAGTCAATCTGCCTGTCTACTCACGTTTGCTCATGAAGATCTCTTTTTATAGAAGTGTTCATGATAGTAGTGCCTCCTTTAAGAATTTCTTCTCTCTCTCTTGCTCACGCTGAATGAAATATTCATTGCTTGGCAGTACTGAGTGAGTGCACCAACAGAGATTTAAACATTGTTCTCTTCTGCTTGTGAGGAAAATATGCACTCTCATACTTAGTATTCTACTATATATAATCTACAACTGTTTGCATTGAATATTCATACATACTATATATTTCTTATTCAGACAGGAATCTCAGTTATCAGATGTCTCAAATCGCTCAGACACCAGAGCTCCCTCACCCTCTCTGCTATACAGACTTCAGCAGTTTCCTCTGAATTCCAAATGACAAACTAACATGTGGAAGATAGAGGGAGAGAAAGAGTGAGAAGCAAGCCAAGAAAGAGGACAGTGTCTGGAGAGAAGAATTATGGGAGGTAATGCATAAGATGAAGAGAGATAAATATTGAATACAGTCTGAGCCTTAGTTTGATGTCTACATTCTTTACACATACAGTCTAAATAAACAGGATGATGTTGGATCTATGGCGCATAGTGGGCCAGTAGGGGGCCACCAGAATGATTTGTTCCTTGTCCTCCCTGACCTTGCACAGCACCTGTGGAAGAAGGCTCACTGGGGGAAATGCATACTTACGCAGCCCTCGGGGCCAGCTGTGTGCCAGCACGTCTGTCCCGAGGGGAGCCTCCATTCAGGAGTACCAGAGCGGCCAGTGGAAGGTCTCTTGGGAAGTGAACAGGTCTACCTGTGCCTTACTGAAGTTCTTTCCGAGTTCTCTCCGCTCCTGACGGTCACAGGTGCTGCCTCGTGTGTCTGGGCTGCGATCACACTGAGGCAGCGTTTGTGGATAGTTTGTGTTCTCACTGCGAGAACCTTACCATGGCAACGTTGCGGTCGTGGCTTTCCTTCTTAAAAATGAACGCCACTCCAGCCACCCCCCGCATCACTCGTTCTTCCCACTGGATTGAGGATGACCCGGCTGGCAATGGAGGCGATTTGTGGATCTTTCTACGGGACCTTTCTACGGTTCGTGTCGATGACAAGGCCCTCAGTATAAGGTCCTCCCCTTCGGCATGTCCCTGTCCCCTTGCGTCTTCATGAAGGTCGCAGAGGTAGCCCTTGCCCCGCTAAGAAAAGTGGGCATTTGCATACTCAACTACCTAGACAATTGGCTCATTCTGACCCACTCCCGAGAGTTACTATGCGCCGACAGGGACCAGGTGCTCAGGCACCTCAGCCGCCTAGGGCTTCAGGTCAACTGGGAAAAGAACAAGCCTGCCGGTTCAGAGCATCTCTTTTCTCGGCATGGCGTTAGACTCAGTCTCAATGGTAGTGTGCCTAACAAACGAGAGTGCACAGTCAGTGCTGAAATGCCTCACTTTATTCAAGCCAGGCACGGCGGTTCCTCTAAAACATTTCCAGAGGCTCCTGGGGCATATGGCGTCCTCCACGGCGGTTGCGCCACTGGGGTTGATGCATATGAGACTGCTTCAGCACTGGCTCCAAACTCGAGTCCCGAGATGTGCATGGCGCCACGGCACGCACCGTGTGTTTATCACCCCCGCCTGCTGCCAGACTTTCAAACCCTGGACAGACCTCTGTTTTCTACAGACAGGAGTCCCCTTACAGCAGGTGTCCCGATGTGTTCTGGTCACCACAGATGCCTCCAAACAGGGATGGGGCACTGTGTGCAGTGGGCACGAAGTCGTCTTGATCCGTTCAGACAACACCGCGATGGTTGCGTACATAAATCGCCAAGGTGGCATGCGCTCTGTCACATGTCACAACTCGCCCGCCATCTCCTCCTTTGGAGCCAGCAGCGACTCAGTTTGCTGCGTGCACTCACATCCCGGGCAGCTTCAACACGGCAGCAAACGCAATGAGATTGGAGGCTTCACCCCTGTCAGTCCAGCTGATTTGGGAACGGTTCAGAAAGGTACAGGTAGACCTGTTAATTTCCCAAGAGAGCTTCCACTGGCCGCTCTGGTACTCCTGAATGGAGGCTCCCCTCGGGACAGATGTGCTAGCACACAGCTAGTCCCGGGGGCTGCACAAGTACGCATTTCCCCCAGTGAGCCTTCTTGCACGGGTGCTGTGCAAGGTCAGGAAGGACAAGGAACAAGTCATTCTGGTGGCCCCCTACTGACCAACTTGAACTTGGTTCTCGGATCTCGTGCTCCTCGTACGAGATTTTCGGCCACTAATCGCAGGGTCGATTCCTGGCCCACATGACTCAACATGCCGAAGTGTCCTTGGGCAAGACACTGAACCCCACATTGCTCCCAATGGCAGGCTTGCCATCATTGGTGTATGAGTGTGAGTGTTTGTGAATGGGTGAATGGGACACAGTGTAAAGCGCTTTGGTAACCGCTAAGGTTAAACAGGCGCTATGTAAGTGCAGACCATTTACCATTTATCTCATTTTTGGAGCTTCAAAGGCCTGATCACCATTCACTTGCATTGTAAGGACTTACAAAGCTGAAAAGAAAGCAGAAGAATGTAAGTTATACACATCTTTAATGATGTGTATCACTTAGTTATAGAGTTAATGAGTTAACTCATCATTTCATTTTTGGGTGAACTATCCCTTTAAGGATGTTTTCTTAAAATGCATTTAAGCAGCATTATGTCAAATGGTATACTGTAGATTGTCAAAATGCATGTAGCATCAAATAAACAATGAAATTAAAATGAAAGCCGAGTTCGGTCAGAGTTAGGAGTTAGGTAATCCAAAAGTGGAACTAAAAACATTTCAATCAGTATTAAGCTACATTTATGTCACATGAAAGAGATGATAAAAATCATGGTTTATATTGCTTCCAGTTCATTCATCATGCTAGAACTGTAAGGAAATTGCATGCAGTACTCTGTGTAGTATGCACTGTTGTATACTGCACATTTTGGTTAATGAAGGATGTCATCCCAGTATTCTATTCATACAGACATTTCATATACTCTGCCCATTATACATAATACATTCTGCCTCTCTCTTTTCATACAGGGATTTCAGAGTGCACTACATTAATTAGTAACATGTTGATAACCTTGTTTGTTTGCGCTTTGGGGTGTATACGTGTCTGTTGCGTAAACGGAGTTGAGCTGTGTGTGTGAAGATGCAAAAGCCACACGTAAATCATTTCACTTCGGGGACCGGCCTCTCCACGTACAACAGTGACCCTTTGAATTAATGATGTGGTAGATTGTGCAAGTGGCAGAGCGGATAAAGGCATGTCAAATCTGTTCCTGCCAGTGGGCCAGTGCTTAAAAAGGCTGATTTCCTATGTCTCTTCTTTTAAAACTGCTGCATGTTACGTAAAGGATCTTTTGAGATAAGCAGCGGTCTGGCTTTAGGATGATGCTGTCTGCGTATGGCGATCTGATCTGTGCGCATGTTTTCTTAATTCCAGTATAACTGACGTCAGACTTGTGCCCTTTTGTTGAGAGAGCATGTTTCTTTCAGTGGATGCCTGATGTCACAGGTTTGGTCCTTATGATATATTTTTTTATGAACTTCGGATCAAATCAAATCAAATCAAATCAAATCACTTTATTGTCACACTACTGTGTACACGAGTGCAACAGTAGGTGAAATTCTTGTGTGCAGTTCCAAGTAACATAGCAGTCATGACAGTGACGAGACATAAACCACTTTACAATAAACAACATATTTACACAAAACAATTTACATAACAAATGTACACATACTTACACAACAATTTACATAACAAATGTACACAATACACACAATGTAGAATACACATACACTAGATAGGGGTATAAATATATATAAACACTAATTGAATTGGGAGAATATATTGACAGAGTGATGATTAATAAAGTGCAGTACTGATTGTTGATCGTGAGAGATCATGTGTTCAAAAGTCTTATTGCTTGTGGGAAGAAGCTGTCATGTAGTCGGCTGGTGCGGGTCCTGATGCTGCGATACCGCCTGCCTGATGGAAGCAGTGAGAGCAGCCCATGACTCGGGTGGCTGGAGTCTCTGATGATCCTCCGAGCTTTATTCACACACCGTCTGTTATATATATCCTGGAGGGAGGGAAACTCACCTCCGATGATGTTTCTGGCCGTTCGCACCACCCTTTGCAGGTCTTTGCGGTTGTGGGCGGTGCTATTGCCGTACCAGTCGGTGATGCAGCCAGTCAGGATGCTCTCTACAGTACTGGTGTAGAACCGTGTGAGGATGTGGTGGTTCATTCCAAACTTCCTCAGCCGTCTCAGGAAGAAGAGGCGCTGGTGAGCCTTCTTCACAACGGCCTCAGTGTGGACGGACCATGTGAGTTCCTCAGTAATGTGGACACCGAGGAACTTGAAGCTGCTGACTCTCTCCACCGGTGCTCCATTAATGGTGATGGGGCTGTGTTCTCTGTCTTTCTTCCTGAAGTCCACCACAAGCTCCTTGGTTTTACTGACGTTGAGGAAGAGGTTGTGCTCCTGACACCAGCGTGTCAGGGTGTGCACCTCCTCTCTGTAGGCCGTTTCATCATTGTCAGTGATCAGACCTACCACCGTCGTATCGTCAGCAAACTTAATGATGGCATTGGAGCTATGTGTCGCCACACAGTCATGTGTGTACAGGGAATACAGGAGTGGGCTGAGAACACAGCCCTGCGGGGCTCCAGTGTTGAGGGTCAGTGATGAGGAGATGTTGCTGCCCATTCTAACCACCTGACGTCTGCCTGACAGGAAATCCAGGATCCAGCTGCACAGCGAGCTGTTTAAGCCCAGAGCCCGGAGTTTCTCATCAAGCTTGGAGGGCACTATGGTGTTGAATGCTGAGCTGTAGTCTACAAACAGCATTCTCACATATGTGTTCCTTTTTTCCAGGTGAGAAAGAGCAGTGTGTATTGTAGATGCAATGGCATCATCAGTGGAGCGGTTGTTACGGTAGGCAAACTGCAATGGGTCCAAAGAGGTGGGCAGAACAGAGCAGATGTGATCTCTGATCAACCTCTCAAAGCATTTGCTGATGATGGGGGTGAGGGCAACAGGACGCCAGTCATTTAAGCAAGTGATTTTTGATTGCTTCGGTACAGGCACAATGGTTGATGTTTTGAAGCATGTGGGGACTACAGACAGGGATAGGGACAAGTTGAAAATGTCCGTAAAAACACCAGCCAGTTGGTTCGCGCATGCTCTGATGACGCGGCCCGGAATGCCGTCTGGACCCGCGGCTTTACGGATGTTCACCCGTCGAAAGGATCGGGTTACATCCGCAACAGAGACGGAGAGTGAACCATCATCTGTAGTATCGGCCGCGAGTGCTCTCTCTGTGAGGGCGGTGTTGTTGTCCACGAAACGAGCATAAAAAGTATTCAGCTCGTCCGGGAGAGAGGCAGCGGTGTTCATGGCGGAGTTTTTATTCCGTTTATAGTCCGTGATGGTGTTAATTCCCTGCCACATACTTCTGGAGTCAGTGGTGTTAAACTGTTCTTCAATTTTGTGCCTGTACTGGCGTTTGGCTGCACGGATGGAGTTACGGAGGGCATAACTGGCTTGTTTACGCTCCTCCGCGTTCCCGGAATTAAAAGCGGTGGTCCGCGCAGTAAGTGCCGCGCGAACATCGCCGTTAACCCAGGGTTTCTGGTTGGGGTAGATCCGTATATTTTTTGTCAGAACAACGTCCTCTACGCACTTTCTGATGAAACACGTTACGCTATCAGCGTAAACCTCGATGTCGTCATCGGAGGCAGACCGGAACATCTCCCAGTCCGCGTGATCAAAACAGTCCTGTAGCGCAGAGTCTGATTGGTCCGACCAGCACTGGATCATTCTAATGGTGGGTGATTCCCGTTTCAGTTTCTGCCTGTAAGCGGGCAGAAGCAGAACGGAAGAGTGGTCAGATTTGCCAAATGGTGGGCGGGGGAGGGATTTGTAGCCATCCCGGAAAGGAGAATAGCAATGATCCAAAACCCGGTCCCCTCGTGTGTTAAAGCTGATGTGTTGGTGGTATTTTGGTGCTATTGTTTTGAAGTTGGCTTTGTTGAAGTCCCAACAATGAACGCGGCCTCAGGGTGCGCGGTTTCCTGCTGACTTATACTGCCATACAGTTCCCTAAGTGCCCGGTCTGTGTCGGCTTGTGGGGGGGTGTACACAGCAGTGATAATGACCGCTGTGAATTCCCTCGGTAGCCAGAATGGTCGACACAGAAGCATGAGAAATTCCAGATCAGGAGAGCAGAAAGACCTGATAAAATGTATATGCCTCTGATCACACCATGATTTGTTGATCATAAAACATACACCACCACCTCTGCTTTTACCTGAGAGGTCTTTCGCTTGTCCGCTCGGTGCACGGAGAAACCCGTGGGTTCGATGGCCGAGTCTGGAATCTCCGCGGACATCCAGGTTTCCGTAAGACAGATAACACAGCATTCTCTCGTCTCTCGTTGGAAAGAGATCCGCGCTCTCAGCTCGCAGAGCTTGTTGTCCAGAGACTGAACATTTGCCAGTAGTATACTGGGTAGCGGGGGGCGATTTGCGCGACGTCTTAATCTGATGAGAACGCCGGCTCTTTTTCCCCTTTTCCGTCTGCGTTTCCGCGGCCGGGCAGCCCAAACAAAGGGCTCCGCTGGCGTGTTTGTAAACCGCGGGTCGGCATTGAGGAATGTGAAGTCCGGTTTTCGGTGTGTGATTGCCGAACCAATGTCCAAAAGCGTTTGTCTGTCGTACACAATAAGGCAGACAACATCCAAGACAAAAAAACACAGAACTGTAAACAAAACAAACAATAAACTGCAGTGTTTTGACGGAGCTCGCGACGCAGCAGCCATACTCGGCACCATCTTGAGAATGAATGATTCTTTGATATTTATTCATTTATTTTTTGGTTAGTTCACCCAAAATTGGACATTCTGTCATCATTTTCTCACCCTTGATGTTGTTGTTCAAAACCCATGACTTTCTTTCATATGTGGAACACCAAAGGCAAAGTTTGGCAGAATTTGTATTCTTTTATTTTTTATAAAATTAAAGCATACAATGTGACCATGTCTGTCAAGCTATAAAAAGGAGAAAAAAAGCACCCATCCAAGAAGTCCAAACGTCCTCTGAGAATATAGAATATCTTTGTAGACTGAAAGTCTTAATTCACTGAAAATCTTTCCCTCTGCAGCTGCTGCGGTTCCCCTTCTGTCGCTCACTCGACGTTGTGTGGAATGAAGCGACACTAGGTGACTAAATTGAAGGCCTCGTTTACCTCTGAACTTGAGAAAAGGCCAATGAGAAGTTGGCAGACAGATTTTTCATGTCCCTACCCCAGACATACGTGTATAAATTTGCCCAGCAGTCTTCGGTGGTGAGGAAGCAGATGGAGGTCATCTCCCACATCATACCTTGCCACCGTTCCAGCACGAGCCGTCTGCTCACCGAGGGCGTCCCCCTGCAGCCTCTAAACAACAGGAAGCTCCACTTCAACCTGGGCCCAGCTCTCAGCCCCAGCATAGTGCTGCCCGCAGGAAGCTGTCGCCCCCGTCTCACAAACCACTACCGGGACCCAGAAGGCTCCCAAGCGTTCCTGAGATGAAAAACCAAAGAGCGAGATGGCCGCTACAGAGTTGGTATCTGGACCACTCCATCCGCTGGTGGAGGGCCGGAAGGGAAACCTCTTGCTGCACCCTGCCCAGGCCGCTGTACCCACATTGCCAAAGAGAGCGGTTCCCTCACTCCTTCAGTCACCTAACAAGTACCCCCCTCATGCTGTTCTCATGGCGGTCTGGTGCCAAATGCCTACAGTCACAGAACCATGGACAGGGTCCCCTCGTCTCCATACCTTCGACTGTAGACTCCCGGCAGGCCGGTTCTGACGAGTCTAGAGGATGCTTCCATTGGACCTCCTTCTCAGTCACTTTCCCGCCCCCAGCCGGGAACGCAGTGTAAAAGCTTTGAGTTTTTTCTCAGCATAACTGTTTCGGGATGCAACTTTGCTCCCCGACATAATATTACCTGCTCCCCCCACTGCGAAGCCCCACCGGGTACATCATATGTGATCGTCCCCTTAGTGGTCGATCTTACCACAATTATACACAACCAAAAATATATTCAGATATGCTGCATGAGAGCTAGTGGAGGTAATCGTGCAGATGGTGTCGACTTTAGAAGACTTGGAAAATAGTGCATGATGGACTATACTTTCATAAGACATAAGACCACACGTCTCCAAGAAATTAAATGCATAAGATAAATAAATACAAGAGATAATATATATTTATGCTGGGTTTTGTTCACAGATGCACACACATAATGCATGAAGGTGTTAGATAGCAAATTTCTTTGATATTTGTTGTTGAGCCCACATATATTTGTCAAATCTCTCATCAAACGCTGTCTGGTATGTCATATTTTAAAGTGTCCAAAGATGTGTTGATGCGAGCATTATAATGCCTCATTCATGTCCTCTGCTAAATGTACCACACTGTAGAATATGCCAGTAATTTTAACTGTAACATTTTAAAAAAAAATGCTACAGTAAAAATTGTTAATTGGTTACAGGGACAGTTTGCCCAAAAGTGAAAATGCAATCATTGTTTAACCACCCCTTGTTTAATCACCCCTGAGCCTGTTATAACCCTATATGACTTTTATTTTTCTTAACACATATAGGGAGAAACTGTGTAAAAATGTTGTCTCTGTGAGTTTATGGTGACTTCATCTTCAAGCTACAAAAGAACGAAAATTATAATTCAGATGTCTAATAACTTATTCCAATATTATTAAGTAATTCTCCAGCATTCATGAGTCTGCACGCGAGCTTTAGAGGTCTTCGCACGAGAGCGTCAGTAGTTGTGCAAGTTTTATCATATGACTCATTATTCAATAGCGACCACTGGACTAACTTTCGCTTTTGCTACATCACTTCCCTTCTCTGGGCCCTTATCTTTTTTTTTCCACAGTGTCTGATACTGGCGGGAGATTTGTAAAGAACGCTTTCCGTTACTGTTCTTTTGGGATCAGGTACAGAAATATTCAAATTGACAGGTACGTGTACGCCAAATATGTAAATTTTGCGTGTAAAAATCATCAAATGCCAGAACATTTGCAGAAGGGACCGCAGAACGCGTTCTTGCGTTTTAAAAACTTGAAGCTGCGCAACGAAAATGAGAGAACGGAAGTGTCCCGAGACACTTAATATATGAGCTCTTGGAGCGGCGCGTGTTTACATAAGAAAACAATGAAAAACTGCGCAAGAACGCGTCCTGTGTGAAAGGCCCCCTAACATTTCTGGCCTGTACGGTGTTGTAATTATTTGTTTGTTCAGAATTGTAATAGCTGTTTTGTGACTATCCTCATGTCGTTGTAAAGTTGTTAGAATGATTTCATGTCGCAGAATAGATTGGAGAATCAATGGGAGTCGACGGCCAAATGGACCCATTAGACTTTCTATCGAACGAAGATTTGAGGCTTTTTCTCCACCGTAAGAAGACGGAGATTTCGTGCATGGACCAACCGTACATGTTTCTCACACAGCTGCGCGACCACGATCTGCTGCCGGAGACACATTACAAGGCGGGAAAACTCTCACCTTCTCATTCTCTCTCTCTCTCTCTCTCTCTCTCTCTCTCTCTCTCTCTCTCTCTCTCTCTCTCTCTCTCTCTCACCCACCTACTCTCTCTCTTCATCCTGCAACCACAGTGGTTGTTTTTATGTTATTGCTGAAACTTACAGTGAATTACTATGGTACTACCATGGTTTTTTGGACATGCACCATATCAGTTCTGTTTGGACACATTACCATAACAATACCATGTTTTTGAACATGGACATATAGTAATAAAATGTCTTTGGTCATGTACCATAGCAGTGCCATGTTATTTTAGACATGGCACCATAGTAGTACCATGTTTTTGGACAGGGTACTGTAGTAACAACATATCCTTTGGTTATTTACCATGGTAATACCATGTTTTTGAACATGTTTCATGGCAGAACCATGGCATTCTTTGAAGTATCTTGGAGTACCATGTAAATACCATGGTACATGAATATGGTTAGCATTCATTGCCATAGTATAACCATCTGATACCATCACTGTACTATGGTAATTTTGGGGATGTGACAGCATTTGAAGTTTTATTTGATTCAGTTCAGTGATGTCTGCTCATACTCATATTCTTGTATGCCTTTGTCTCTCTCACTCTTCTCTCTTTGTTTTTAGAAGCTAAAAGGAATGCGCTCTCGTGAACAGCGGCAACAAGGTGTCTATGAGGTTCTGGATTGGTTGGAGAAAGAGAAATCTCATTGCATGCATCAGTTCTGGTGCTGTGTGTTTAAAGACCATATCCTTCAGCTGTACCCTACACTACGCCTGCTCAGAAGCAGCCTGCTGGACGGTCTGTGATTTTCATTATTATCAGCTTGAGGCCAAATCTGTTTTGTCTTCTAGGTGTGTGATTGCTTTTAAATTTGCAGTATGTTTTACTTATCTTTATTTTGGTCCAGGCACCTTCAGCTTCTGTGAGAAACCTGTAGTTGAAGAGGGATTAGTGGAGAAGAAACAGACTGAAGGAAATGGAGAGAAAGAAGAGAGAAAAAACACTAGAAAGCGAAAGAAAAATGATAAAACCAGTGAGGATACTGACGGTCCAGGCCCATCCTCTGCCTCCACACCCATTCAGAAGAAACCAGCCAAGAAACCCTCCTTCTGTAAGTGTGTGAACTAAAACAGGTCTAAAGTTCTCACCGAATTCAGAGATGCCCTTGTCCTATCCTTCTATTTTCACACTTTGGAGCATATTCTCACATCACATGTCTCTTTGTCTTTCTTTCTCAGCATCTTCCATTGAGAAAGGAGATGCACAGGAGATTTGGAAGTGGCCTTTTTATAAAACTCAGCTGCCAGTAACCTGTGGGAATAAAGAGGGCACTCTTCATAGGGACAGGCTGGCCAAAGGTCCAACACTTTTTAGTTTTTACTTTTTATTCTGTTTCTGGAGTTTACAACAGTATGCATTTTAAATGCTTTTATGGGTGGACTATTCAGTTGAAATGCAGCAGTGTACATGCTAGGGCTGGGTAAAAACATTGTTTTTCCGATGCAGAGCAGTCTTCATTTAAACAATCTTGATATTGATTTTTAAATCCCAAGATCGATCTTTTACTGTTGTGTACTCTGTACACAACTGAATACTGCATTGAGAGGAAATCTTAAAGGATTAGTTGACGTTATCGACTACTAGTGACATTAGATCATATGCAGTGATGGGCAGTTGTAAACTGTAAACCAAGTAGCTTTTCAGTAGCGAAGTTATATTTTTGACAATGTAGCGGCACAGTGTTGTCAAAAACTACACCGCTACATCATGCCTTGTACCCTGTGTTTACTAATGCCAGTTTTTAATCAGAACTAAAGATGTCCGATCACAAATGACTTGCTCATTCGAGTAATTTCTTTACAATGAATTGGTCACACGTGATAGGAAAGTGGTCTGAATCGGTTCGCAATTCAATCTGAATGACTCACAAATCTTGCATTCGCGCTACTGAATCATTTGTCATGCACTCTCACTTGTCAGCAAGTGCAAATAAAGATAAATCTTGTTGCTGTGGAATCTTGCCCAATCTTAAGGGGAGAGACTGTATCTGTACCCGTTTGAGGCACACTATGTTGCGGGGATGCTTGTCCCTCTCATGCTTAATGCAGCTAGAATATAACGTGATGGATCGCAACTTATTGAATCATAATAGATATGTCACTGTGCATTATCGTGAAGAAAATTGACAATACGCAGTTAAATATGGATTGAAGTGAACAGAAAGGAAAGAGGTGAAGTCTTCACCCCATTATACACTGCAACAAAATAAGTTTTTTTTATTTGTTTTTGTTTTGGCTTTTTTTCCAATATAAATATCTAAAACTCATTTAAAACAATGTACATTTTCTTTAGCAGCTATACTGCAGAATAAAAAATTGATATCTCAGAATGTTGTGTATAATATTATAAATACAAATATTTTAAAATATCTAAAAATCTTTTTTAAAAAGATGCATTCACCTGAGAAGCAGCATATAAGATATTGGAACTTGCTTTTAGAGAATATATCTTGAATATAAGTATATTTTGTCTTTACTGCACTTGCAGAAGTATAACAAATGAAAAAATACACTTATATGCTAAATGCATTTATATTTAAGATTTTATAAATAAGATTTTCTTAAAGCCAGCCTAAATATCTTCTATGTTGCTTCTCAAGTAAACATTTTAAGGATTTTTAGATAATTTAAAATGGAAAACAAGACAAAAACATTTGATAACAATAGAATTTTTTGCAGTAATTTTATTATTGAATTAAACTTATTAAAAGCATTTTTCCTTTAATTCAGTAAATGTCATTTAGAGGTATTTTTAAAGGATGATTTTGTCCTCTTTATTGTTAGCAAGCACGTTAAATACAACCTTTAAAGTAAACTGAATAGTCAGTTAAAAGCTAATGATTAATCGTTGCAAAAATAGAATAGTCGAATAATCATAGAATAGAAGAATAATTGCTCTAATAATCGTTAGATTAGTCGATTATCAAAATAATCGTTAGTTGCACCATTTCTGTTCTGTAAAGTCAGTTGGTAATAAAAAATAACAACAAAAAATGTATCTAATCATGCATGGCACAGATGAAGTAAAGACATTCAAGTCCTCTCTCATTAATATGCACTCATTTACAGGCACATTTGACAAAAAAAAAAGCCTGTTTTCTTAAAGGGACGGGAGCAGTTTTTAGTACATGTTCAACAAATCAATGCAAATAACTGTAAATATTACAAATTATGCAATTAAACAAAAAACATGGAACAAAAAATTATATATGCAAGGTATTGTCATATTTATTGATTTCATTAATAAATGTGTTAATTTTAAAAAGCTAAAATGTGACCAAAACAATAAAAAATCAAATATATTTAGTAAAGTTCATATTTTCGTAATGTACCTAGATTGAAAGTCTCCTGTTTACAGCAATAGCTGGGAAATAATTTCTGTCATATGTAAGCAAAGCTTGTGAATCGAATTGTGAAATCTGTATCAATACCCAGCCCTAGTACATGTGTAGTAGGAACAGAGTTCTGCTACATTAAAGGGATAGAAATTCTGTCATCATTTACTCAGCCTTGTGTTGTTTCAAACCTCTATGACTTACTGTCTTCCACTGAACACAAAAGACCATTCAATTTTATTGCACCTTTAATGCAATAGTCTAACATTTTTTTCTGACATCTCCTTTTGTTTTCCACGGATGACAGAAAGTCATTAGTGCTATTAGTGATATCTATGTACTCCCTGTAGGAGAGGAGTGTGTTTTTGCACAGGGACACTGGTTCACCCCTTCTGCTTTTGAGCAGTATGGAGGCAAGGAAAGGCAGAAAAACTGGAAACTGAGCATCCGCTGCAGAAACACACCACTCAAGAAACTCATAGAGGTAAATAAAGCAGACTCACATCGATGCCTAAATATGTTAAATATAAAACCTCTTTGCACTCTTAGAAATATTAAAAACCACAGGCCCTTATAGAGGCTTAAATACATTACATCTAACAGACCTATATATACACTCCTTATTACATTAGATATAACAGAACCCTGCATACACTCACTTGGCACTTTATAAGGACTATAGTGTTCCTAATAATGTGCTCAGTGAGTGTATTTTAAATACGGTAGACCCTTATAGGTGCCAAAATACATTAAATATAACAGACCTTTTTATACTCCTAGCCATATGAAATACTGCATGACCTTTTAGATACCAAAATACATTTAATATAACAGATCTTTATACAATATTAAATATTTTAAATACAACACACTTCTTGAAGATTCTAGGTACATTAAATAAGGTAGACCCTCATAGATACCAAAATTCATTAAACAGACCTCTACAGACTCCTATAAATTAAATAGAGCAGGACCTTATAGATGCCTAAACAAAATAAAAATAACAGACCCCTGTAGAATGTATTAAATACAGCAGACAACTATATTTTGGCTCTTTGAAAATGAAGAAAACCTGCTCATTCCTTTCTCTCCCTTTTTTGTTTAGGAAGGCCATCTACAGACTTCACCGTTAAAGCAAAGAAAGAGGACATGTGTCCAAAACGTACCATGCTTTTACTCACTCTATGTGAAGTCAGGTTTTACTTCTTTGTTTTGATTTTGAAATTCATGAAGTTAGTGATTATATCTCTTTTTGCAGAGCAAGAAAGAACTGTTTCCTGTCAGCTCCTCAGAGAGCTCCAGTGCAGGTGAGCATCAACATACACACGCACACACACACACACACACACACACACTCACACACACTCTCTCTCTCTCTCTCTCTCTCTCTCTCTCTCTCTCTGCTGTCTGTCTGTCTGTTTGTTTGAACGTAATGATGTTTTTCTCCTTCAATACTCAGAATCCAGTACACTGACGGAGGAGGAAAGGGATGCAGATGATTTTGAGGAACAGAGAAGGAGAGAGGGAGTAATGGAGTTTAGAGGGAGAGGAGAGAAACAGGGAGTTGAGGAGGAAGCAGAGATAGAAGATCTATCTGTATTCCAGAACCCATATTTACCAGTCAACTGTGTTTCTATTTCTGGGATGCTCTACAAATATAGGTTTGCATCAGGTATGTTTCTGCACTGACATGTGATTGCTGTAATCTTTCTATGTTTTACACATAACTCACAGGATTTCACAATAAGTGCAAAGTTTACTGTCTCTTTGCTGCAGGTTTAAAATGAAGTCTTCAGTTTGTTTTGTCTCTACACTCTGCAAGTTTAAGTAGGAAGTGTTTAATTCTATACAGGTTTAAGTGGGTAGTGTTTAATTCTGTGTAGCTTTGAGTGGGTAGTGTTTAATTCTGTGTAGCTTTGAGTGGAAGAGTTTAATTCTGTGCAGCTTTGAGTGGGTAGTGTTTAATTCTTTGTATCTTTGAGTGAGTAGTGTTTAATTCTGTGTAGCTTTGAGCGGTAGTGTTTAATTATATGCAGCTTTGAGTGGGTAGTGTTTAATTCTGTGTAGCTTTGAGTGAGTAGTGTTTAATTCTGTGCAGCTTTGAGTGGTAGTGTTTAATTCTGTGCAGCTTTGAGTGGGTAGTGTTTAATTCTGTGCAGCTTTGAGTGGTAGTGTTTAATTCTTTGTATCTTTGAGTGAGTAGTGTTTAATTCTGTGCAGCTTTGAGTGGGTAGTGTTTAATTCTGTGTAGCTTTGAGTGGGTAGTGTTTAATTCTGTGTAGCTTTGAGCGGTAGTGTTTAATTATATGCAGCTTTGAGTGGGTAGTGTTTAATTCTGTGTATCTTTGAGTGAGTAGTGTTTAATTCTGTGCAGCTTTGAGTGGTAGTGTTTAATTCTGTGCAGCTTTGAGTGGGTAGTGTTTAATTCTGTGCAGCTTTGAGTGGTAGTGTTTAATTCTTTGTATCTTTGAGTGAGTAGTGTTTAATTCTGTGCAGCTTTGAGTGGGTAGTGTTTAATTCTGTGTAGCTTTGAGTGGGTAGTGTTTAATTCTGTGTAGCTTTGAGCGGTAGTGTTTAATTCTGTGCAGCTTTGAGTGGGTAGTGTTTAATTCTGTGTAGCTTTGAGTGGTAGTGTTTAATTCTGTGCATCTTTGAGTGGGTAGTGTTTAATTCTGTGCAGCTTTGAGTGGGTAGTGTTTAATTCTGTGTAGCTTTGAGCGGTAGTGTTTAATTATATGCAGCTTTGAGTGGGTAGTGTTTAATTCTGTGTAGCTTTGAGTGAGTAGTGTTTAATTCTGTGCAGCTTTGAGTGGTAGTGTTTAATTCTGTGCAGCTTTGAGTGGGTAGTGTTTAATTCTGTGCAGCTTTGAGTGGTAGTGTTTAATTCTTTGTATCTTTGAGTGAGTAGTGTTTAATTCTGTGCAGCTTTGAGTGGGTAGTGTTTAATTCTGTGTAGCTTTGAGTGGGTAGTGTTTAATTCTGTGTAGCTTTGAGCGGTAGTGTTTAATTCTGTGCAGCTTTGAGTGGGTAGTGTTTAATTCTGTGTAGCTTTGAGTGGTAGTGTTTAATTCTGTGCATCTTTGAGTGGGTAGTGTTTAATTCTGTGCAGCTTAGAGTGGGTAGTGTTTAATTCTGTGTAGCTTTGAGTGGTAATGGGTAGTGTTTAATTCTGTGCAGCTTTGAGTGGTAGTGTTTAATTATGTGTAGCTTTGAGTGGTAGTGTTTAATTCTGTGTAGCTTTGAGTGGTAGTGTTTAATTCTGTGCAGCTTGGAGTGGGTAGTGTTTAATTCTGTGTAGCTTTGAGTGGTAGTGTTTAATTCTGTGCAGCTTTGAGTGGGTAGTGTTTAATTCTGTGCAGCTTTGAGTGGGTAGTGTTTAATTCTGTGTAGCTTTGAGTGGGTAGTGTTTAATTCTGTGCAGCTTTGAGTGGTAGTGTTTAATTCTGTGCAGCTTTGAGTGGTAGTGTTTAATTCTGTGTAGCTTTGAGTGGGTAGTGTTTAATTCTGTGCAGCTTTGCGTGGTAGTGTTTAATTCTGTGCAGCTTTGAGTGGGTAGTGTTTAATTCTGTGCAGCTTTGAGTGGTAGTGTTTAATTCTGTGCAGCTTTGAGTGGTAGTGTTTAAATCTGTGTAGCTTTGAGTGGTAGTGTTTAATTATGTGTAGCTTTGAGTGGTAGTGTTTAATTCTGTGTAGCGTTTAGTGGGTAGTGTTTAATTATATGCAGCTTTGAGCGGTAGTGTTTAATTCTGTGTAGCTTTGAGTGGTAGTGTTTTATTCTGTGCAGCTTTGAGTGGGTAGTGTTTAATTCTGTGTAGCTTTGAGTGGGTAGTGTTTAATTCTGTGTAGCTTTGAGCGGTAGTGTTTATATGCATCTTTGAGCGGTAGTGTTTAATTATGTGTAGCTTTGAGTGGGTAGTTTTTAATTATGTGCAGCTTTGAGTGGTAGTGTTTAATTCTGTGTAGCTTTGAGCGGTAGTGTTTAATTATATGCAGCTTTGAGCGGTAGTGTTTAATTATGTGTAGCTTTGAGTGGGTAGTGTTTAATTCTGTGTAGCTTTGAGTGGTAGTGTTTAATTATATGCAGCTTTGAGCGGTAGTGTTTAATTATGTGTAGCTTTGAGTGGGTAGTTTTTAATTCTGTGCAGCTTTGAGTGGTAGTGTTTAATTATGTGTAGCTTTGAGTGGTAGTGTTTAATTCTGAGCAGCTTTGAGTGGTAGTGTTTAATTCTGTGCAGCTTTGAGTGGTAGTGTTTAATTCTGTGCAGCTTTGAGCGGTAGTGTTTAATTCTGTGCAGCTTTGAGCGGTAGTGTTTAATTATGTGTAGCTTTGAGCGGTAGTGTTTAATTCTGTGCAGCTTTGAGCGGTAGTGTTTAATGCTGTGTAGCATTGAGCGGTAGTGTTTAATTCTGTGTAGCTTTGAGTGGGTAGTGTTTAATTCGGTGTAGCTTTGAGTGGTAGTGTTTAATTATATGCAGCTTTGAGTGGGTAGTGTTTAATTCTGTGCAGCTTTGAGTGGTAGTGTTTAATTATATGCAGCTTTGAATGGGTAGTGTTTAATTCTGTGCAGCTTTGAGTGGGTAGTGTTTAATTCTGTGTAGCTTTGAGTGGGTCGTGTTTAATTATATGCAGCTTTGAGCGGTAGTGTTTAATTATGTGTAGCTTTGAGTGGGTAGTGTTTAATTCTGTGTAGCTTTGAGCGGTAGTGTTTAATTATATGCAGCTTTGAGCGGTAGTGTTTAAATATGTGTAGCTTTGAGTGGGTAGTGTTTAATTCTGTGCAGCTTTGAGTGGTAGTGTTTTATTCTGTGCCGCTATGAGTGGGTAGTGTTTAATTCTGTGTAACTTTGAGTGGGTAGTGTTTAATTATATGCAGCTTTGAGCGGTAGTGTTTAATTATGTGTAGCTTTGAGTGGGTAGTGTTTAATTCTGTGCAGCTTTGAGTGGTAGTGTTTTATTCTGTGCTGCTATGAGTGGGTAGTGTTTAATTCTGTGTAACTTTGAGTGGGTAGTGTTTAATTATATGCAGCTTTAAGTGGTAGTGTTTAATTCTGTCCAGCTTTGAGTGGGTAGTGTTTAATTCTGTGCAGCTTTGAGTGGTAGTGTTTAATTCTGTGCAGCTTTGAGCGGTAGTGTTTAATTCTGTGCAGCTTTGAGCGGTAGTGTTTAATTATGTGTAGCTTTGAGCGGTAGTGTTTAATTCTGTGCAGCTTTGAGCGGTAGTGTTTAATTCTGTGTAGCATTGAGCGGTAGTGTTTAATTCTGTGTAGCTTTGAGTGGGTAGTGTTTAATTCTGTGTAGCTTTGAATGGTAGTGTTTAATTATATGCAGCTTTGAGTGGGTAGTGTTTAATTCTGTGCAGCTTTGAGTGGTAGTGTTTAATTATATGCAGCTTTGAATGGGTAGTGTTTAATTCTGTGCAGCTTTGAGTGGGTAGTGTTTAATTCTGTGTAGCTTTGAGTGGGTCGTGTTTAATTATATGCAGCTTTGAGCGGTAGTGTTTAATTCTGTGTAGCTTTGAGTGGGTAGTGTTTAATTCTGTGTAGCTTTGAGCGGTAGTGTTTAATTATATGCAGCTTTGAGCGGTAGTGTTTAATTATGTGCAGCTTTGAGTGGTAGTGTTTTATTCTGTGCCGCTATGAGTGGGTAGTGTTTAATTCTGTGTAACTTTGAGTGGGTAGTGTTTAATTATATGCAGCTTTGAGCGGTAGTGTTTAATTATGTGTAGCTTTGAGTGGGTAGTTTTTAATTCTGTGTAGCTTTGAGTGGTAGAGTTTAATTCTGAGTAGCTTTGAGTGGTAGTGTTTAATTCTGAGCAGCTTTGAGTAGTAGTGTTTAATTCTGAGCAGCTTTGAGTAGTAGTGTTTAATTCTGTCCAGCTTTGAGTGGGTAGTGTTTAATTCTGTGCAGCTTTGAGTGGTAGTGTTTAATTCTGTGTAGCTGAGTGGTAGTGTTTAATTCTGTGTAGCTTTGAGTGGTAGTGTTTAATTCTGTGCAGCTTTGAGCGGTAGTGTTTAATTTTGTGTAGCATTGAGCAGTAGTGTTTAATTCTGTGTAGCTTTGAGTGGGTAGTGTTTAATTCTGTGTAGCTTTGAGTGGTAGTGTTTAATTATATGCAGCTTTGAGTGGGTAGTGTTTAATTCTGTGCAGCTTTGAGTGGTAGTGTTTTATTCTGTGTAGCTTTGAGTGGGTAGTGTTTAATTCTGTGTAGCTTTGAGCGGTAGTGTTTAATTCTGTGTAGCTTTGAGTGGGTAGTGTTTAATCCTATGTAGCTTTGAGCAATACATGTTTAATAAAACACCTATGAGTATCAAGTGTTTAGCTCTATATAGCTTTGAGTGGGATGTGTTTAATTCTATGCAGCCTTGAGTGGAAGTATTTATTCTATGCAGCTTTGATGTAAATTGAATAAAACACTTTTTTTTTTTTTTTTTTAGATTTTAATAGTAATCTCTGTTTAAGTACATAGTTTCATCTGTCTCTGTATTGCAGGTTTACGTGGGAAGTGTATACGTACTGATGAGAACTGGTTCACTCCAGACGAGTTTGTAAGGCAGGAACCCTCTCTCACTGATGGACTCTGGAAAAGAGACATACTGTGCCATGGCAAAACTCTCAACTTCTTATTGAAGGTAATTAGTAAGAAAGAAAGATCAGAGAGAGACGCAAAAATAGAGCAAGAAATGCAGATTTGTCTGTTTTTCATTTTTAGAAAGAGATTCTGAAAATCCATTTGCTTCTGTGTAAGTGCAAGAAATGCAGTGATCTAGAGCAGGACCTGGTAAGACACATTTACACGTGATTTGCATTATTCATGTTAATAACCTCTCAAAAACAAATGCAATGGTCTGCAACGGCATCTTCCTGTGGATGTTTTAAATGTGTATAGTGTGACTGGGGACAATTGTTACACACTAAAATTCTTCAATCATTAACAAGCTAGAATGATGACACTTATTCAGTACATGCTCAGTAGAGTTTTCTCTCTGACTGAGAGAAAAGAGTGTGATCATTTAACTTTGAAGACATTTTCCAGAGATAAACTATTCAGTAAAATTACAGAATATTAAAACAATTATATTATTACTTTAAAGTGTACTTTTATTTGAGATCTATTGGGTTAATATTTAATATTTATTAAGTCTTACTTTTGCCCCAATCTCTATGAATTTTGTATTAAAGTAAATATAATAATCTAGTCTGGTAATTTTTAGCATCATAAGTCTATTACTGGTACAGTAGATAGAGTAAAGTGTCAAACATGATTGTAATCAAATAATTAATTAATTATTTCTGACATAATAAATAAATGTGTTGTTTTATCATGTCATCTTTTGACAGTTGGAACAGAAAAATGACGACGTATGTTATGTGTGTGACTCTGTGGGAGAACTTTTGTGCTGTGACGAGTGTCCACGAGCTTTTCATCCAAAATGTCACCTACCAGCTGTACACGGAGACACACCTGGGTGAGCAAGAGAGAGAAAAACAGGGATTATTTTATTATTATTATTTTTATGGAATCATTATATTAGCACTTAGGGCATATGTGTTGTATATTCATTCTTCTTTATGCACGGTACGTGTGTTTGTTTGCATGCAGAGAATGGATATGTACTTTCTGTGTGTTGCGGGCCAATCAACAATGGCTTTACCCGAGTCACATGACTGAACAAGATGTTTTAAATGCCCCAGTGTCCCAAAAGAGACTGGTAACTACACACACACACACACACACACACACACACACACACACACACACAACTCTTTAGTCTATCTTACCTTACAAAACAAAGATGTATGGGGGAATCTAAAAAAAACATGCCACCAAAATCAAAAGGAATAAGTAAGATTATATATACTGAATAAAGAAAATAAAGCCTGTGTTTAGAGTCTTAAAGATTTTTGCATTGTGACATTATTTACATGAAAATTAATTTTCCTCAAAATTTTCATTACTCTTATTTTTAAAAATAAATGCAACCATGATGACTAAATGTGCATATGCATTATTTGATATCTGTTATTAAATTTGCATTATGAGAGAGATTGTTTTGACATTACATTAGTAAGAATTGTGGAGGAGAGAAATGTGCTTAATTGTCTTAAAAATAATGTCATAATGACAAAAAACAAAACAAAAAAAAAAACGTAAAGGTCCTGAAAATAGGCCTCATTCAAAAATAAAAAAATAATATAAAAATATATCATTTGTATTGATTTTGGGTTGAAGTAAGACTGGTACACATTCTTGACAGGTTTTATTTGTTTTTTCACCTATACCTGATTCTCTCTCTCTGTGTGCGTGTGCGTGTGCGTGTGTGTGTGTGTGTGTGCTTCTTTAGCAATGCCACTATCTCCTGTTATGTGTGTATAGAGAGGATGTCCTTCGAGTGTTTGTAAAGAATCCTTGCAAAACAGTAAGAATGTCTCATCTCTCTTTTTATCTCCTCATTTCATCCTGCACTCATTTTTACAAAATGTATTCTTCTCATACTTTTGAAATAGGTTAAAAATACAAATAAATTTATCTTTTATGTTGACAGATGGTATTAATATATAATAAAAAAAAAGAAAAAAGAATACATGATAATTCAGAAAATATTAAAACTTCCAGGTTGCCAGATACTCTCAATTCATATCTCAGCCCATGTGGCTGGACAAAATAAAGCAGAAGTTAGAGCGTGATGAATATCAGACGATTGGAGAGTTCGTCTCAGACTTTCAGCTCATCTTCAGTAACTGCAGCATATTCAACAAGGTAAGATTAACTGTCTTTATCTCCTTAAAGATAAAGTGTTTTCTTTCTGCTCCATCAAATGAAATTGCTTAAAAAACAAACAAAAAAAACAGGTTTCCCAAAACATTTTCCTGATTTTCTGTTGTTCAGACAAACATACTGTATATTTCCGCTATTGGTTGGGTCAATGTTGCTATGTTGGGCTGATTGAGATGCTAAAATAAACAGCAATGTTTTGATAGCACCACAGAGCCACTGTGTTTGAACGTTCGGTGGGGGGTCGTTCTATGAATTGCTTATAATTATCCTTGCAAATTAAGGGTAAGTTTACACGACAGCGATGTACTGAAAACGTAAAAGTTTTTCCTTTGTGGTTTTGAAAAGTTTTGCGTACAGATGACAATGTGGTCAAAGCAATCCCCGTTCACACGGATCCGCGAAAACAACTAAAAACGCTATATTATGCATGCCAGGCCTATAGTTGGCGATGTCACTTTGAAAAGAAACACTAAGCACATGCGCACACAAGCATTCTTCCACTGAGTGTTGAATACACTCAGTGAAGATGGTGAAAGCACTGAGCAATTTTGTCTGGATGGACGATGAGGTTGCTTTATTACTACAAGTGACCCTGGACTATAAAGCACCTTTTTAAGGACTCCAACTGGTGATCTCATGTTGGTCTGTTCATGCCTATAGACTGAACACGTAATAAGCATGCGCATGATGTCATAGTTTTAAAAAAATGCACATTTTTGTATGTTTACACAGAGATGATAACGGCATTATTTTCAAAAACTTGCACTTTGAAACCCGTTTTCAAAAGTTTGTGTTTTCAGGCACCAAAACGCCGTTGTCGTGTAAACGAACAGCCAAAACGCATAAGAAGTTTTCCATTTTTTGTTGAAAACATTATCTTGTAAACGACCCCTAAGTTGGGATAGGAGAAAGTATTTCAACATCCAAAAAATTACACACTTCACCTTTAATGCAGTTATTTTGGATTTTTGTATTGGTTTATGTATAGAAAAATGGTTTCTAATGCAAAGTTATCAATGATATATTGTATTTTGTTTTCTCTTGCTCTCTAAAGGACAATGAGTTTGGCAGAATGGGTGCCAAACTGAAGGAATTGTTTGAAAAGGAGTTCCAGACCATCTTCACTATCTAATAGCATCTCGCTTTCCAACTCTGACAGTGTCCTAATGATGTCTAATTAAGTTCTGATATACAGAGGCGGGCAAAATACATTTGAATATTCATTGGATCTCATTATAATGTATATAAGATCATGTAGCAATTCAACATTTATGGCTTGTTTGGTGTGCAGTACTGTGTATTGTTTTAAAAGAAAATATGATTTCCATTGCATCAAGGCAATATAATTGCTGTTAAAAGATTCAATATTTTTTTTGTTGCATACAGGATATGGATTTTTATTTGTGTTGCACATAGGAGATTTTTTTTTTTATTATTATAATCTTTTTTGCACATACTAATATAGATGGCATGGGGCTTTCCTGCCTTTGCTGACAAGAAATTGATGTACAAAGTGACAAAATCCGATTATATTTGATGTTTAATATATAGCTCTGTGAGACAAAAACTCAGATTAACATGGAAAATATGTTACTTATTGCTTTACATTACATTGTGTCGCACCTGGTTAGGGCATAGTGTTACAGCTTCTTTGGGTTAGCTATGTTAACTTTGGTGAATTTTTTTCTACACAATTTTGGAATGGCCAATTCCCACTACTTACTAGGTCCCCGTGGTGGCGCGGTAACTCACCACTATCCGGGTGACGGAGGACAAGTATCAGTTGCCTCCGCTTCTGATACAGTCAATCCGTGCATCTTATCGCGTGGCTTGCTGTGCGTGACACTGCGGAGACTCACAGCATGTGGAGGCTCATGCTGCTCTCCGTGATCCACACACAACTTACCACATGCCCCATTGAGAGCGAGGACCACTTAATCACGACCACAAGGAGGTTACCCCATGTGACTATACCCTCCCTAGCAACCGGGCCAATTTGGTTTCTTAGGAGACCAGGCTGGAGTCACTCAACACACCCTGGATTCAAACTTGCGACTCCAGGGGTGGTAGTCTGCATCAATACTCGCTCAGCTCCCAGGCCCCAAACTTTGGTGAATTTTAAACTTGGTGATTTGAGTTACAGAGACGATTGGTGACCATTAAAGGAATAGTTCACCCACAAATAAAAATTCTCTCAGCATTTATTCACCCCTATGCCATCCAAGATGTGTATGACTTTCTTCTGCTGAACAGAAATTAAGATTTTAGAAGGAATTTTTAGCTCTGTTGAGCTTAAAAAAGCACACAAGTAATTAATAAGCCTCCAGTGGTTTAATGTATGTCTTTTGAAGCAATATGATAGGTGTGGGTGAGAAACAGATAAATATTTATGTATTTTTTTTTTTTTTTTTTTACTTAAAATTTTCACTTTCACAGTTTTCTTTGTTTTTGGCAATTCACATTCTTTGAGCATATCGCCACCTGCAGGGCAGGGGGAGAATTTATAGTAAAAATAACTTAAATATTGGTATCTGTTTCTCACCCACACTTATCATATCACTTCTAATTATACAGATTTAACTACTGGAGTCATCTAGATTATTTTTATGCTGCCTTTTAGAGCTTCACAATTTTAACCCTTTAAGTTTAACTCTATGCAAATGAGTAGTGATGCAATACAGCTACTACTAATGGAAATAAAGTCATTGGCAACCTTTAGTTGGCAATTTAGTGGCTGTCAGTGTTAGTGTACCCTAAAGTGTAATTTCTGCACCACTCGAATTAAACCGAATTGCAAAAATAACAATTATTGCCAAACAGGTTTCCAAAAAGCTCAGAAGAGCCATACTGTTTACACCTATGAACGGCTAACTTATAGTTGTCTGTGCACATTAAACTAGGATCAGTAAAACTATTTTAACAGAAAAAAACGACACACTTCACCTTTAAGACCTGAAGTTCAATGAGCAGGTGTTTAGTGATTAAATGGGAATATTTATGTGCTTTGTTGGTGTTTTCATTGTGATTTGTAGGTTATAATTCAAAATAAATTTAATTATGTAAAAAAAATTTTTTTTTTTTTTTTACATTTTTAATTCAAGTTAACATTATTTTAATCAACTGCCATTTATTGTGTTTTTTTAAATAAACAAATAAATAAATGTATTTTGTCATGTAAGTTTTCTGTTATGTGTATATTTGATATGTATTCAATATTTTGCTGTGTAAGTGTTGCTATTAGGAATGCAGACATCACAGGTGTGATTAGGTGGAGAAAACGTGAAAAAACTGGAGGGGAGGGAATAATAAGTAAATTAGATGGTGTGTTTACATATTGTATTTGTCTGTATATGAGACGAAGGGAACCAGAACAAGAAAAACTGACAAGAGAGGTGTGCACAACATAAGGTGGAGTAAGTACGTTATGTCTTGTGTATGCAATTCCATTGTAATTTAAATAAAAAAATAAGGGTCAGAAAACAAAAATCTCATATTTAAGATAGCACAAATGATACCTCATTTTGCAAATGTTTTCTGTACTTTTTTCTGCGACTCAAACCCAGATTGGACTTGATCTCAGTCCAGGAAGGAACATAATATGGCGCTGTGTTTATGCGTTTGCGCTGTTTTGTTTCAACATTTATTGCCATACTTTCAGTTTCGTTTCCGCGTCAGAGTGTTTGGAAGGGAGATACTGCACACAAATCAAAATGGATGATTCACTCCGCTTCTTTCAAATAATTATTAATAATTTTATATATAGTATAGTGACGGTGTGAGCCCTCAGGGTATTGTTTATGCATTTTGAAACAATTCAAGGTAAGTTCGTATCACCGTGCAATATAATCTAATGTCCAACTATATCTTAATTCAAAACTTTTCCCTTTCACATATTTGTATAGCATATCTGTACATATTTCCTGAACATGATTATGTCCTATTGTGTATTTCTATTTTTGTTTCGTTTTTTACTTTATTTTAGTTCTATTATTTGTGTATCGGTTGTCACATCTGTGCACCGGAAGCTGTCACCAAGTCAAATTCCTTTTGTGTGTTAGCATATTTACTTTCTGGTTCTGAAAAGGTCTACATAGTTACCACTTGCAGGGTTATACAATCAATACGGAAGCTAAAAGAGGCCTTGCGTTATTATTTTTTTTCTGTCTCGTTTTCTCGTGATCTCGACATAACTAAGGTTGTTTTCTCGTGATCACGACTTAATTTTCTCGTGATCTGAATTAAAGTGATTTATTTATTTTTCAATTCAGGGGCATTTTTACTTTTATTTGGGCGTATTTTTTCATAAAGTCATACAAAGTTGTCCAATTCTCAGATACTCAAATTCAATTGAAATGGTAACTAGGCTACGGTGTGTTAACGCATAACTAGATTAAAATATTAAGAATGTAATATGTTCAATAATATTTTACTTGGCCCAGAAAAAAATATTAAGAAATATATATACAGCGTTAATAAAAACAAATAAAAACAGATTTAAAAATGTTTGGTTTTGTCAAATGTTTTAATATGATGATAATGGCTTGATCCTTGCAAAATTAAAAAAAAAAAATACATCTAAATCCTTAAAACTGATATGGTCAATGTTAGGTGTGTTTCAGAGAAGCACAGAACATGGACGAACAGTCAGACACAGATTCTAACAGTAAATCTGCATCAGAGTGGGAAGCAGAGAGTGCGGAGAGCAGCTCGGGATCTGACTGGCTAGGCGAGAAAAGAAAGAAAGCACAACGAGGGCAAAAAAGGAAGATGAAAACACAACGCTGCAAAGAGACAGGTCCATCTTCCTTCCGTACAACAAACAAAAAGAGACAACCCAAAGGTAAAAGTACAAAAGTAGGCATTCCAAATGTATTTAAGTAATAAAATTACAATAACCAATATATATTAGGGCTGTCAATTGATTAAAATTTTTCATGTAATTAATTAGATGGTGTCCCGATTAATTATTCGTGATTAATTGCATTTACAAATATTTGCTGAGAAAGCCTCTCATATAACAATAACTCAATATATAATGATTATACATATTTATATCAACATATAATTATTATTTATATCAATATATAATTATATAAAAAAGTTTTATATATATATATAAATATTCAGATAATTCAAATGCATTACATTCCTGTAGCAGAAGAGTTAATCATTGATAAGACAATACAAAAAGCGGCTTTATAATACAATGTATTGTTTACTACCATATTATTGATCATAAGTCAATCATTGGCACACAGTTCACAGCAATCCATTTCACAAGTGAATTTGTCAATCAGTTGGAGATTTATTATGAGGGCTTGTTTAAGGACCCGTCAATTTACACCTACGTCAGACATCTCGGGTGTGTTGCGTCATAAACATAAAATGTTTAGGTCACTGTGTCAAGTTAAATATAGTTTAATACTCAATCTTTAAACATCTTGAGATCCCTTAGATCGCAATTGCGCTCATAGTGTTTTGAACGCAAGAACGTAACGTGTTGTTCTGCCTACTGAAGTGTTTTCTTCACTGTATAAACTGCGCGTTGCTCATACAGCTGAAGTTTCACTTACTGCCCTCTGGAGTAAACAGGTGGTACTACAGGTGGTAAACAGGTGGTACTACAAGCTTGCATTTCTCAGGACTCTTCCATATTATGGTCCATGGGCATGCGATTAAATGTGTAAATTAAATTTTTTTTTTAATTATTTAACACGTTAAATTGACAGCCCTAATATATATATATATATATATATATATATATATATATGATAAATTAAGATTAAAGTTGCACTCAGTAAGTTTCGTTCATGTTGTCTTGTACTTACAGTGACACCTAACGGTGTGGATGCAGCAACATTAAAACGCAGTTGTTTTTAGTTTCAGATGCCATTGTAATAAATCACCGTTCACATTAGGCCATGATTAAGTTTATTCACGAGTGAAAGTGTCCAATAAAAGGAAAGATACAGAGATTAAGCATTAAGTATTCAGATGGTCATGTGATTCTAACATGGCAGCACCCTTGAGGGGACCCTCTCCATGTAGAATAAAACAGCTTTTATAAGGTTACTGATATGAATGGAGTCTTCATCTTACGTGAATCATTATATTTATAATTATGTTTCAAAATTGCAATTAATTTCTTTAGGAGAAATACTTTATTTAATAAGAAAAAAAAAATACTGAGCGCAGCTTTAAGAAGATTAGTAGTATAACACTTAAAGGCCCATGAAATTGCATGATGAGTGCAGATCTTCTTTTATCAGAAGGATATAAATGTGCATATTAAGATTAATTTTGTCAACATTTAGGAGACTACACTGGCATATAGATGGCTTCAAAGCTAATAGAGTATACCTAAAAGCCACAAAACACTTTTTATTTTTTTATTTTATTATTATTATTTTCTTCCCACTTTGGAATGCCCAATTCCCAATATGCTGTAAATCCTTGTGGTGGTGTAGTGACTGTCCTCAATGGGTGGCAGAGTACAAATCTCAGTTGCCGTCAATCCGCGCATCTTATCACGTGGCTTGTTGAGCATGTTACCGCGAAGACCTAGCGTGTGTAGAGGCTTCACGCTATTCACCGCGGCATCCACACACAACTCACCACGTGCCCCACCGAGAGCGAAAACCACATTATAGTGACAGTGAGGAAGTTACTCTACCCTTCCTAGCAACTGGGACAATTTGGTTACTTAGGAGACTTGGCTGGATATTTATTTATCTTAAATAAATATTCCGGGTTCAATACAAGTGAAGGTCAATCAACTGCATTTGTGGCATAATGTAGATTATCACAAAACATAATTTCGAGTTATCCCTCCTTTAAAAAAAAAAAAAAAAAAAAAAACGCAAAAAATCTGAGTTGTGAAGCTCTTACAATCTGTAAACTGTAAAATACTCAATATTTCAAAAGTATTGCCACAAGACAATGCTTGTTAAAATGATCTTAGTGTTATAATATCACTTACTAACCTTTTCTGTGTAAAGTTATAGCCAATTTGACAACTTTGTTGCTATGAAGCTTTACACTTACACTTTAAACCCTAAAACACTAAAATGACCGTAAAAACAATGATTTAAACTACTTTACAGATCAAATAAAAGACACGTTTATAGAATAATTAAAGTGCTTTTTATAAAATTATAGTCTTTATATTTCTGCCTTTAAACCCTCCAAAAATGTACCCCATTCACTTCCATTGTTAGTGCCACACTGTAACCTAGAGTTGTGCTTTTTTTAAAGAAAAGGAGGGACGAGTCTGAATTTTTAACGTGGTAATCATGTCACAAATGCTGTCGATTGACCTTAACTTGTTTTGAACCCTGAATATTTCTTTGATGATACATACTCAAGTTCTTACTAGCACTTTTATCCTTTCGAAACAAGATATATTTCTATAATGCTTAATCAAAAGCCCTGTTCCCTTGACACATGACTTTTGTTTCAGACTCCAGCCAGTCGGTTGGACACACAATTAAAGACAAATCTCAACTTCCTATTACATGTGGGGATAAAGAGGGTGTCCTATACTTGGATAAATATGAGAACGGTAGGTTTAAAACAGTTTTAATGTGTTTCTATGTTTTAATGTATCTATGAAGAGTCCCATCAATGTTGTATAATGTCTTGGAAAAACTTGAATACAATTTATTCTGGTGTTTCTCAACAAGTTTTTATGAGTCGGATCCTCTAAAACAATTCCATAACACATTGAAATATTGTCTGAATAAATTAAAATAAATATTTTTGTGTCTTCAGCGGAGAAGTGCATCTTAAGTGAAGAGCAGTGGTTCAAGCCTACAGAGTTTGAGAAGTTTGGAGGGAAGGGAAAGAACAAAAAGTGGAAGAGCAGCCTTCTTTGCAATGGTATTCCAGTACTGAAACTCATAGAGGTGTGTAAAAATGGGTTATTAACAGTATTTAAAAAAATATCAAATGCAATTAGAATTACCATTAAATAATTGTTAAAATTACCAGTACTAATAAATATTGTATGTAATTTTATGGCAAAATAGTTAATAAATCTTTTAATAATTCCTTTAAATATAGACATAGGAAAGAAAATAATAAAACAACACATTAATTATAATTTTATCACATGATCTTACTGTGTTCTTTCTTTCTATTCATAGGATGGATTTCTCTTATCCCCAAACTTTAAGAAAAGTAGGGTTAAGAATGGACAGGTTTGGCTATTTTTATATTACACAACAAATTAACAGAAAAAAATGGTTGATATACTTTGTGAAACAACAGGCAATATATCACTCTTTCACTGTTGTCGCACAGAGTAACTCAAAGAACAAAGAACAACCTGAATCCTCAGTTGTCACTGGCAGGCTCAGAAGAAAAGAGGTTAGAGGCTATAACAAACTGCACCATTTTATTGTTCCATGGCCTATGCAATAGATATCAACAATACTGGGGTTGCTTTTACAATAGTTAAAAAGTGGTAGTTTTTGATAATGGAATAGCTGAGGGTCTATGTTCTAAACTCACCTTAAATCCTTAAATCAGTTATTTAAAACTTGAACTTCAGCATTTGTACTGCAGGGAAATTTAGATCTAGTTCCCATATTCCACAGCACTGATTTCATCTCTTATTTTTGCCACAGTGCAGGACAGAATTGTGCCCCTCCAACAGTTCAGATGACCAAAGCTCTGGTCAGTATAACAGTAGTTCATAACCAGACAGTGATCTTTTACTCATTAGAATAAACAACAATACAGAAATTGCAGGATTCTGGTTATGATTTTACTCCCAGTTTAAATTTTATGTTTAACAACTTGAGCTCAATTTGCATTTAGAATAGGGCTGATATTAAATATTAAATGATGACGCAGGAATTCAGAATAAGAAGCATTTTATATGTTTATAATTTTCTTTCCTTTTTGCTTGTGTTGTCAGAATCTCTGTCAGAATCAGATGAGATGGACAAAGTCCACTATGAAGATGATGACGACAGTGCTGAAGATGATGATGATGATGATAATGATAATGATGTAGATGATGATGATGATGTAATTGACATGGCCATGTTTGAAGGTCCCACCCTACCTGTTACCTGTGGTTCTGACTCTGGCATTCTTCACAAGTATCGTTTTGCCTTAGGTTTGTGAGTAGGCAAATGTTTTATGAATTACTTCAAATGTTTAAGCTGTTTTGAATTTCTACTCTACTAGCATCACCAAACGAAATTGCAAAAATAATGTGAAATGGTCAAACAGGCACTCTAAATGCTCCTGTAGTCCCATCCCAAAGTCATGCCATTGGTCGTAGAAATGGAAGCCTAAGCAATAATTCTCACAGAGGACACATAGTAGCATCACGTCATTCGTTCATTCATTCATTCAATTCTGGCATCTCATCCAATCATGATCTAGCCTATGCCTTTTAAGGTCCCACAGCTGTGTCTCATTGCTCATTATGCCGCATTACTTTCACCCACCACCACCCCAATTCCACCAGTTTAGGTCCCAACTATATCTTGCTGTCGGGGTTAAGCTCCTCTCCCCTGTCGCCTTCTGGCAGGTTCTGATGGTTCGAGCGAGAACCCTGGTGCTGAACCGTAGGAGGGTGCTTATGCCAAAGGAAACTAATTTATCACTAACTGATGTCATTCCATACTATTGAGAGAAAGAATTTTAGCATCGACAAAACTAAACACACTTTCAACATGTTGTTGTTTTTTCAGTCAAATGTTCTTCACATTTTTAACTATGTCTGTAAAAGTTTCTAAGACAAGCTACATATTGACAGTTAATGTAAATGTTTATCTTGAATTGCTCTGCAAAGTGGTACCTGTAGTTCAACTGGTAAAGCATCATGGGTCATGGGTTTGATTCCCAGAGAACAAAAATGAAAGATCAAATATCTGCCAAATACTGTACGTAAATGTAAATGGTACAGAGCCCCTATGTTGTGCTGTTATGTCGCTATCCCAGGGCATTGTGGGAAATGCATAAGGACTGAGGACCTCTGGCTGACACCTGACGATTTCATCAGACTGAAAAAACCAGAAGGATCATGGAGGAAAGATATTGTGTCCCATGGAGTACCCCTTGGACAGCTTATAATGGTAAAAAAAAAGAAAAGAAAAGAAGACTGAGCCATTGTGGACAGAGCAAGGAAAAAAGGGAAAACTGTTATATAAGAGAAACTATATCAAAATATTCATATTTTCAAAAATAACACTGATCAGTGGGTTTTTCACTGCTTTACAGAAAAGAGTTCTGATACTACACATAATCAACTGCGAATGCGACATCTGCCAAAATCTGGATCAATATGCGGTAAGCCATAACTCACAACAAAGATAAAGGTGACGTGTTTCATTTCTGCGCTACTAGTGGCATGAAACGGAATTACAAAAATAAAGCATGTTTTCAAACTACCTTTGCAATACCCCTTGTGCTGCCTTCATGTGTTATCAGAATGATCCTACTTCCCACTTCTGAAGTGGTAATTACGAGTACATTGTGTTCAAGTGCTTTGTTGTCAGAAAAACATTAATTCATATATATTTCTTGAGGAACTATTTTGACACCAAATAACATTACTTAGCTTGCTGACGATAATGGAATTTTTTTGTCAAATACAAGCTATTTTTACAGTGTGAAAATGTAAAACATGCATCAAATAGTTGCTGATATACATAAATGAATATGGCCAAAACAGTAAGCGCTAACAATGAGCTGTATTTAGAAAAATATATAAAACCTGTCATTCACTAAAGAAACCGTACTGTCCTCCGCCATGTTGAAAGTTTAGGACTCCTCCCATCTCAAACGCTGATAAAAAAGTCATTGAGTTTGTGACGAGTTATAGGTGATTTTTTAAAAACAGAATTGTTTTATGTCCTTGACCAACAGAATGATGACGTGTGCTACATGTGTAACTCTGAGGAAGAACTCGTGTGCTGTGATGAGTGCCCAAGAGCTTTTCATCCAGACTGTCACTTACCCACTGTAGACAACAATTCACCTGGGTGAGAGAAAGAGAGAAACAAAGCATGCTGGTTTTGACCAAGACTAAGCACATTGACTTTGCATGACATTGTGTGTTTTGTGTGCTGTCTATAGAAGCCAATGGACCTGTACATTTTGTGTGAAGAAGAAAATGGTCTCCAGTCAAATGCCTCAACAGGATATTTTGAGCAGTCCATTTTCTCATTACAGACTGGTAAATTCACATCACACACACAGATACACACAAGGCTGTTCATTTTGTACCACACCCTAACTTATTTACCCTAGCATCACCAATTTCTTTCCATTTTGAATGTTTTCGAGTGAGCAAGTGTGTTATAAGTGGTATGGGGGGTCAAGGCCCCAACATACTTCTGGAGAAGTTCTTCTACAAAGACATTATGGCTTATAGTAGAATTCACACTAGATCAGTAAAAGAAGCTTTTTTTAATTGATGACGCTAATGCGCTAACATGCTATTCGCGACCATAATATTCGCAGATTAAACCCTGCTATTGTAATTTTTTGATGACATTGATACAACTGCAAATATGGGTGTATAAAAGAGTAATAATGGGCAGAATGCAGACAATGATGAAAAGAGAGCCATTTCTTGATGTGTAAATTGCTTTCAGCTGCAGATGGCGCATGAGCAAAAGGGCGCTTGAGAGTATTTGATTATAGATTTGATTCCTTCTGTAGACTAATTAAACAAAAACAAAAAAACTCATGACACGGTCTTGGAAAAAGTCTCTATGCGTACAATCGTACAGATGTAGGTACATTTGCACTAACTAGCAAATAACTGCACGGCGTGAACGGGACTTATCAGCCTCTAAGTAGGTGGAGCTCCAGGTCACACCTCTAAGTAGGTGGAGCTCCAGGTCACACCTACCGATGACATGGAGCAGTGGCAGTAAGATGGTGTTTAGCAGCCGTTGATAAGTTATCCTAAAAGTTCACCCAGGCAAGCTGTTATGAACCACTGAGACAGAATCAGATTTTGTTTAAATGACGTTACACCTGTTTGATCTTCGATTTCATCTGAAGTATATCGGGGCCTTAATTCAGTGGCAGAAGCCAGCAAACTGAAATGGCTAAAAACACTTTTAAACTATGTGGTAACAAAGACACTGTTATACTTTCATCAAGATTTAAAGGGGGAAACATCTGTTTTTCTCTCTGTGTTTGGTTCTTTTTCAGTACTGCCAGTATTTGCTGTTATACCTGCTGCATGAGAGCACAACTGACCCCTTCACAAAAGTAAACCCCTTATTTTTTAAAGCTTTGTAGTGATTGCGATCTGTGCTGCTCTGTTTGATTTTAGTATTTAAAGTTTTTTTATTATGTATATGCATGTGTTTGCACTTCTGCTCTCCAGGTTTCAGGATACAGTGAGGACATTTCTGGCCCACAGATGCTGGGCAGAGCAAAGCTAAATCTAAAGAACAATGATTACCAGACAGTGGGCGACTTTGTTAAAGATGTTGAAGATGTTTTCCAACATTGCACCTCCAACAGGGTGAGTTTCACCTGGACTTAATCTAATTTTCTTATCATTTATGTTTGGCTTTTTATTAGATTGAGTTGATAGATTAAGGGTAACGTTAAGGGTAATGGGAAATGGGAAATGTGCCATATGGCTAAGCACATCTGAGTACTGTGCTCTACATGCGCTCAGCACCAGGCCACGTCTCCGCCAATTTCATGAAAATTTGAATAGAGTCAATTACATTTAAAATATGACAAGAGTCTTAAAATTTTGTTGCAGAAAGTTATTCTTTACCGTTTTGCTTTACTGTGTCATTTTCACAGATATAATTCAAACCTTTCTCTTTTCTCTGTAGGATAATGACTTCTGTAGAATGACCCATAGGCTGGAGGAACTGTTTACGAGGGAGTTTAAAAGCATCTTTAAAATCTTATAATATCATGTCTTAAGCAAGATTTTCTTTTGTTATACCTGATGGTAACTTTTTAGTCTATTTAACAGTAACAACAGGAAAAGAAATAATTAATGTGTACACAAAACTTGTGTGAGAAGGTGGAGGTGTGATCATTTGTAATAACTGTAATTCGTGTAAAATGTGTGCCTTATGAACAGTGTTGGGTAAGTTACTCTAAAAAAAGTAATGAATTACTAACTACTAATTACATCTTCTACTGTGTAATTAGATTTCTGTACTAATTACACTTTCTACAAAGTAATTACATTACTTTCTTAAAACCTTATAAACCTCGACCAAATGAAAAATACAAGGATAGACATGAAATTGTTCTTTTCATTCTTTCAAATAAATCATATAAAATCAAATAAATTATTCATGAACTGGCCACAGAATTTAAGGGGGCTGCATTGAATTAGAAAACATAGATTTTCTATTTTCTATAGATTATCTATTAGATTTTAATTTAACATTAGATGTTGCGTTTCAATTTTAAATGCACTATTGTTTTATACAGAACTGTTCTATAGTCTATACAGTATTTAACACAATTACATCAGCAGTAACTAATTCAATTACTGAAAATTAAGAGTAATCTCTCTATTTTTTTCTCAATGAAAAAGTCATCTAATTACTTAGTAATGCATTACACCCAACACTGCTAATGAAATAGTTGATTTATTGTATTTTGTTATTAATCATGAACTGTTGAGATGCAGAACATTTTTCTGTTTGAATATAGGGGAGACTGGAGCTGTTTGACACATGGGGAAGTTGTCACAAGGGGGGTTAGTGTGTTGGTCTCAAGCACCTAGTTCAAACCCTTCTTAAACATTTTTTTATATATATTGTACAGTATTATTATTATTGTTGTTGTTCTTGTTTGTGAATTCTATCCTCCAAACTAACATTTTAATGTGGTTATTTTGCTATAGCTGTTGGGTAAACAAGTGAACATAATAAAAGCATACACTTACGGCACAGGTCAACACTGGTACGCCTATATAATGAAGGTAGATTTTAAACTAAAAGGTTGAACTGTATTATTTAGGACTGGGGTAGTTTTCATAAATGTCAGGTCGGGACCAGTTGTCACATTTTTATATATGTTTTTTAAATGTAAATGTATTAATTATAATATTTGTTGGCCAAAACAATGGTTTCATATTTTGAAATAACAGTGATAATGTTCAATAGCTTTTTGTGGAAGACTTATTGTATGTATGTGCATATAGATTCAATTACTCTGATGTCACTCCTCAGGAAACAATGCTTCTGGCTTCCTTTCAGCAGCTTATTTCAATGGTGGAAATAAGCAGTGCTGCAGTTTTAATAATCTTTTAACCCCTTAATGATGGGTGGGTCAAAAATTTAATTTTTTTAACAGTTTAATGCATGTTTAAACTGTGGAATTGATTGAGATCCAATATATCATTTGAATGATCAGGGTCTCAAGATTTGATATTTTAAAGAGACTACAACAAAAGGATTTTATTAAACGTGTCAAGAGTGAAAATAAAAACACGGAGAATTAAACCACAAGTTCTGACCTTTATTATCTTCCAGTCAAACACAGATGAGCACAATCCTCCAATCTTCAGATCATTCTGCCTTTGTTCAGATTTATCTAATTCAACACGTTATCATTCGTTCTCTGCAAAATCTTGCTGTAAAGTGTTTCAGTAGCAAAACACCCAAACGTGATATTTAGGAGGGTCTTACGAACAAAGGAGCCCTCCCTCAAAATTTTCTGTGCAGTTGTGATTGGGTAGTCATTCAGAATTGCCAAACACGACAGTCCACACGAGTGATGTAAAGATTTGCGTCATCCATGTTTGTCTCTGGATAAAGCCGGCCAATGAAAAGCTAGATCACTTCTGACTGATGGGTTGTGTAGCTAATGAAAAGATGAAAACAATGATGTGAGGGTTGTATATATCCCTGATGCCGATTTGTGAACTAATGTGAATGTTCAGAGTAGAAAACCTCTTGCAATATTAACAAGAGAAAATACAACATAGCTGCATACCACGGAGGTGCCGTCCATTTAAGCAAGGTAAGCTTGCTTACCTAACAGAAGAGTGAAAAGAAAATGATACTATGCAGTCTTAAATATGCTGCTTGATTCCCTGTCTAGTGGGGCTGGAGCACATGGACTTTGAATTTAGGTTGTGTTGTTGGATTCATTGAGGATGTTCTGTTGCCCATCTTGGCCTGCTGGAGTTTTGTTGTTGCCCTTGACAGCTGAATGCAATCATCTTTCTTCCGACATGGTTTTATTCTACTCATCCTTGGATTTAAGGCATTTGAATTCCTATGCCCGTCTGTCAGATGGAGTTTACAACTTTTGCGCTGCTCTTGGAATTGCACGTCGCCCCCGGTATGTCCATCGATGGTCACAGAGAAAAACTGCAGATTAACGACTGATTCCTCTGACAACCACCACATATCAACCATCAGGTCTTCACACTGTCTCCCTCCGACTGGTGCAAGTGATGTGAAAGCGGAGTGTCAATTTTGATCATCTCAGTTTGCTGAAACACACATCTTTTATGTCACCGCAAAACACAGATGTCACCAAAATTAAGATGGCCCTCATTAATGCACAATCGTAATAAAAATAAGTTTTTAAAGAACATGGCTAATGATGAAGCTGACCTCACATGGAAAGGGAGACTATTCCAAAGAAGGACATTATTTTGGTTGTGGTTCGGCTGTGCTCCTCTGCACGGATGACTGTGGTTCGGGGCACCGCTGTACACATGAATACAAGACATCTTATCAGAGTGAATGGACAAATAAGTACCGAAAGAAAGGAAAAGGCAGATATCAGAAAACATGTAATATGAGCTCTTAAGTGCCATGTCTCATGCTGTTGTCTTGACTTATTGGAAACATTGATATTGTGTGTGTGTGTGTGTGTGAGAGAGAGAGAGAGAGAGAGAGAGAGAGAGAGAGAGAGAGAGAGAGAGAGAGAGAGAATGTATTCATCACTTTGTGGGGACCAAATATCCCCATAAGGATAGTAAAACCCGACATTTTTGACGTTGTGGGGACATTTTGTCGGTCCCCATGAGGAAAACATCTTATAAAGCATACTAAATTATGTTTTTTGAAAATGTAAAAATGCAGAAAGTTTTCTGTGAGGGTTAGGTTTAGTGGTAGGGGATAGAATATAAAGTTTGTACAGTATAAAAACCATTATGTCTATTGAAAGTCCCCATAGAACATGGAAACCCAATGTTTGTGTGTGTGTGTGTCAGAGGTCTTTGTGTGTACAAACACACATTCACATATGTGTTCATCTAAAGGATACCATTTTTGCTGAATACTTAATATTTCAGTATTTTGTAGTCTAATCCGTTCATTTTTAGAGGCCGGTCATTTTTGACACAAAATAAAACCAATAAATATTGAAGAAATTAAGAAAATTGGATTAAGCAAAAAAATACCAGAACACAACATCAGGGTTACATAAAATATATTAAAATAACCCCCCCCCCACCCCCTTTCTTTACTGTGTCCAACTGCAATTCTGATTTGTAACCAGAGGCCTATACCATCAAGGTAGTTGTACAAACTCAGGGTTCAGGATTGGTTTCAAGCTGACAAAACCAAACCAGTCCAATCGAGCTTCATTGGTAGAATGGTGCTGCTCATCAGTTTTCTCTGTCAACTCAGGCTTTGATCCTGAGTTTAAGTTTAGTTCACATGTGCATTCACATGAGTGAGTGATGTTTGCAGTGAACAGACAATCGTGTGAAATACTGTATATATAGAGAGAAATTCACTTCTATCAGGAAGACTATGAGTAAGTATGTAAGATGACATTTATTTGATGAATATAAAACAGAAATGTAATGTCTCTCTTCTGGCGGTCCGAGGAATTTGTACTCGGAACTGTCAAATCCTGCTGGAGATAGGAGGCAGGGGCGAGGGGCCTACCCCCATGCAGGACGGGACTCAACTGGTGGCGGTGGGGTGGTGGAGGTTGCCGTGTTAGCACACTGAAACAGCAATGTGAAAGATTGTGTGAAGACATATAAAGCAATGGCTTATATGAGATGCTAGGAATTACCCAGCAAATGGTGCGATTATATACAGCTGCTAGTTCTTCTCGCTAGAACTACGCTGCGCTTACATTTCTTGTGAGATTAGTCAAGCAAGCATTTCTGTTTACCTCTTCCTGCAGGATTTCATCTCAGGGTACACATAAAAATCTCAATTGTTTTTTTTTTTTTGTTTTTTTTTTTAAATGTTCTTCTGTATGTGACTTTTTCTTCTGTTCATGTAACTAATGGCTAAAACATTTGTAAAAGACTGAGAGGCCGTTCAGATCAAACACTTTCTTGCGTGAAAAAAACAAGATTACAATTGTTAACAGTTGAGAACTTTAAAAAAAATGTTGGTGCTCCTGCGTGAGACAATGGAAACACAATGATATGTTCGGCTTTAAACATGCAAACATTTTTCAGACAGCACTAAGGACCAGGATGTAATGCAGCTTTGATATCTGTGTTCTTTGAATTGACCAAAGAGGTCAGAGTGTGAAGTTTCAATCTTCTATTGGTCACGCGTCCTCTCGTCATCCAGATTCGCCGTTCAGAATTGCTTGAACTTTTGTACGCAGTGTCATACAAAATTTCTGAGGTTGAGTTTGCTTTTCTAGTCTGCAGCGTTTGGAAGATCCTACACAAAAGAGGATGCTTCTGAAAGTTTGGATACAACATTTTAATCAGATCTAAGGGGTGCTAGGGTGGGTTTTGATCAAATTTACCTTAAACCTAATGAAAATAATCAAATTAAAGAGTACTATTTCAGTCCTTTGTGATTTTCATGAACACATTGCAAAGAGTAGCCTTATCCTTACACATATATAACTCAATTTAATTTTAAATTTAACCGTAAGAATTATTCATTTAAGTAAATATCCTCCCTAATTAATGAATACATTTTATCTTAATATTCAACATTAATTTCTTCATCACAGATACAGTAGCACCCTATCCTCTCTCTCACATACAGAGGTGGAATTTGAATGGAAAATTTGTCTTTGTAATCAAAGACTTTGTCAACATAAAGTACAATTATATAGTGCATCTCCTATACATTAAAGTATTGCACATAAACTGACAAGATGTAGTCGATATCCATGCCAATAAGTGCCATTATAAGATTGCTTTAGCTTTACAAAGATTACAAATTAGGTTTCAGATGTCATTCAAACTGAGCATCGGTGTAATATTTTATTGTGCTATTGAGTACAGACTATGACCTTACATTCCTCAAAAGGAGATTTTTAGTTTGATCTTGTGCCTACAATAAAAACCATATAGCGATGACAAGCTGCCAATCTCCAAAAAGGACATAAAAGCACCATTAAAGTATCCAAGCCTTCCTACTGTCCATACAATAGATGTGTTTGAGAAACAGAAAGAATTTAAATACATTATTCACCAAAAATCCTCAGCTCTCAAATCCTATTTGTACATTTAAATTTGACACCAATATTACAAGACATGCAAGAATGTTATGATGTTAGCCGTCACTCAGCTCAAACCTAGTCAAGTTTTTGGTTCGATCCCCACAGTCATCACCATTGTGTGGTGTGAAGTCATTTTTTTTTGTGTGTGTAGCGCTTTTCACAACATGCATCATTTCAAAGCAGCTTTACAGAAAATCATGCATTAAGAGAAAACGAAACCATAAACCTAGTGTGACGTGTACATATATTTGACAGAGAACAAGTGCAGACACAGTGGGCATGACAGACATGTCCTTACAGGTCCAAGAGGCTGATGTGGCACTGGAGCATTAACAATAGCAAAGTATGATGTTGTACAAAATGATACAACACACATGCCTTAAAACATTAATTAGCAATCTTATTTTGTTACTTTAATTTCTTTCCAGTATGACCTGGTGTGAGGATGTGGCATGAGAAGCAGGCATTTGTAAGGTCAGGACCAATTAGTCTGTATTTTGCTAAGATTCAGGTACATAACATTCATACACTTACCAGTACAGCCATCAATACAATGCAGTTAACAAACAGGGGAGTCCACTACTTCTGTATGATTTGCATTATTTGAACCATAAGAACCTTCAAGTCAGATGTTCACATTACATGCACACTAATCATGTAAAATTGTGATTTGAAGAGAGGTTGATAAGTTTCATAGGTGTGGTCAAAAGACATTTGCAATAATACACTGAAACAGGAAGATCAGAGATCAACATTGGCTGTGTGGGGAAACGGAGACTGTCAGGTATGTTATGTATATTGTATCCTTGAAGAGAATATTATACCATAATATTTATGTTATGATCATCACACTAGACATAGACAAGTTATTTTGTCCTGTTTACACCTGGTATTTACATTTATCTCAGGTGATCCATTCACACATGGAATTTAAATAATAGTATGCTTTTATAGTATTGAAAAGAGCACTGTAACGTTCTTATTTTTTGTTTTGCTCCTCAGAAAGAAAAAAAAGACTTTCAAACTTGTTTTTATTTATTTTTTTACATTTGGGTAATTGTGTCTCAAATCCATCTCAAAGAGGAGGATGAGCAATAGCATATATATATATATATATATATAATGTATTTATTTATTTTAAGTTGCATGTCATATAAATGTTGACAAGTACCAAACAATCATCAGATGACAATAAACAAGGGATATTAAAAATAAATAAAAAATGTGGTGAATATAAATGAATACAAATAAATTATTAGACATTCAAAATCTCTAAATATTTAAATTACATTTCTCTAATTAAACTATTCAGCTTTATTCTACAAGACTTTACTCTAAATGTATATTGTTAGTAAGGCTAATCAAGCTGGCCCTGTCAATGCAAACACTAAAAAGGTCTATATCAGGGATGTGCCGTTCATACAAGCAAGGTAAGCAGTGCCTATCTAACAGAAGGGTAAAAAGAAAAATGACACTATGAAATATTTAAATATAATTGCTAATATAAACTACTGTTCCCCGTCTGTCGCTCACTTCGACGATGTGTCGAAGAAGCGACAATAGGGGTCTCTCTTGAGCGCCGAATATGCCTCTGATCTATGAAAAAAGGCCAATGAGAAGTTGGACGGAAAGGGAACGCTGTCTCCAAACAGAGACACACTCAACGAGGAGTATTGCGTCCTCACGGGCACTGGTCAGAGGCATCTCCCTGGTAGACATATGCAGAGCAGCGGGTTGGGCAACACCTAACGTCCTTGCGAGATTTTACAATATCAGGGTAGAGTCAGTTTCGTCCCGTGTTTTCTCAGGTCCGAGCTGGTAGAACTCGGTAACACGCTGACGGATTGACCATGTTGACCGCTTGAGCCTAGTGCGCTTTCCCTCGCCCTTTTGTGGGGCATTGGGGAAGGGTATGTGCAGTCTGAAACAGCTGGTCACCTTTGGACGTAGAATACCTGCCCGCTCCTGTGTCAGCAGAACACGTACACGTCCCAGCGCATGGCGTGATTTAAATTGGACCCCTAGAGTCGCTTCTTCAACACAATGTCGAAGTGAGCGACAGACGGGGAACGTCTAGGTTATGGATGTATCCTCAGTTCCCTGATGGAGGGAACGAGACGGTGTGTCCTCCCGGCCACGTCGCTGAGCCGAGCCACTGTCATGGCCGGACCATTTCCAGCTCCTCAGAAAAATCCTGAATGAACTCGGCGTATTTCCCCGCTTTTATACCTGTATGTTCGGGGTATGCAAATACTGTCTGCCAACTTCTCATTGGCCTTTTTTCATAGATCAGAGGCATATTCGGCGCTCAAGAGAGACCCCTAGTGTCACTTCTTCGACACAACGTCTCGTTTCTTCCATCAGGGAACGGAGGTTACATCCGTAACCTAGACGTTTTCATTCAAATTAGTCATCTTTCATCTCAGTTGAGCAGCACAGACAGTTATTAATTTATTCGTTTTGGCACCACTTATAAGCACTTTCTCTGATTCAAAGCATTATTTACCACTCCCGCTACAGATGGCCAAGGTAAGCGTGCTTACAAAAATAAGTCCTCCTTCCTTAATTCAGGCTACCTGATAGGCTCGATTAATTTCACGTAACTAATGCGTAATAGTGTAAGCATCAATGACTTTTGTGAATTGAGATTGTTTTTTTTGGTGGTCAGATTAGTTAATCTCTGCTGTCCAATCCAGTGGCTTTGAACTGTAGGAAAAGTAACATGTGAAGCCAATGATCATAGGCAGATTAACCATATGGGCAATTGAGCAAGTGCCCAGGGGCACCAAGTCTTCAGGGGCACCAACATAATCACTAATAAAAAATTCCAAAGCAATACATTTATGTGAGAACTATTTCTTCAAGATTTGAGTCACTCATCTGCACCGAGTGGGCATGACGCGCAACCATTACAGCATGAGCGCCAAAAAGCAATGAGGTAATGGACAAGCGGCAGCAAATAATTGGCAGTGCCGAATGAAAATTTTAAAAAGATAAAGAAAGAATACATTAAGCCAATTTACAAAACATTTCTTTACTCGTGTCACCAACGAGCATGAGCAACCAGGGGGATCCACTGAAGTCAAGATAGATAGCAGCACTAACGATGGCACAAATATTAGCTCTGTTAAACATTCAATTCAGCGACAGTGATGACACCTCTAAGCAGAGAAGAAAGCAACATGGACTTAGCACCTGTTGTTGACCTTTTGCAGTCATTAAACTCTTACATTTACATTTACATTTATGCATTTGGCAGACGCTTTTATCCAAAGCGACTTACAGAGCCCTTAGTACAGGGACTTATTACAGGGACAATCCCCCCAGAGCAACCTGGAGTTAAGTGACTTGCTCAAGGACACAATGGTGGTGGCTGTGGGGTTCGAACCAGCGACCTTCTGATTAGCTCGATTCTTATGTTGGCACACTTCGAGAGCAGTTTGCTGAGGTAGAAGAATCCGCTCATGCTATCAGTGTTACTCAGTCTTATCAATATGACTTTCGGAGCAGGAAAGAGAAAGCTGTTGGCGGACAAACCTCTGTTGATTGGTGGGAGTGAGAGATATAAGGTCAAGGCATATTATGTCATCATGGACAGACTCATATCATGCCTATCCAAACGGATTGATGCATACAGCTCTCTGTGTGTGTCTATGATCTTTTTGGTGTTCTATTCTACAGAAAGGGATTTGCGCATAAGAGCTGATAAAATCTCCACCACATATCCAGAAGACCTGGACAAAGCCTTGGCTGATGAACTCATTCAGTTCAGACATTTTAGCAAAGACAAGACTTCACCTGCAGAGTTGCTACAAATTGTTGATCGTAATGGACTTAAGACAACATTTCCTAATGTTGACTATTTCTGACCTTGCCGAACTGTGAAGGAGAGAGGTCTTTTTCGCCTCTAAAACAAGAGAAAAATGAACTTAGGACAACAATGGCACAGTAACAGCTTTCTAACGCTTTCCCTGCTTGCCATTGAATCTGAGCTGGTTAGGGGCTTAGATTTTGAAAACATCATATGCCAGTTTGCATGGTCAAAATCCTGATAGAGTAGTAGCCATAGTAAGGTGTTTGAGTATTTGTGCATAAAGTTTGTGATATAAAGTTTTTGTTAGTGCTTTTGTTCAGTACATCTGAAAAAGCAATGTAACAGCACACCAGTGGGCATATGCCTGTTAACATCGACTGATGACAGATGTTGTTAAATAAATATTTGATAACAGAGACTTCTATGACCTTTTGGTGTTCTATTCTACAAAGACTACAAAGTGTCATGTTGATTTTGGCAGTTTCATTAAAGTTTCACTGCAGAGTGGTTTGGGGTGGGGCACTTGTGCGGCTGTTGCCCTGGGGCACAATGAAGTCTTAATCCACCTATCCCTATGATGTCGAAACTATTAACGGTGGAGTGTGCAATTTTAATCCACGAATATCTCTTCACATTCGCTAGCTGTCCGTTCTGTGCACGTTGAAAAAACATATGTTGTTTATACACACCCCTGGTTCTGTAAATGGGAACATGAACAATGTGGATCAATCCACACAACACTGTCGTGATCACACAGCATTGGCAATGGGTGTGCATCACTTCCAAAGGCGGAGCTTCTGAAGGAGCACTGAAGGGAGGGGTGTGTTTGTTTGTCTGAGTTCAAATATCAGTCTTTCTCAGGAATCGCTTACTTGAAATGACGTGATGAGTATGAGGGGTATTGGCAAAGGTTGTTTGAATACATACTTTATTTCTGTAATTCCGTTTGGTGCCACTAATTGTGCAGAAATGACACACTCCACCTTTAACTGGAAATCTTTTCTTTTTCTTTTTGCTGTTAGTCAAAACAAGCTCTTCTGGCACTATGGTTCATAGTATGATTTCATGGACATAAACCTGCTCGGCTCAATATATGACAATCTTTCATTTTTGTGATATTATAGCAATATTACTGTCCTGAATTATAAAAAACAATTTGGTCATGAAGTTTGCCACTGTGACAATTGTTTTCATTGGCTGGAGGGTAACAATTTACATCAATAATATTTCTGAGACATATATACCCATATGAAGTGTAGTTGTATGCTGTTTGCAAATTGAAATCTGCAATTTTTGCTTAATGGGCAATTTTTTGAGCTGATCACCTAAGCTGTAATTATCATGCTACTAATCGCTCTGGAAAAAGCAGGATCCCTCCCTTTCTCACTGCAAGTTTTATGCTGTGACAAAGGAAGAAATTATGCGTAGCCTAAACCGTTTGGTTATTTTTGGGGAAATTAATGCGTAAATGGTATTAATGTGTAAATGGAGTCTGACAGTATGACATGATTTTGGATGGGACTCAGTTTATCAGTTGGTTTAGCTCATGATAATTTCACTGGTCATCTGAGCATTACCAAAACCTATTATTGCATTTTACGGCATTTTGTTTGGTTTGGTGTCAAATCTGACATTACATAATATTGCAGATCATGTCATATGTGTCAGCTGGCCGTAAAACCTAATCAAGTTAATTCCGCCTGTGCCTCTTATACCACCCCCTGACATCGGGGAACCATTTGAACGCTTTATTCTAGACAGCGATGGACCACGGCTGAGAACAATGTCTGGACATACATGCCTTCTAATGCTGATGTGTGCAGCAACTTTGTAACACTCGCTGAAAGCAAATGCTATATTGAAAGCACTTACTGTGTTCTTCTCCGCATTCAGGCTTCGTAAAGTAATTTCCATAAACTTCCCCAAGGGGGGAAAGTTATCCAGGGAATGGCAGAGGGAAACAGGACCAACTAGACCACACAGGAACAGGAAGGTGATCAGTGTAAACAGGATACTAGCACATATACAACTGAATAGAGAACAAGACACAAGATGAGCTGGCACTGGACATCAAACACGAGGAGACTAAAATGGGGAGAGAATCAAGAGGGTTTTTCCAGGGCAGGTGTTAACAATGAAACAATAACGAGCAAACAAGCATGCAGTGCTACAGAAATGATAACAAAGCCACTCTCACAAGCAGGCAAAACATCTGAGGTGGCCACAGGGCAAAGGTGGGTTCAGGAGGCCTGGGAGGTGGCCTCAGGGCAGAGGGGATAGAGTCCTGAGCAGCGCCCGCTGGACAGAGTTCAGGCGGGCGTGGCTCACAGGGCAGAGATGTGGAAGGCTTAGGGAGTGAAGCCATGGAAAGCTTGGGCACTGGATGCAATAGGGGAACAGTCTTAATAGCTGTGAGCACAGGCAGTGGCAGGGTAAATGTCTCCTTGGTCTTGAGAACTGGCTTAAGTACTGGTTTTAATTGAACTACATCACAATTGCAAAGAAAGCATATTGCATCTTCTCAGTTTATGTTGGTTCCAGCTCTTTGCCCATTGTTGTATGCATAGATCACAACCCTTTGAAATTTCTGTCCAGAATGTGCAATTCTATATAACTCCTAACCAACTGTACAGCAAATTATTGCTATCTGTGTGAACACCCTTTGATCCATCACATGGCATTTACAGCTCAGGTGATTAGCTCCAAAAGAAATTCTGGAACTAAGATCCCCCAAAGCAAAGATGACAGCACCCATGCACCGACTGAGCATTAAGATGAATGAGTATGCTAATTCATAGCTCGCTTTTTAGGTGAAACTTGGTATAACACTGTAGCTCATGCTTCACTTCATATAGGTCAATGCATTTTGCAATGGTAAAGGAAGTCATGTTAAAGAGCTTTTTTAAATATTAACAATCTGTTCTGTTTTAGCAAAGGTAAACACACAATCTACAACACTATGGACCTGGAATTTTTCACAGATGAGCAGTTGTTTGACTTTTTCTGTCAAAACAAGACAAACCTAACGACAATTAAAAAGCCGCTGATGCTTCTCCGGCATCTCAAGGACTGTAAAGTCATTACAGAAAGCCTTAATGAAGTAAGCTGGATTTTAAAATAATATCAAGCATTGTACTTAAATATGAGAACATGAGAAAAGTAACAATTGCATATACAGGCCAGTCTCATAAGGGAAACATCACTAGAGGCACTTTTTTAATGCACCACCAAAACGTATTAAGTTGTTAATCTCCAAAAATGTTACATATGGAACATCTGAATGGATGTTCCAGTCAAAAGGTTGGATACACCTGACTGAATGAATATTTCTCTCTATTCTGATGTCAAGGCTTATGCTTAAATGTTTTGTTAAGACAATTATATATTGTGTCCATACACTGTATGTGTGAGTTTCTTTACAATACTAAATCTTGAAAGTAAAGCTATGTTTCATTTCATTTAATTTGTACATGTCATGTAGATTAAAGAGAGCGAACCAAAAGCAGCCAACAAGTGCCCATCATATATGGAAACACCTTTAATACTGTTTAAAAAGCATCCCTGGTAGCACCTCATTTCCCTTTGAGTCATTTCATAGTTATATATTCTAAAAATTTGGAAAAACAGCTAGCTATACACTAAGCAAATTCTACCAGCTATTGTTTCATGGCAATAAAGAACCTAAAGAACAATTCAATGAGGACTAATCTCATGTCTACAAAACTCTGTTCCAGAAAAGAATCAGCTCTTCTTTTATGATATCGTTTCAATGTTGAAAAACACTTACTATTAACCAGTCACTTGTGATTAAATAATATATTGGTTTGTCTCATTTGTAGTGTTTATATGTGTCTAACCCTCCACCCTGCTGTTTATTTGTTGTTCTATCTCTCTTGAAGCAGAAACTTCTTGAGAACACTAATGAGTGTATCTACGAAGTGTTGGAGTCTATCGAAAAAAATGGAAAGAAGCATGTTAGAAGGTTTTGGGAATGTGTGAATCAGAACCATATCTTACACAGATACCGCCTGCTCTCCAAACTGACTGAAGAGCTGAGGAATTGTGAGAAAATTACCTATCTATCTATCTATCTATCTATCTATCTATCTATCTATCTATCTATCTATCTATCTATCTATCTATCTATCTATCTATCTATTTGTCTGTCTGTCTGTCTGTCTGTCTGTCTATCTCACCCTCTCTCTCTCAATGTATTGAGGTTGTGGACCTTGTTGTTTTTTTAAAACAATTGTCTAGTGCTTGAGAGACATACTTTGAGAAATGCTGCAGAGCGATCAAAGCCACGGGATGCTGGAAAAAACAGAGAAGTTAAAAAGCGGAGGACAGAGAGTAACTGTGCGAGCAACCAAGCTGGACCATCATCACAAGGCACTAACAGCCAGTGGAAGACATCTGAACATGTGAAAAGAGGTGAGTTCATTGGAGATTTGAGGATATCTATCTTCTATCTACTATTCTGTCTGTGTGTCATCGGTCTGTCTTTATAATGACACTGAAGTCTGGAAACTTGTGTTATTTCTAAAAAATTCCACAGCTCTTGATAGTCATTTTTTGAGGAACACTGGAGAGAGATCAAAGGAACAAAATTCTGGAAAAGAAGGATATTCTAAAAAGAGGAGGACAGAGAGCAACTGTGAGAGTAACCAGACTGGACCATCAACGCAAAGCAGTAAAAGGCGGAGGAAGACAACTGAACGTGTGGAGAAAGGTGAGTTCTCTCAGCAGACTAGGGAAGACCGGGGACAATTTGAACACACCTATTTAAAAATAAGCTTTATGACACTTATTCAACACAAGACAAGCTCAGTAAAGGTAAAGTTTACCTGAGGAATTGATGAAACCAGGATGCGCTGTGGGAAGACGACAAGCCGGTGGAGGGGTTGTGATGGTCTGAGCAATGATCTGCTGGGAAACCCCCATTCATGTGGATGTCATTTTGACATGCCATCCAACTAAACACCATTGCAGACCAGGTACAACCCTTCATGGCAATGGTATTCCCTGATGGCAGTGACCTCTTTCAGCAGGATAATGCACCCTGCCACACTGCACACATTGTTCGGGAATGGTTTGAGAAACATGATGAAGAGTTCAAGGTGTTTCCCTTGCCTCCAAATTCCCCAGATCTCAATCTGATTGAGCATCTGTGGGAGGTGCTGGACAAACAAGTCTGATCCACAATGGCTCCACCTTGCAATGTACAGGTCTTGAAGGATCTGCTGCTAATCTCTTGGTGCCAGATACCACAGGACACCTTCAAAGGTCTTGTAGAGTCCATGCCTAAGTGGGTCAGCACTGTTTTGACTGCACGCGGAGGACCAACAGCATATAGGTGGGTGGATGGATAGATAGAAAATTTAAAAAATATTATAAGCAAAAGTCACGCCATTACAAAGTAAAGGAACATACTGTAATCACAACTGAATATCCTTTTTTTATTGAATAATTCCAAGCAACACCTATATACATACAAACTTTAATCCACTACCTCTGAAATACAAAGTGCACATTTAACAACTACAATGACATGAGCCTATTAGTTTAAATATTAAAAGAACCTGGATGGTTGCAGGCAGGTGTGTTTAACACAGTCAAATGGACAGGAAAGAAAAAATAAGTCTCACTGCAGGCTTCACAGAAGGGTGCAGCAAGGGCGAGAAGGCGCTAGTGAGCATCATTTTGAACCCTAAAATGATAATGGGGCACAGTCTTGTAGACTTCACGTCACGCATATATATATATATAAGGGCCAAGAGACCGCAAGTCCAGATCAAGTGTGCCACCGGAGAAAGGGAACTGTAACGGGAGAAGTCTGACAATCAGTAGAAATATTATTGGGACAAATGGTTGTCACTGTGGTGGCTGCAGGAGAATAGCCAATCACCTCTTTGGTCAAGTTTTTTTTTTTAATCTTATATACCAAGATGGCCACCAAATGAAGTGATTTGCCTTAAACTTGGTCATTGGTAAAGTTATCGCTCTGGCTGTGAAAAAAAGAACTGTTAACATTTCACTTTGATTTTAGGTTATAAATGTGATTATTTAATGTTTTTTAATTTACACTTGATTCTAACTCAGTATCTACAGTACCATGATTTTATCTACCATGATTTTATTATTGCTGTGAGGTCAGGAGCAATTGTAACACTTGTTATGCAATAAAAAAATAGTTTTAATTTTAAACCTTTAAAATATGTTATGAATATTATTTAATTAATGTATCAAGTTCTGTTCAAGTATCTAGAGTTGACTGTTCTTGACTTATAAGCTGATCAATTGATTTAATCGGTAATTATTTAACTACATCTAAATAATTATAATTGCTTTAAACGCACATTATTAAATGTTAAAATGTTATAGCAATAATATTATTACTTAAAGGTGTGCTCTTATTTGAGATAGAACAGGGGCAGTTGTAACATTCTTTAACACTCCTTGTATTAAATACAATAGTATGTTCAAGTCTTTTTCAATGTAAATATTTGAATGGTACGATTACTGTTTGCATGTGTGATCACTTATACCAAAAGATGTTAAGTAGATTTATAGTCTATGAATGAAATATACAAATATATATATTTTGTTCCCAGTTTTCCTACACTATCACTAAATAATTAGCAATATACCAGATGCACCTTTTCTCTTTATTTTCTGTGATACAGAATATGTAAAGGCATGCAAACTGCCTGCTGAAAAATTATTTAGACACCTTGAATTACTTTTACTAAGTACCATTTTTTTGCGTGAAATCTGTGTGACCTTTTCTTACTTGTTAAAAACTGTATAATAAACTTTTAAACCAATGTACAACAATTTGGTAATTATGTTTCTCTTCACCCAAGAGGGACAAACGAATCTCTGGGACATGCCTAAATATAAGCAATGGCTTCCTATCACATGTGGGGAGGAAAAGGCCTCTCTGAACAGAAAAGCACTGTTTGACAGTAAGTTTCTCTCATTATGTTTTACTCTGTCCCAAGATGTAACAAAAGTGGATCCTCAAAGGGGTATAGAATGAAAACCAAATATGCTAAAGGGATAGTTCATCCAAAAATGAAAAGTCTGTCATCATTTACTCAACCTTGTGTTGTTCCAACCCCGTACCTCTGTCTTTTTTCCATTTAACACGAGCCGCGCGCAGCCCTCAAGCCATCTTTGCGGCCTGCATTATGATTTCATTATCTAAGATATATTCATCAATAGCGATCTACAGTAGTTCTCTGCATTTCTGTATACAGCACAGTTCATGAGGGAAATGAACTGCAAAAGGATGTAACTACTGAAATAAACAACAAAGAATATGTGAGCATAGCTGATGTTACATGAGAGTGGTCAATCTGGGCAAGTGTTAATAGAAGCATTATGTACGCACATGCGCGGTCTGTCGAACATGAGCGCTCTCAATCTCACAATGGAGGTAAATGCTTGTTAAAATAATAGTCACAAAAGGAAAAAGTAATAGTATATCCTACAGTAACGTCACAGAGATGCCTTCTCACAAATGCCATTTTTTTATGGTAAAAAGCACATGTCCTGGCCAAAAAAAAAAAGTATTTAAATAAGCAGATACTTAAGAGCCTGTGATTGGATCATTATTGCAGTGATTAATATGTTTCAGCTGGCAACAAATCTTTTAACCTTAACTGATGCAGTGTGTTGCTTCTCATTTCTTAAACAACCATGTTGAAAGACGTATCCCGTGGTTGTAAGATGTTACTGTGTTTCAGAAGGGGCAAATGATTGGCCTGCATCAAGCAAAGAAAACAAATAAAAAGATTGTTGAAATCACTGTGTAACAGTATAAGGATAGGCAAGGAGGAGGCAGAAACCGGCTGAACAGTCAACTTTTGCATTAAGTTTTAATGCTAAACTCAACATAAGTTAAACATATACAAATACACACACATGCAGCGCGGCCACGTGCGTCTCCGGCTCCCCTTTATCTCGCTCTCCCGCTGATCAGCTGATTCAGCGCTGGCCGTGCACCATCAAGGCCCGGCCATGCCCTCCTCCTCGTCACACACTGTGGTTATGAAATGTCCAACACCTGGACAGGATAGTGGTGAACCATCAGCTTCGTGGAAGAAATGTTGTTGGAAAAAGAATCTTGAATTATCATGATCGGAGATCACTAAAACTTTTGGTGAAGTTACATCATAAAAATCGACAGTAGAACTCATGGCTATGTTTAATAGTGTAAGTAAGCGCATTTCCACATGCACAATGTGACGAGAATTTACAGGATTTGGGCTAAACAGCTGCGTGGCCACAAGAAAGCCACTTGTTAGTGAGGCTAATCGGAAAAAAATGACGAATTTGCTTGGGTGCATAAAGATTGGACTGTAGTCCAATAGATAGTGCCCACTGTACAAGCATCTGGAGGAGGTGTTATGATCTGCGGTTGCTTCAATTGGTCAGGTCTAGGCACAGCAACGTTATGCAGCAATACAATTTAGTCAGCTGACTTCCTGAATGTACTGAATGACCAGGTTATCCCATCAATAATTTTTTTTCCCCTGACGGCACAGGCGTATTCCAGGAAGACAATACAAAGATTCATCAGGCTCAAATTGTGAAAGAGTGATTCAGGGAGCATGAGGAATCATTTTCACACATGAATTGGCCACCATAGAGTCCTGACCCTTAACCCCATTGAAAATTTTTGGGATGAGCTGGAAAACGCTTTATGAAGTGGTTTGACTCTCCCTTCATCAGAACAAGATCTCGGCCAAAAATGATGTATTCAAAGTTTAATTATCTCAAAAACTGCAAATGAAATATCTCTGTGGCACTAATAAAAATATATAAAAATGGACTCAATCAATGGCATGTGTATGGGACGGGACTATCTGCTTTTTCGATCATCAGCAGAGGAGGGAGTTTTTGGAAAAGCTGTTTGAGAACATTGTTTACTTTTGCAATTCTGTTTGGTGTTGCAATACATGCACAATTGTTTTTACCTCAAAATTCACCCTCTCTCTGCAGGAAAGCGGGAATGCATTAAACGACATGGAATATTAATCACCCCATTTATATTCGAGAAGCTGGGTGGGAAAGGATCGTGCAAGAACTGGAAAACCAGCATATTATGCCAAGGCATAACCCTCAATAATCTAATGGAGGTGAGAACAGGGCTAGTTGGTGCTGATAATGTGCTTTAAAGAGTTCTATACAATATCTTATACATATCTACATTAATTATATCGTGTTTGGCAAATGACTGTAGTTTACCATCTATAAAGAAGCATAAAAGCAGCGTCTGCTGTGCTGATAAAGAATACTTATGGTGCGTTCACGTGCTATGGTAAATATGATATTTTCCACTTGTGAACTGGTATTTACCAGAGTGTTGCGTTCAAGTGCTTTTGTTGTCGTAATGTGGTAAAAAGATGGAGATACACACACACACACACACACACACAATTGCAATCTTGACATCGCAGCCTGTTCATTATGCTGCGTTCACACCAAACGCGAATAGAGCGTAATTTATCGCTATTTAGAGTTTTATTTATTTGTATAACGTGTATTCTCCGTGTAAATTCGTGCACCGGACCGCGCCGTTTCGATTCAATACGAATGTACCGTTCCACCCCTAGCTAACAGTAGCAAAAAAGGTTTGGTTTTGTACAATGTTTACCATTCAACACTCGCGCGTTGCTTTCCGCCATTTTGAAAAAGTCAAAGATAATCTCATCTCGGCAACTCGGGCATCAAAATATTCTACGAGTTGCCCAGTGGAAAATACCACATGAGGGGGTGTTCATGTGCATTTTCCACGTCGGCTTTTGGTATTTACCATAATTACCATAGCACGTGAACGCACCATTAGTTCTGTCCTTTTAAGAAATGATTGCATTGTTTTTATCCATATACTGTAGCAACATTATTTTAAGTCTCATTGGCTTTTGCTTTGAGGAACAACAAATTGTTCTGTTCATATCACATTTTTTGCGGTTCCTTTTTTTCTATTTAGAGGGGCAAATTGAAGATACCACACTGTGAGGGAAAGTTTACTCTTCGTAAATGATGTACTTCCATAACACTGTCATCCACAATTTATTCATCATTTCCAAAGCTTCATCGTTTCCTTAAACATCTAAGTTAACTATCTAAGTCAAGATGTTTACATTTCCATGGGACAAAGCCAAAAGTATTCATATTCATTCATACATAATAAAGGTATCTGTTTTAAATCATGTTATGTAAATAAATGTTTATAAGCATTGTATGTCAGTGCAGCGTGTGTGGTCATAACTTTTAAAACTCGAGAGCAGCCTCAGCAGCATCGTCATGATCTTTCCTCATCATCCTTTAAATTAAAACTTAAACTCACCTATTATATTATCATGTGTTATCATGCCAATTGTGGTCATTGACTCACTAGCTACACCTATCTTAGTTTTCATCTGTGGTAGGTTTGCAAAAATGTGTTATTAGTTAAAAGGATAGCTCACCCAAAAATGGAAACTCTTTTGAAGCTTCAAAAAGCACATAAAGAGAATGTAAAAGACTCCAGTGGTTTAATCCACATCTTCAAAAGTGATTTGATAGATGTGGTGAGAAACAAATCAGTAAATTCTGCACTAAAAATTCTCCTTACTGCCCTGAAAGTGACAATGCTCTCCCACCAAAAAAAGAATAAGAATGTGAAAGTGAAAATGGAGATTGCTTATTAAAAAAAAAGGACTTAAATATTGATCTGTTTCTGACCCACACTTAAATCACTTCTGAAGACATAGATTTAACCACTGGAGTCATATGGATTACTTTTATGCTGCCTTTATGTGATCTTTTAGGTCTGGTCACCATTCACTTGTACTGTATGGACCTACAGAGCTGAAATATTCTTCTAAAAAATATTTGTTTGTGTTCAGCAGAAGAAAGAAAGTCATACACATCTGGGATGGCATGAGGATGAGTAAATGATGAGAGATTGTTCCTTTCTGGGTGAACTATCCCTTTAACTATTGTAATCTTTTCCAGAAGAGGGCAGCATTAGAACATGGACATTTAGTTTACTGTTCCTGAAGGTGTTAGTAGATATAGAGTCTGTAATTGATTATAACTGGTACTGCACAGCATTTTAATTCTGTAACAGATTCAGGATCAGGTTCAGTAAAACATAGAATTGCACATGGAGATATACAGTACATGACAGATTTTAATAGGTGAATGACCTTATTCCTCTGCCAGTTTAGTATGCTGTCTTACATTTTGAATTTTCCATTATAACGTGGTAATGTGGTGGCCTTTTCAGTTTATTGAAACTGTTGCAGAATTACAATTTTATTAGTGAAAGAGATATGTTTTGCATTGAATTTAGTAGGCTAAAACACATTATTCAGAAGTCGCTGTTACAAATATTATTTATAAAGAGGTAATGGGACACCTTAAAGGATAATTCAGTAAAAAATGAAAATTCTCTTATCTTCTCCTCAAGGGAAACACCTAAAAATGGTCACTAAACATTTCTGAGCTTAGACGATTTTTCATTTGCTTATAATTAACCTGTCAACTGCACTTTGGTGGACTTCATAAAAAATAAACAAGGATTTTATACATGTTTTGAAAGAGTCTCTTGAGCAAGGCACATGGGCATTTTTTATGCATGAATTAATTGTAGGAACCCCTACTTAAATAAATAAATAAATAAAACAGACTAGGTTGGTTTGTTAACGCTGGTCTGCGCTAGTACAAGCCTGGCTGGTGCTTGACCAGATTAAAAGTATCCAAAACCTCTCTGTGGCCTGCCATCAGACCACCGACCAGGTTGGAAGACCAGCTAACAAGCTTAGGCTTTAGGTTTTATCTCTCTCTATCTCTCTCTCTCTCTCTCTCTCTCTCTCTCTCTTCAGGAAGGAATGTGTAAAGTCTTATTTTGTAACTGTTAAGGGGAGTTTGGTGAGATTAACTGACAGAGATTTGCATCTATGTGGATTCTCAGCTAGTTTACATGCATTTTCCTCTTCCTCTCGCCAGAGTTCACGCTTTTTTCTTTCTAACTCTTCCTTGTTTTCATAATTATTTATTTTCCAATTCCCTCTGCCTTCGCTCTATCTCTTCTCTCTCTCTGTCAGAATTTTCTCCTGTTTCTCTCGGATCTTTCTCTCTGACGCCGGGTAAAAAGATGTGGCGTAACAGCTTCTGTCATTGATGACCACCAAGGTCTCAATCTTCTCCAGAAGTTTAGTCACCTGCTCAGAGTTTCCAGTGACCTTTTCATTTAAGAACACAAATCCACCACTGCACTTGCGAATAAAGTCTCTAATGTTTTGTCAGAGCTTGTAATGACAATTGAGGTTTTTCCCTCGAGACAATCTCCATGTGAAAACAGAGCAATGGTGTAATTCCAGATGTGCTACTGAAAAAGTTCAGTAGGCTTAAAACAATAAAAAATATGCAGGTTAATTAAAAGGTGTCAGTTTCGTTGACTGTACTTTCCTTTTTTACTGTAGTGCATAAAACTCAAAATGGGACAAAGTGACTTAAAATGATATAGCATGCCACTTGTTTCACCATTTATGTCCCTATCCCCTAATAATCTATGAACAATTAAAATCTAATTCTATAAAATATACTAAATAATTTCTGGGTCCACATACAGTGTATAAAAGTGCTTGAATCTGGGTTCCTTCGTGTCTTGGATTCCTGTTTCGTGTCTGTAAGGATTGCACTAGCCCATAAGAAGTCTTCTATCACCTATCTTCTGTAAGGTATGTTGATAAAAAAGATAAAAAGATAAACTGTTTGTCATGGGCTAAACATCCTTCAACTTTAATACGCAAGCCATTTCAGTAGTTTCAAGAGACCGATACTGGGTCAAATGGGATGGTTGGGTTTTAAGCTGTCACTTCCTTCTGCAAGGATTTCATCTTACAAGACTCTTTGTTGGTTGTGACACTTTGTTAAGGTATTCTGAACAAATATGTGTGGCATGTGCTCTTTTGATGTGATGCATTTCAAACAAAAACAAAATGAATTTTCAGCTGAATTCAAACGTGCTGCAGGGGCAGAAGAGCTGCGAGCAAGTCCACTCTCTGTGCTCACCTGCTATGTGTTATACTTGCGTTTTGCAACTATACATTTTTTTGAAAACATTTGTCTACATGGATCAAGATGTATAACTAAAATGTAAAATAATTTGATCTCATGACAAGTTAAATAAAATAAAAAAATCAACTGTCAACATGTCACTGCATGTGTATGGATATGATGCTGCATTTGAAAACTTAGGCAGTTGACTTGCTGAAGTGCTGCCTAATCAGTTAATGGTTTAACCGACAGTGTTTTTTGAATGAATGGAACTCTTAAGGAAACTGGTCTCAGAACAGTTTGAAAAGCACCTTATTTTCATCCTGCCTCCTTAAACAGCCTCAGAAGGCAGCATTTTCCACTTTTCAGATGTAGAAGAAGTGTGTGACTTGTTTTCAGAAAGTGCATTCTTTGACAACACTCCTATAATGAGCTTAGCTCTTCAACAACAACAACAACAACAACAACAAACATTAATCAAATATGTGGACGCCATGCTGCTATTTCAGATGTGTTTTTCTTTCAGTAGTTATGCATTGTTCGTAAATAGGCTGTAGAAATGAAATTAAGAACAATGTAGTCGACATCAACCTACATTTATTTTTTTTGCATGATGAGTCTCCCTATTAAAATCACCATTGTGAGTGTTTAAGACATGCAAGCCCAGATAATATGCAGTTGTTACAATGATATGATTTCGTCATCTAATATGAATTATATGTTGACATGATACTTTGTTGGCGAAACAGTTCAATACCCAGCAAGCAATTTTGCGTCTAATAGACGTCTAATAGCCGTCAAAACATAGCCCAGACGTCTAGGCTAAAACAAGGCTAATTTTGGGCTGTCAGTGAAAATCTAATAGACGTCTAACCAGAGCCCAAGAATAGACCAGTCATCAATTAGACGGCTATTGAACAACTACATATATACGTCTAATAGAAGTTTAACCATAGCCCAAGAATAGACTAGTCATCAATTAGACGGCTATTGAACGACTACATATATACATCTAAAAGACAGTGCATATGGGTCTAGGCTAAAACAAGGCTGAATTTGGGCTGTCAGTGAAAATCTAATAGACGTCTAACCAGAGCCCAAGAATAGACTAGTCATCAATTAGACAACAAAATGAGGCTAAATGATTCTTTTCACTCAAATATAACAGATTCTCCTAAATGATTATTCATCCAAACAAATTAAATATAAAGGTTTTATTTAGAAAAATAACATTAACAACTTAGACAACTTACAAAAATATCCAAACATAAAAATGAGCAAATAAAATATTACAAATACAATATAAAGATGAAAAAAAAAAAATGGAACACAACAACATAAGATAATAAAAATATAAAAGAATTACCAAATAAAAAGTAAAATAAAATAACCTGTTATTTTATAAAACAACAATTAATTGTTTCCTTTATTTCCATAACCCCCCCCCCCCCTCCCCCCTCCCTCCCCCTCCCTGGTGCTTGTTTAAAATGCCCAGAAATTGCATTTCTTACTTCAAATTCTGTTGCCGCTGGAAAATTAGTCATCACAACATCTGCCAAATGAGAAAAATAAAAAAAATTATTGCACAAGAAAAGCATTGTTGACATAATTTTTAACTAATTACAGTAAATGTGACAGTCATTCTCTTTTGCTTGGATGCACACTAGAGCTGGGCAATATAGAGTTAAGATACATGTATATCGTTTCCAAAGGAATATTTGAGACTATATAATTTATATCAATATAGACAATTTACATCAATATTAATATTATCAATAATTGACCATTTTTGCCTGCATAATGGTGATGCACTAAAATATATATATATATATATATATATAGTGCATCACTATAATTTAGCCTAAAAACTGAGATAAGCTCTCTGGTCAATGTGTACGCTCGTGCACACAAACACAGATACACATACCTCTAATGACTGAGAACAATGCAGTGTTTTCAAAAGCCTCCTTCTGCAATGGACCACCCCCCTTCATATTGAATTTCGACATGAGGGATTTTTTTAAAACACTAAAATGTAATACAAATGGTTAACAATTGTGGTTAAAGACTGACATTTCAAAATTGATGTTAAAGGAAGTCTTTTTTAAATCTCTGATTTGCGTTGTGCCCACATGAAAGACTTATTCAGTATTGACACCAGAATGTTTGATTAATGTTGCACATTTTGTAGGCTTTACCTGTCCAGCATTCTTCTGGCACTGTCTTTGAGGTTTTTTCCTCCTATTTTGCACAACTTTGCCACCTAAACAACACATGCCAATGTCAGTACTTGGCAGGTAGTATTACAGTATATGCTTCAGTTTTAACATGCCTACTTCTATGCACAAAGTTCCCGTATTTATGTTAAATTCTTTTGAATACATATTACCTGTTCGAAGTGCTGTTTGGTCCTACAGAAAGTCTTCATCCACAGTGAGTCCTTTATCTTTGGCCTGTTAATAAATAGATAAATGCCATGTGAGTAGATAAACAATGCTATGAGCTGATGTTTTGAGCATGCAGTACAGGTGAACATTGAAAAATTAGAATATCATGCAAAAGTTCATTTATTTCAGTAATTCAACTTAAAGGGTGAAACTAAATATTATATAGACTCATTACATGCAAAGTGAGACATTTCAAGCCTTTATTTGTTATAATTTTGATGATTATGGCTTACAGCAAATGAAAACCCCAAATTCAAAATTAGAATATTGTGAAAAGGTAAGCCATAATCATAAATGAACTTTTGCACGATATAAAACATTTTCAAGTTTCACCTGTATACCACGAGGTTAACAAGGTGCTCTCCTGCTGCTTGTGTGCTGTGAACAGTTGTGTCTGTGAACATGAATGAATAAACTGTCATAACAGCTGAGTTTATTCACTCATGTTCGCAGAAGCACAAACAAATAATTTCTTTCAAGATTTAAAGTTTAAGAGAGTGAGTCAATTGGACGACATTTCATTGTTACATACCTGATCTCATCATCAGACTTCTCGAGGTAGTTTCTCCCGTTGTCTTTCGCGGTATTTTCTTCTTTCGCTAACTTCGGGGTGCAGCGCATAGTGTTCAGTGGCGCTCATCAGCGCCATCTACGGTCGGGGAGTTTTCAGGATCGGTTTTTTTTTGCGTGAGAAATTGGATGTGTGGCGTGAGTGCGTGTGAAAACAGGCAAAACCGTGTGTCACACGGCGAAAGCGTGAGAGTTGGCAGCTATGTATGTGTATGACCATGAATGTTATGTGACAGCAAAGACAATGCTAATTCAAATGTTTACAAAAGTGTGGGCTAAAAGCAGACTACACAAAGCCCGTCCAATTCAGAGCTAAATCGTGTCTAAAAAAGATCATGTCATGAAATTGCATGTTCCTACATATTATTGACATTGCGAACATGGGATAACAACCATCTTTTGCGCTACCTGGCCTAAAACTAAAATGAATAATTTTTGACTTTTGACTCAAAGTGTGCTACTGTCTGACTAGGAGCTAAATCGTGACTATGCACAGCCTATGCATAGAACGTGAAAGAAATTAAACTCGTAATTTAAACTCGTTACCTTGTAATCACTGTTGACTTTGCTTACATGATGGAATCATACATCTCCTAAGTTATTTTGACAAAACCACATGTATCCAAATTCAAGATTATTTTGGCTAGTGGGTTACTTACGGACTATATCGGGTAAAACCGAGACGGTGAAATGGCGGCTATTGCTTGTGGGGAAATAGCCCGTCTTACTACGAGCTAAATCGTGTCTACGCGCAGCCGGCACATAGAACATGGCAAATAAATTAAGCCAAACACTTTGTAATTGCAGTTGACTTCGCTAACATGATAGAATATATCTTACATCTCGCAAGTTATTTGGGAAAAAATTACATGTAACCAGATTCAATGTTATTTAGGCTAGAAGTGGGTTACACATAGCCGGACTATATCGGGTCTATATTTTACCGAGACGTTGAAATGACGGCTATTGCTTGCTGGGTATAATCCTGTCAAGGAGAACGTTCTGTAAAAGTTATTAATAGGTTATTGCACATAAACATTCTTGCAACATTCTGAGAATGTTAATTAATGGTTAGAAAAATAGAACCTAAAGAGAATTTTCCATGTGTGTTAGAAATTGGTTCCCAAAAACTAACCAAACGGGACGTTTTTCTTGATTTCTTTATTAGCAATAAACATTAAAATCCAAAATAATACACCTCATCTTTATCTTTCCAAAAAACGTTTACATTTAATTTTAACTTTTGAATTTAATTTTAAATACCTAAAAAGGGAAATTGTCATGGCCAAACTCCAAAACATTTGGTATATCTGAAAAGCCCACTTTAAAGGAATATTCCGGGTTCAATGGAAGTTCAGCTCAAATGACAACATTTGTGGCATAATATTGATCACCACAAAAATGTATTTAGACTCATTAGAACATTTGTACGGTTACAGCGATGCACGTATATTGGAAGTGAATGGAGAACATTTTGGGAAAAGCTATAATTTTATAAAACTAGCATTAATTCTTCTGTTAAATCTCATGCATTATTTGAGCTTTAAAGTTGTATAAATGGTCATTTTTGCATGGATTTAATGGTTTGATGACTTTAAATCATTATGGCAACAAAGTTGTAAATTTGGCTGTAACAGAAATGGTTAGTAAACTTTTTATCACTTTAAAATCATGTTAACACACATAAAGTTTGTGTCTTTTGAAACGGTGAGTATTTTAATGTTTACGGATTGGCCCCATTCACTTCCATTGTAAATGACTTCTCTTATTTTTTTAAGAGAAAGAGGGGCAAGTCTAAATTATGTTTTGTGGTAATTGATATTATGCCACAAATGCTGTTGATGTATTGAACTGGAATGTTCCTTTAAGATACCCTTAGATTTACAGCACAACTGTGGCATGGATGGTCTGGGGGGAATAAATTTTTTTTTAAAAAAAGTCCTCTACAGTGGACAAAAATGAATAGCTGGGTCAAGTACATACAAACACAATATTTGGCAGATAATTGAAGGTAGGCAATCTATTAAAAGTGAAAATTAAAGGATGGTTATATTAGCTGCTGGATGACTTGCGGCCAACTGAGTGCGGCTTGACTAGTTTGTTGGACACTTTTTGTTTGGACGGATTCTCAGCCAAATTTCTCGAATTGTCGTCTTCCATTGTCCGGATTTCCCGCTTAATTCTCTCAAACTCCTGCTCGCTCTTGCAATTCATAACCAGCTCCCTCTCCTTCTGTGTGATCTCTTCCTTTCTCTGCTTTAGTATTTTCTCCATTTTCTTCCTAATCTTCCTCTCTGAGGCCGGATAAAACGAAGTTGTATAGCAGCTTTTGCCATTGATGGCCTGGAGGGTCTCAATTTTCTTTAAGAGTTCTATCACAGGCTCATCGTTTCTTGTGTCCTTGTTATTGAAGAACAAAAACCCTCCGCTGCACTTATGGATGAAACTGCGAAGGTCCTTGTCTGAGCAGGCGATGACATCATTACCTGTTTTCCCCTCCAGACGATCTCCATGAGTGAACACGATAATGGTGTACTTCCAAATGCTCTTCCCAAACAAGCTCTCGATTAACTTGTGCATACTTTTGTCATCATTGGTTAAGTTCGCAACAGGCATAATGAGAAGAAACACATGTGGTCCTGGAGTATAGAGAGAGAAAGACTTCAGAATCTCTTTGGTCACTTCTGGCTCTGTACGCCTGATCTGGTTCAGTCCTGGAGTGTCGATTATGGCGACTGGCCGGCCGCCGATGTTTCCAGATGCCTTTTCACAGAACTGCGTAACTCTGCTCAGCTGCATGTCCGCTTTAAAGGCGTCGTACCTGAGGATGGTGTTTCCTGTAGAGCTTTTTCCTGACCCTCTAGCACCCAGCAGCAAGATACGTAATTCCTCTGTCACAGCTATAAGCATGAAATATCATGGGTTTAATCATTCAAAACTTACCACATCTTAAAGGTGAAGTGTGTAATTCTGCACCACTAGAATTACTAAATGAGATTGAACACTCCCCCCGTCTACTATAGGTCGAAAAACAGATAGTCCCACCCCAAACTTACACCATTGGTGGAGCCAATGTTGCTATGTCAGACTGGTCAGGATGCTCAAACAAACAGCAATGTTTTGAGAGTGCCACTGAGCCAAAGGCCGAAACACCGAAAAATTCAACATAGTCTCATGACAACTTGCAATAATTTGTAATAGATTGTAAAAACGTACGATATTGTAAAACTTGGGTCATACGAAAGGACTTTTAGACCGGCTGACCAACAAACATAATTTAAAATTGATACAATAACCGCATCAACTTTTGGCTAGCCTCCTATCCAACACTTTTTTACAGAAAGTAAATGTCTGTTAATATATTTGGTTACTCATTCCATGTATTTATGCAATACAAATGACTGATGAATGTTAAAAACCTGTAATAAGCTTCCTTCGTCTCGCTCCAAACCCCAATGTATTCTTTCTTCTGTAGTACACAACAGGGATTTATCTATTAATAATTGTGGTTCGGATTAGGGTTTGGGTAAGGGGATAGACTTTATGGTTAGGTTTGTGTTAAGGGTCAAATTTAGGAAAAACCATAATAACATAATTTGTTAGCTTGTTTTATGGGAGTAAAAGTTGTACGTTTTTGTATTAGCCAACTTGTAGGATTTTTTACGATTTTAACATCTTGTATTATCACGACTTGTAATGAGACCAAGTTGAAAAATTACCCTCTTCGCCTCTAAAGGAATATTCTGGGTTCAATACAAGTTAATATCAGTCGACAGCATTTGAGGCATAATGTTGATTAGCACCAAAATGTATTTTACATTTATGCATTTGGCAGATGCTATCCAAAGTGACTTACAGAGCCCTTATTACAGGGACAATCCCCCCCGGAGCAACCTGGAGTTAAGTGCCTTGCTCAAGGACACAATGGTGGTGGCTGTGGGGATCGAACCAGCAACCTTCTGCTTACCAGTTCATTGCTTTAGCCCACTATGCCACCACCACTCCATGACTCCATTTTGACTCGTTATAGGTTACTGTGAGGTACTATGGAACTGAATGGGGACAATTTTTGTAGCTTTTAAAAGGCAGAAATGTGAAACTTATAATTGTATAAAAGCACATTAATTCTTCTGTTAAAATTTGTGTATTATTTAAGTTGTACATTTGTTTAAATCTTTGTTTTTACGGTCATTTTAGGGTATTACGGTTTACTGCATTACATCTTCGCAACAAAGTTGTAAAATTGGTTATAACTCACATTAAAATCCTGTTAACACTCATATTGTTTACATCTTTTGGCTATATAGTGATTATTTTAACGTTTACAGATTTGCCCCATTCACTTTTATCGTAAGTGCCTCACTGTAATCCAAAAATTTTTTAAATTTATTTATTGTTATTTATTTGTTTTAAAGAAAAGGAGGGACGAGTCAAAATACATTTTTGTGGTAATCAATTTTATTCCACAAATGCTGTTGATTGAGCTTAACTTGGATTTTACTTAGCAGAAAATGTGCATGCCATAAATTGTCTTACCATTTGAGATTGCAGATGCAGTAAAACTGGTTTTCTTCAAGTTTGGCATATTTTCATATAATTCTTCCTGTGTCACGACTGTGAAAAAAGTAAGAGATACCATTTACTTACCATATGCAACCATATTTTTCTTGAAAACGCACAGCAAGTTTTCTAAATGAAACTGGAAATTTGCCTAGAATTTTTCTACAATAGTTTGGCTACATGAGTTGAGCTAACAAGATGTTGGAAAAGCCAAACTAGGTGACACAAACCTGCTTTTGTTCATTTTTTACATACAAAAGAACAGTTTTATTTATATAACTCATCAGTGACTCACAGTTTGATGATGAGTCCAATGCAGAGTCTTCATCTGAGCCATCAAACTCTTCTTCAGACTCATATATCCCTTCTGCCTCATAACTGTCCAGATTGTCTTCAAGAGACATTGTTCTCATATAAAAAAGAGAAGATTTGCAAGTATCATACTTTGTGTCTAAAGTCCATAGAGGTTCCAATAAAATAAATGTATTTGCTCTGGAGCACAGCAGCCCTGTTCACTGTTTTTGATGATGACAAGGAGCTGTGTATGAATTTAAATGAAACGTCTTTAAAGCACCACGCTTTAGTCTTTTGCCATTATCTTACTTCCCTGCAGTCTCTGATCTGTAACTCTTTTCTGAAATGCTTCGTTCCTTGCATCCCCAATGCATTATATAACATCAAAGAGTTAAGAATAAAGTGACTTACCGCTTAAGAGGAAGTCTGTTGTTTTAGATGTGTTCATTTAAATTCTGTATGCACAGTTCAACACCTCCACGCTTGCATGTGAAACGTCCACAGCAAATATTCTGGTGTCTTCAATGCCAAAGGGACAATATCCATATATGCAGTAAAGGTAGTTGTGTCATGTTAAGTAAAAACATCTCAAACAGGTAACAGATAGAGATTAAGTGGGCTGGACGTGTTGAAGGATGCAAACACTTCATTTTACAAGGGTTTCTTTTAGACTCATGAGGACTCGTTTATCATGTTAGTCAGGTATACAGACTTACTCTGTTTGGCATGTACGTTTGTGTTTCAATGAAAATGACACTCCAGTCACAGGTTACCTTTCAAGTTGAGTAATAGAGTAGATTAAATGACAACTTTTGGAAACACACACTGGAAATAACGTGAGCCGGTTAGCTATTTTTTCTTTATTTGCCTCCACCCAATCATGCTAGTTTTTTTTTAAAGTGAACTTTTTGATTGTTTTATTGTTTTTATTCTTGCGGTAGATGCCTGGTATAGAAAACATAATGTCAACTGCTATGAGTAAGCAGAATTTCATAAAACAAATGGGTCATTGCCGGGAGTCTGTAATATTTTAATCCCCCAGACTTTTTAAACCATTTAGTGGTTCACTAAAATGAAAAGTTGAAAGCTTTATACAAAATGTTGATATGTCCATTATAAATAATTAAAATAAATAATTGTATTAAAATAATCTTTACCATTAAAGAATGTCTTTTTTTTTTTTTTTGTATCTTATACCAAGCATTTTGCCATGTCCCTGAGGCACAACAATGAATTTGTACACTGGCGGCTAAAAGTTTGGAATAATGTACAGATTTTGAAGTAAATTGACACTTTAATTCCCCAAAGTGTCATTCAATTGATCACAAAGTATAGTCGGGACATTACTGATGTATAAATCAGGACCGTCACTATTTGAAAAAATGAATTTTTGATAAAATCTAGACGGGCCACATTTGCATCAGCCATCACTCCAACACATTATCCTTGAGTAATCATGCTAAATTGCTAATTTGGTGCTAGAAAATCACTTGCCATTATATCAAACACAACTGAAAGCTATTTAGTTTGTTTAATGAAGCTTAACATTGTCTTTGTGTTTGTTTTTGAGTTGCCACAGTATGCAATAGACTGGGATGTCTTAAGGTCAATATTAGGTCAAAAATGGCAAAAAAGAAACAGCTTTCTCTAGAAGCTCATCAGTCAATCATTGTTTTGAATGAAGTCTATACAATGTGTGATATTGCCAAAAAAACTGAAGATTTTATACAAAGGTGTAACTACAGTCTTCAAAGACAAAGCACAACTGACTCTAACAAGGACAGAAAGAGATGTGGAAGGCCAGATGTGCAACTAAACAAGAGGATAAGTGCATCAGAGTCTCTAGTTTGAGAAATAGATGTCTCACATGTCCTCCGCTGACAGCTTCATTGAATTCTACCTGCTCAACATCAGTTTCATGTACAACAGTAAAGAGAAGACTCAGGAGGCCTTACGGGAAGAATAGCAAAGAAAAAGACACTTTTGAAACAGAAAATCAAAAAGAAAATGTTAGAGTGGGCAAAGAAACACAGACATTGGACAACAGATAATTGGAAAAGAGTGTTATGGATCTTCACCCCATTGAGCTTTTGTGGGTTCAGTTAGACTGTAAGGTGTGTGAGAAGTGCCCAACAAGACAGTCACATCTATGCCAAGAGCTACAGGAAGTGTGGGGTGAAAGGTCACCTCAGTATCTACAAAGCTGTCATTGCTGAAGATTTTTGATGAGAACTCTTTGAAGTAGTTTAAGAAGTTCTGAATCATTTTATTTTGTTTTTCAAATTGTAATAGTAATATTTCACATTATTGATGTCCTGACTATACATTGTGATTAGTTGAATGCCACTTTGGTGAATAAAAGTATCAATTTCTTTCCATAAGAGCAAAATCTGTACATTATTCCAATCTTTTAGCCGCCAGTGTACCTAGAATTATTTTTATAAAATGTGCACACTGTCTATAATTGTTGTCATTAATGTAAACGTTTATATGTGTTCCTTGCCTGAGAAAGATATTTTACCAAAAATTGCAGGATTCTAAAAAATGAAAAAGGCTTTAAAAAAAATTTTGGTTCCACCCATATGTGACATTATTAACTCAGAAGTGACATCGTTCATCTTTCTTCAACTGCGTAGTGCAGAAGCAAGTAAATAATATTGTCATGTTCTCTGTTGTCTTTTGTTTTTTGTGTTTTTATGTTGAAGTTTCCTGTTTAGTTCCTGTTTCCTGTAGTTGTCATGTTCTCTGTTGTCTTTTGTTTTTTGTGTTTTTATGTTGAAGTTTCCTGTTTAGTTCCTGTTTCCTGTAGTTGTCATGTTCTCTGTTGTCTTTTGTTTTGTGCTTTTATGTTGAAGTTTCCTGTTTAGTTCCTGTTTCCTGTTTGGTTTTTGTAGTCCTTTGTAGTTCTGTTTTTTTATTGGTTTTCCCCTGATTGTTTCCCCAGGTGTTTCTAGTTTTCCCTTGTGTATTTAAGCCCTTGTTTCCTTCCTGTCCAGTTGTCTGTTATTTCATGTTTTTGTTTAGTGTTACTTCTCTGTGGATTTCGTTATTCCTAGTGTTCTTGTTTTTTGATTTAATAAAAGCTGCACATAGATCCTCTCCCGTTTCTGGACCTTACAAATATCATAATTTATATTCATATTTTGAAGTGTATTATAGTATGGTGGGTCTCGTCAAGCTCAACAACTCAACCCTGTGATATGAAATCAAGATATTAAATGAGTACTTTTCAAATGTATATTTTAATCCATAAATATGTAGAGAATTTGTTAATTTCATGCATGCTATGTGGTCTTCTGTCCTCCAGCACGAGGAAAAGTGCCGATTTTGAGCAAATCAACACATCTCCGTCATGCACAACCCTGTCTTAACTAATTCTTAACTATCAACCTGTGATGAGTTTGAGTTATTCACTTCATTTATGAATTCTGTAACAAAATATGGTATAGTCAATATATTATATATATTACAAATTCTATATATTTACTTCAATGAAACATGGTGTTCAAAAATATGTGGGTGCAAATCGCTTAGTGGTTGGTGAGTTGTGACATGGTTGAGACGAGATAATATTTGATCATTTAAATGGGAACACAATTAAAAATCTATTTATTCTATGTTAAGGGCAAGCACAAAATTTGGCGTTGAAGTTAAAAATCTGAATTTAATAATTTTTAACAAAATAATGAGACTGTCATAAATGTTATATACATAGTACGAGGGACACATGATGTTTATTTTAGTTTAGTAGGTTGATGTTTATTTTAGAAATATTGTGTAGAATAATTGTCAAACCACTTCCATTATGTCCGTGACGAGGTTGAGAACAAATGGTGTCCAAATCAGAAAAAAAGGAAATAAAAAAAGGGCTTCAATGCAGGCCTGGCTCCAGCTCTAAGATGTAAGGTGGGCCACAGTTGGAGGGGTGGGTGTAGGTGTAGTTCTCAAGGTGGGCCAAGTTCATGATTGGGTGGGACATTACTAAGCAATGAATTACTGGAATTAAATTACTTTTCATTTAAAAAGTAAAGTAAGGGATTACTCTTAATTTTTCAGTAATTTAATAACAGTTACTTCTGTAGATAGACTATAGAACAATTCTATATAAAACAATATTGCATTTAAAATCTAATGTTAAAATATAAGAATTAAAAGAACAATTTCATATCTATCCTTGTATTTTTCTTCTGGTCGAGGTTGATAAGGGTTTTAGAAAGTAATTAGTAATAAGTAATGCAATAACATTTCAGACAGAGTAATTAGTACAGTAATCTAATTACACTGTAGAAGATGTAATTGTAGTTAGTAATTAATTATTAGTAATTAATTATTTTTTTAGAGTAACTTACCCAACACTGGTTGAAGGTTCAATATGTGCCTAATGTTTGTGGAGTACTTAATTAATCATATGTAGTTGAACATTTTATTTTTTATTTTTTATAAATTCCAAGTTGAAATACTGAAATGATGAGTGTCAATTTGAGTGGCCATACATTTTTTGCAGTGAAATCATCTTCCAAACCTCGTTTAATCGGTATTTGAGTCATTTGTCATATTACCCTAAAAAAAAAGAGTTTATTCAGCATAATTTAACAAAAATGTTTCATTTACAGTTCCCCTTTTTTGCAGTGGGAGAAGAAGTGTGTATTTCCGATTGGCTACAGAAAGTAATGGATTGCTCAACTTTTGTCCAATCAAGGTCAAGGAAATTCCTGCAAGCTTTGCCATTGGGTGAAATGGACCCGGAAGTGGATACGCATGACGTTGACAGAACATTTCTCTAGTTATCAGAAACAGCGGAATTATGAACCTCATCTTGCCTTTCATTCAAATGAATAAAAAATAAAGGCAATACTTTGCAACGGCATCTTCCGATTGCCGAGAATGGGATCTAAAGATGTTAAACTCTTGGACGTTTTTTCATACGAGAGTCTCGTGCATGCAGTCGCCGGTGCAATGGTAATAAATAGACTTATTCTTCGTGCATTTTTGCCTGTTTTATGTTTTAGTGTTATTACATATTTTTTATTATTATTATAAACAAGACTAATACACATTTTTTAAAATAATAAAGTTCTCACTAATAGAATTTTGACATTAAAACCGTATCTTTAATTGTAAAATTACATCTTACATCACGTAGTGTTAAGGCCAACTTGTGGTTGGATTTTAGGTCTTACAAAAATGGAACAACCCAAAATGTTGAAATCACTGGACGTTCACAGAAATTATAATACATTGACTCAAGGATCACAGTTGCACGAAAACGTGCATGAGTGAACCTAACATTGACGTCACAGCGCTAAAATATGACTCCATGTGTTAACAATGAGGTACACATACTGTGCATTCAAATCTGTTTGATGGTGTTTGTTTGTTTGTTTGTTTGTAGGGAAGTGTGACGGCAATGACTGTTTTCTTTCCTCTTGACACAGCTCGACTCCGGCTGCAAGGTACAAAAGTGAACTTGTTCCTCATCCATATACAGCAAATTCATATTGTATAGTTGAGTTGATTTAATAGAATTAATTTTAATATAATTCAAATTAAATAATTTGCAGTTGACGAAAAGAGGAAAGCCAAGTCCACTCCAGCCATTCTGTCTGAGATCTTAAAGGAGGAGGGTCTGTAAGTTATTAAACATGCACTGACGACCTTTTAGGACACATTAATAAACACCCGTGTGACTGTTTAAATGTGTGTCACTGACTATAGCTATATTTAATTTCACAGTGTTTTAAGTGACTAACTTATTTTGTTTCTCTCTCCAGGTTAGCTCCATATAGAGGCTGGTTCCCAGTAATCTGCAGTCTCTGCTGCTCGAACTTTGTTTACTTTTATTGTTTCCATAGTCTGAAGGCCAACTGGCTACAAGGTCAGGGGTCAACACCAGGACGAGACCTCATCATTGGCATTGCTGCAGGTTTAGTCATTTAAAAAGTGTATAAAGGGATTATTCACAGAGGGAGGAGAAAAACAGAGGGACTTAAAGGGATAGTTCACCCAAAAATGAAAATTCTCATCATTTACTCATCCTCATGCCATCCCAGATGTGTATGGCTTTCCTTCTTCTACTAAACACAAACAATGATTTTTAGAAGAATATTTCAGCTCTGTAGGTCCATATAATGCAAGTCAATGGTGGCCAGAACTTTGAAGGTCCAAAAATCACATAAAAGCATCATACAAATTATCCCTAAGACTCCGGTGGTTACATCCATGTATTCAGAAGTGATATGATAGTTAGATAGAGATAGATCAATATTCAAGTCCTTTTTTACCATAAATCTCTCTTCTTTTGTTTTTGTCAATTCACATTCTTTGAGCATTATCGCCACCTACTGGGCAGTAAGGATAGTTAATAATTAAAAAGGATCTCAGTATTAATCTGTTTCTCTCCCACACATATCATATTGTTTTAGAATATATGGATTTATCACTAGAGTCGTATGAATTACTTTTATGCTGCTTTTATAGGATTTTTGGAGCTTCAAATTCTGGCCACCATTCACTTGCATTATATGGACCTACAGAGCTGAGATATTCTTCTAAAAATGTTTGTTTGTGTTCTACAGAAGAAAGAAAGACATACACATCTGGGATGCCATGAGAGTGAGTAAATGATGAGAGAATTGAACATGCACTATTCACAATGTTTACATGACATCTGTCTCATTTGTGGGTAATTTAGGTATAGTGAATGTCCTTGTGACCACTCCGCTCTGGGTGGTCAATACCAGACTCAAACTGCAGGGAGCGAAATTCAGAAATGAGGACATACAGCCCACACGCTACAAAGGAATTATGGGTAAAAGACATCATGCATGACATATAACCAATTAAAATACGTGATAAGTGATTCCTTTAGAGATCATCTTATTTCTGTTTCCTTTTGTCTAGATGCGTTTGCGCAGATCATACAGCAGGAAGGAGTGGGAGCATTGTGGAACGGGACGTTTCCCTCTCTGCTACTGGTGATGAATCCAGCTGTGCAGTTCATGATCTATGAGGGTTTAAAGAGGCAGCTCATGAGAGGAGTGCACAGAGAGGTCAGGCTAGAACCCTTCACTCAAGATTACTGATCCAATAAGATTAATGATTGTTGTTGTTGTTGTTTTTTTTTTGTCTTTTATTAGCTTCTGGATTGAATTACAAATATTTTTTTGTCATTTTTTGGCCCTTGTTTGTTCATCATACAGAATGCATTCACTAATGTTAACAAATAGAACCTTATTGTAAAGTGTTACCAAATATTTTATGAATTTTATGAATTTTAAGTGATTATTAAGTGCTGTGATGGTCACCATTTTCCCTTAACTAGTTTATTTTAAATGGTCCTTTTTAAGTGAATACTTCATGTAGTCTCTCATTTAAAGAGAGAGTTCTTCCAAAAATTACAATTCTGTCATTATTCACTCACCCTCATGTTTTTCCAAATCCATATGACTAATGGGGCTTTTCCACTGCACAGTACGACTCGACTCAACTCTGCTCGTTTTTTGGGGGTTTTCCACTGTACCTGGTACTTTTTTTAGTACCACCTCGGTCGAGGTTCCAAGCAAGCCGAGCCGATACTAAATGTGACGTCGAAACCCTGCAGATCACTGATTGGTCAGAGAAAATCGTCACTACCAGCGTCACTGGATTTTCGACACGGGACATCAACCCGCTAGTTTTAAAGTTTACTTTAAAGATTTAAAGCAGTATCATTTGTTCACGTGACTTTCGAATTGTAAAAAGAGATGGCTGTGCGCAAAACCATGCCGTGGTCAATAAACAGACATTCCTCTCTTTAGCAATGAACGAAATGACGCGAAACAAAAAAGCCTATCAGGAAGTGTCTCATCTGTTGGCCGCACACGGCTACCACCGGACGTACCAACAGTGTTGGGAAAAGTACAAAAAAAACTTAAGTGACTTCAGAACCATCAAGGAAAAGTGGAAGTGGTTCGACCAAATGGACGCTATCTAGACTGGAGAACAATGGGAGGGAGAGAGTCCACGATGGAGGATGGTACGTTTTGTTGTTAACTCAATACTCTGCTGAAAGCTTCAGTTTATTTAGTTGACCAACTACTGGAAAGATTTCTTCTAAAACAACCAGGACAATTTAATCATTACACTTGTGTAACATCATCATGCAACAACTGCTTTATGCAGCACAATGAGCTAGTAGCTAACAGCTAGCAGCGGTGTCATTGTTTGTTGTTTTGTCGCGTTTAAAATTATGTCACGGTAGTAGAAGCGGCGCAGCTATGACGATCAGCCTATAATCCCACCCATGTTGAGGCGGCACTAAACAGCAGCGGAAAAGCAAGCTCAGAAAAGTAAAGCGAGCAGAGTCGAGTCGAACCGTAACGTGCATGGAAAAGTGCATTTAGTTCCTTCTAAATTACACAAAAGAAAATGTTAGGAAGAATGTTACTATTCACTTTCACTGTATGGAAAAGTCATGCGATGAAAGTGAATGGTGACTGAGGCTGTCATTCTGCCTGAAATTGTCTTTTATGTTCATGAATATAAGTAGATCATAAGCATTTGGAATGACGTGAAGGTGAGTAATTGATGACAGAATTTTCATTTTTGAGTGAACTATTGTTTTAAAACTTAAAACCATAACATGCAAAGAATAAAGATGAATAGACAGCATATGATATAAAAATATGAGCCAGTTTACAAACTCTTGTTGCCTGGGAGATGGGAACAACAGCATGATGAGGACAATTTGAGTGACAGAATGGATTCACTAATCCAGATGTTGAGTGAGTCAGTGCAGCATCTGTTGAGTAAGAGCAAATGACTCCATACATGACTGTAGAGATAGACTGCATTGTTACCATAGAAACATGGCTGGTAACATAGAAATAAGATTATGCAATATCAGGGTTTCTCACATGCAGTTGCATATGCAAAAAAGTGACATTTCCTCTGTCTTAGCATAAATGATTTTGCAATGAGTATTTGCTGTCATGTCAGTTTACCCAAATGTCCAAATTATTCATGTCATCTTCTAAAGGTTGGTTTCGTTTTCATGTTGTTGTTGTTTTTTCTAATTGTTAAAAGCTCTCATCTCTGGAGGTGTTTTTTATTGGAGCCATTGCCAAGGCGATAGCTACCACAATAACCTACCCACTACAGACAGTTCAGTCTGTTCTACGGGTAAGATGCCCACTTTTTTTTTTAGCATGTTTGTTGTATAACTTTATACAAGCAGCTGCTATTCAGTATGTTAAACCACACTTGCTTGAGGCAAGCATCATTTTTACTATTGCTCATACTTAAAGGGATAGTTCACAAAAAATGAAAATTATGTCATCAAGTACTCACTCTTATGTTGTTCCAAACCCATATGGCTTTCTTTCCTCCATGGAACATAAAAGTAGATGTTAGGCTGAATATTAGCCTCAGTCACCATTCACGTTCATTGTATCTTTTTTCCATACGATTAAAATCGAGTTCATTATGTAATTTAATTAATGTTATGATTGACTGTTGTGTTTAGTTTGGACAACGCAGGCAGCCCAGAGAACGGTCCAAACTACTGAACAGCCTGAGATCTGTTATGTATCTGCTTATCAACAGAGTCAGGTATAATACACACACTCAAACTCACACACTTTAAAGGGATAACTCACCCCACAATGAAAATTCTGTCATCATATACTCACCCTCATATTGTTCCAAACCCATATGACCTTTATTCTGTAAACGTTCGTACATTCTGCCTAACATCTTCTGTTTCACTCAGTTTTGTCAGAATACCAACATTTCATTAGACTGTACAGGCCACCGATACAAGTAAAAGTTTATGATTCTCAATACCAATTTGAAAAATAAGTAATATGCTATTGAACAAACTTTTTAAGCGTAATTAAATGTAAACATTTTAATGTAAATAATAAATTAAAACAATAGCCTGTTTCCTTTGAGTGTTTCTTAATTAAGTGAACATAGCTTCAAGTTATGAAATCAGTATTCTTTTTTTACAAATTTCATTATTCTCCAGAATTTCATGTGTTAAAGTTTAAAATTTTATCAACAAAATTGTGTCTAATCAAATGAATCCAAACTTTAAATGAAAATAGAACAATTACTTTTTTATCAAATGAAGTGCTGTAAAGATCCTTGCAACATAATCTAAAAAACAACATTGGTCTTTGTGGCAGGGCGGAGCCGGGTCGTGGTTATACACACCCGGTCCCTTATCAGGCTAATCAAGCCGGCTTGACAATATAAATAATAGTTTAATTACAAACTTAAACCAAAAGACACAAACACACACATGACGGACATGTCCGTAAACTATCTCTCTCAGCTGCCCTCCTCGCTAGACCCACTGCAGTTTGCGTATCGTCCAAACTGTTCAACGGACGATGCCATCGCCACCACCCTCCATCTGGCCCTCACCCACCTAGATAAAAAGGACTCATACGTTCGAATGCTGTTCATAGACTTCAGCTCAGCATTCAACACACTCATTCCTCAGCACATGATTGGAAAGCTGAACCTGCTGGGCCTGGACACCTCCCTCTGCAACTGGATCCTGGACTTCCTGACTGGGAGACCTCAGTCAGTCTGGATCGGGAACAGCATCTCCACCACACTGAGCATTGGGGCCCCCCAGGGGTGTGTGCTCAGTCCACTGCTGTTCACTCTGCTGACTCACGACTGTGCAGCAATGCACAGCTCGAATCACATCATCAAGTTCGCTGATGACACAACCATGGTGGGTCTCATCAGCAAGAACGACGAGTCAGCATACAGAGAGGAGGTGCAGCGGCTAACGGACTGGTGTAGAGCCAACAACCTGTCTCTGAATGTGGACAAAACAAAAGAGATGGTTGTTGACTTTAGGAGAGCACAGAGTGACCGCTCTCCGCTGAACATCGACGGCTCCTCTGTGGAGATCGTCAAGAGCACCAAATTCCTTGGTGTTCACCTGGCGGAGAACCTCACCTGGTCCCTCAACACCAGTTCTTTTACCAAGAAAGCCCAACAGCGTCTCTACTTTCTTCAAAGGTTGAGGAAAGCACATCTCCCACCCCCCATCCTCACTACATTCTATAGAGGGACTATTGAGAGCATCCTGAGCAGCTGTATCACTGCCTGGTTTGGGACTTGTACCGCTTCGGACCGCAAAGCCCTGCAGAGGATAGTGAGGACAGCTGAGAAGATCATCGGGGTCTCTCTTCCCTCCATCAAAGACATTTACACAAAACACTGCATCTGCAAAGCTATCAGCATTGTGGATCACCCCACACACCCCTCACACAAACTCTTCACCCTCCTGCTGTCTGGCAGGAGGTACCGAAGCATTCGGGCCTTCATGGCCAGACTGTGTAACAGCTCCTACCCTCAAGTCATCAGACTCCTCAATACTCAGAGACTGGACTGACACACACACACACATGTCCTGAGTTGCACTTTAATTCATTGTCACTTTACACCTGGCTGCTACCTCAATAACTGCTATGTGCATAGAACACTATCTCATAGTATGTTATGTTTACATTTGGCATTTTTAGAAACTGTCATCTTTTTGCACTTCTGTGTACTGGTCGGCGCTGCACTGTCTCTTACTGTGCCTATTGTCCTGTTCCTTTTAGTAATTTATTTTACTGTTAGGAATGTTATTTAGTCTGTGTAGTCTCTTGCGGTTCTGTGTTTGTCCTATGTTGTTTTATGTAGCACCATGGTCCTGGAGGAACATTGTCTCATTTCGCTGTGTACTGTACTAACTGTATATGGTTGAATGACAATAAAAACCACTTGACTTGATATTACTGTTGTAATTTCTTAAATTTTATGCACCAAGCTTTTATTTTGAATCAAACTTTTATTTTGACGTGAAGGCTTTTCCGGTTCTGTTTTGATGGTAGTTTCATAATTCTGGATAAGACTTGGTTATATGACCCAGTGATTATTGAAGCACAAAATGCTGTGATTCAGTTATATAAATATGTAGTCTGCAGGTGCTGCTCACATCACAGTGAATGAGCGTCCTGTCATCTACTACAATAAGCAAAGCACTCAATGCTCAAATATGGTGTTTTGAGCGTGTTTTGAGCAGCTTCACTCATTCACTTTAAAGTGCGCAGTACATGCAGACTAAATTGTTATTTTATTAAATCACATCCATTTGTGGCTTAATAATCGCACTAAGACGTATCACAATTTTAATTTAATGAATTGCCCATTTAAGTGTAAAGGAATCACAGAATACGTGCTCAAATAAGCGTGGACATTTGTAAGCAGCCGTTTGTCAGTTATAACGCATGCGGGGACCAAACCTGAGTTCATTCTTTATACTACTGGTACTGTAAAAACACTGGTATTGTTACTGTTACTGGTAACAGTATTATTATTTTAGTATTTATTTAAATATTGACTTGGTACTGAAATACCAGTACTTTTGACATCACTAGTTTCATGGAATAAAGAAGGTAAACAACATGATGCTGAGTAAATGATGACAGAATTTTCATTTTTTGGTTAAACTCTCCCTTCAACATAGACAACAAAACACAAAAAACAAGAGTTAATTGATCCCAGAGGAATCCAGGATCTATCCTGACACATTTCACTTTAATTAACTACTTTATTGTAGCTTGCATTGCAAAGTAGTGCAAATATTTAGTTCTCTAAAGTTCATGAGTACCTGAACTGTCACACAAGTTAGTTTCAAATGAAAGTGACTCATGGTTTGTTGATTGATTAACTGCAGGATGTGGGGTGTGCTGGGATTGTTTAAAGGCCTGGAAGCAAAGCTTCTTCAGACGGTCCTCACTGCTGCGCTGATGTTCTTACTGTATGAGAAGATCGCTAGCGCCACCTTCAGGGTCATGGGGGTCAAGCACCTCGTGACGTCCCACTGACCTCGGAGCGTTTATGTGCTCACTGATCTCAGAGGAACTTAATGTGCTGCCCTGAGTATGTATGTGTTATGACTAGTCGTCGACCGATATGGGTGTTTTTATCTTGAGACATCAGTTAAAAGATCACTTATTTAACACAATATTTACTCAGTAAGACCTGTAATGGATCGACGGCCAGGTTGCTTTTTTATTTAGTGTTTTGTACGAACATTTTATTTAAAATATGGACTATGTTATCAAAAACCTCGGGACTGGTTTTCTAGTTCTGTGTAGATAATGCTTGATTGTACTTTGAAAGACTGGCCACTGTGACCGCAACAGACCTTTAACCTAAAAGGTTAGGCTAGTCTAAATTTAAAAATGGTACATTTCCACTCTTTGTGATAAGAGGTTGTGGGTTAACCAGTTAGTGAGTCGACTTCATCAGAAGCGTCACGTCTCCATTGTTAATGTTACAAACAGAAGAAAGCTCAGGTGCGTTTGCATAAAGACACTGAGAATTGTATTAGAACAGGAACATTTATAGATTAAATGTGTTTTTATTTTCCTTGATTGTCAGAATGATTCTGTATTATCTAGTGCATTAGATTGTAGGTTAATGTATTTAATAATCACAAACCCAAAATCAGTCAGAAGAATTAATTTAATTCATGTAAATTATTATGGATTAATGGATTGCCACAAATTGTGGTGTATAGATTTTTTACAATAAAGTGAATGCTCTAAGTTAATGCAGTATAAAATGGTGTCTTCATTTATTATATGTACTTATGAACCTCTGTGAACCACATTTTTACTACAGTCAGGAAACAGACATTTACACTACTTCAACTCTTGGCGGCAGTAAAACCTTGTGTTTAGTTGTTCTTCATCCGAGAGTGCATTACCCCTTTATTTGTGTAAGCAGATGAAAAAGAAGTTTTTAACAACAGAAATTCAAATAGGGTCATTAAGGAATGGATGTTTCTTGGGTTCAACCTCTATGAAAATGTGGCCATCTTAAAGTTATTTTTGCCTAGCTGTTGTGCTCAATATTCTTTGCTCTTTCCATTGTAAACCACCTTGTGTTTCAGGTGTATTTTGGGTACATATGTTTTGTGATTCATCATTTTGACACCCTAATTTTAATATTTATATGCCTAAAACAACGAGTAAGCAAATATATCAACTGCCACTGGCGTTTCTTTTGAAACTGGTGTCTTTGATCAGCACTTCATCGCATTTGTAATTATTTAACATGGGTGAAGTTCATTGGACAAATGTTGCGAGCTGATGCCAATACTCCTTTGAGCATCATTAAAATCTCATGTTTGCACACTAAAAGGTACAATTGTTCAAATGTTTTTATTTTGAGGAATGGTGCCTGAAAGACAAATAGAAATTTGCCTAATCAATCTCTATAAAAAAAATATTTCTTTTTAATACAAAAATGTAAATAAATAAAAGTAAACATGTATGACTACAAGCAAACAGAACATTACCATAATGTTAATGGTTCTACTTTGGTTATTTTATATTCCTACAACTCCTGATGTTCTAGGAATGTTCTCTTTGGGTTAAAATTTTTTTAGAACCATAAATGATCAATCCCAGAACGTTCTGGGAACCAACAATTGTTAGTTAGGGTCAGGCTTGGCTCCAGCTCTAAGATGTGAAGTGGGTGGTTACCAGAGTAGGCCAACCTCATTATAGGATGGACCAGGCCCCCCCTGTGGAGCTGGGCCTATTTGGGCTGTAATTGCTACATCCTGCGAAAAATAACCTGAATGAAGCAGCAGTGCCGCTTTGGTTACTGGTTCAAAAGCGGCTTGGACTTTAATTTACACCTTGAAAAAAATTACACAGAGAAACTTTAATAGCAATTGGAATTCAAAATATACTGTAACATAGAGATTTTTTTTTATTTATTTTTTTAGACCCATTGTAACTGGACACTTCTATAGATATTTTTCCACACTCCAGGTTTTGGAACGCGGAAGTAAATGTTTGCAGGATGAACTTCGAAGCGTTGAATGGAAATGAAAGGGAGATCACAGCAAATATTATTTTCACTTGCACATATGCTCCAAGACCAAAAGAAAAAAATACACTTAGGGAATGATTTTCAAGAAGAGGAAAAAATAGAAAGCGGTGGAATAAGACATTAAAATCGGTGAAGATGCCAAATTTACTGTCTCTCAGCAGCTGTAATCGAAACCCCCTCACATCTGTGTTAATTTTTTTTTTTTTTTTTTACTAATCCAGGGTAATATAATGCAAAGCCTAATGTTACAAATTTAAATCCAATATTTAAAAAAATGATAATGTAAAAATTGCGAGATTTAAGCTGTTAAATAAGGCGGAAACGCGTCATCATAGGCTGTGGAAAAAGGAACGGTCAACTGATATAGAACGCAAGTCCCGCCTCACAGGTAAAAGAGCCAGTCACCTTTCAGAAACAGACATTACCTATCAATCAACCAACCAACCAGAGAACACGCATGCGCATTAGCTATACAAGCAGGGAAATTTACGTTTTTTTCTGCGTAATTGAGATAAAGTAGCACATTTTATGATTCCACTATTGCCATATTTTACTGCGGATTTTAATTATGTTATTTCATCGTAATGTTGACCAACCATTTTGGAGATTTTGGTCTTTTCCCATTGAAGTAGATAGGAGCTCTTATATGCCGCTTGTTTACGTTGAAACGAGAGTGGCAAAGTTGGCTGCTGAGTGGATTGACTTGCTAGAAAAACTTTGGCTGAAGCTGCAAGCAAAACCACTGTTCATTCCAATTGGTTTAGTGGTTCATTAGAATACAGCGAACAGCGAGTCGATTGGTTTAGAGGGTCAACAATATTAGGTAGCTAACCCCGTCCCGGAAGTTATCTGAATGAGCCTATTGGTTAACGGCAACGTCTGTTTGCAGGGTACTCGCTCACTATTGGATGAGTCTTAAAAATAGGCGGGTTTACTGGATATCGGAAACGATTACAGTGGAGCGCAGACCAGTGGAATACCAACAGATGGGATGTGTCAACCAATTTAAAGTACGACAACTTAAAAATGAATAAATAGTAAAATAAATAAACATATTCACGACGTTTAAGCTTTCGTTTGGTGCACAGCCGCGGTACATGCGCTAACTTTTAATCGGGTACTTTTCTGGAAGTTGTGTTGTTGAACAGCAGCACATGGAGTGAGTTGGTTTGTTGTGGAGCTACTCTGCCATATGCTTGCTGGGTAAGAATGCCTCTTTCTTTGATCTGTTAATGGCTTTTCTAAAGGTCTATAAGGGTCAGGATACAGACCGATTTGGTCCCATTGGGTCATGGGAGGGTGTCTGTGGTCCTGATGCTGTGGAGGTGGGACTGTTATGTAACATCTATCAGGTCTGAGATGAAAACTTCTCTTCTGCAATCTTTACTATAATCATGTATAGGTTGGTTTTCCAATGTATCTTACTGTAAGTGCTTGTGATTTAAAGCTTAAGTGTATTTACAAGGGACGGATGCAAAATTGTACATGTTGACTTGTTATCTTCCAACCTGTGTGTTGATGGAAGACAATGTGCTGTTGAAAGACTCTGAGATGAAAGATTCGTACTTTCCTTAGGCTGTTTTTGTGTTATCTCGTTTTGGTAGTGGGCACAAAGTACCATGCTTTTTCCTATGCATGATACATGATTTTAACTGGATTTACACCGGCTGAAGAATATAATCCCAGAGTGCTATTCAGAGATGCAGGTTGGCACTGTTTTGGCGGCAGGAGGGATCCTACACAATTTTAGGCAGGTGGTTTTAATGATGTATATACAATGGTAACTCACATATCCATGGTAATACCATTATATACAAATATGGTAATAATCCAGTTAGGGATGTAGAATCAAATATTGGGCCCCGGGCACAGAACTATTTTAGGCACCCTGACCGATGTGGGATTGTGGTGGGGATAATATCAAGTATAAACATTTTATTTAGATATTTAACCTTGCTATTCATAACTTTTTATGTTCAAATGCAAATATTATTTGAATCAAGCAATACTTGGGTAACCCTTTTTGAAAATATTAATTTAGCAAATTATACTTGGTCAGTTTTTCATCATATTGGTTTTATTTTAGCCTTTAAAATTGAATTTATTATTTTGAATTTACTGTATATTTTTTACATGTTTATAGTTTATATGCATAAATTGTTCTATTTACGATGATTTACACGGATACTCTTTAAATAGACAACTAGGGCTGAAACGATTACTCGACATAATGAAAAAAGAGAAAAAGAGTTTGTTTTTTTGTGAGTTAAATATGTATCTAAATCAAATGAACAAAAATTGAGAGGGTGTATAGTCTTAGCCCATTATACGATGAAAAAAAAAAATAAAAATAATTATTTGTCTTTTTTGGTTTGTTTTCCAGTATAAATATCTAAAATTATGTACATTTACTTTAGCAGCTATTCTGCAGAAGAAAAAACTGTTATTGGAAAATTTTTAATATAATATTTTAATAATTTTAATATTTCAATATTGAAAAATCCTTAAATCAATATACATTTACCTGAGAATCAACATATTACATATTTAGACTTGCTTTTAGAGCATTTGTCTTGAATATGAGTATCTTTTTTTCTTTACTGCACTGGCAGAAGTATGAACAAGTGAACAAATACACTTATCAAAATACTCTTATATTTCAGATACATTCTCTTAAAGCAAGTCTAAATATCTTATATGTTGCTTCTCAATTAAATGTATGTTGTTTTAAGGATTTTTAGACCATTTTCAAATGGAAAACAAGACAAAAACACTTGATAACAATAGGATGTTTTGCAGTGAATTTCTTACCGAATGAAAATTAATACGAAATATTTTCCTCTTTAATTCAGAGAATATCATTTAGAAGTACTTTTAAAAGATAATTTTTTTCCTCTTTATTTTTAGTAAGCACGTTTATTACAACCTTTTAAGTCGGGGCACATGCTGAATAGTCAGTTAAGAGCTAATGATTAATCGTTGTAATAATCGCCCAAATAGTCAAATAATCGTTCTATTAATCGTTTTAGTTAATCGTTCTAATTAGTCGATTATAAAAATAATCGTTATTTGCAGCCCTATAGACAAAGGCATCTGAGCGCAACGACAGGTGATATTGTTCCTCAAATATTCTTTTGCTGGCTTAATGTGAGGACAATTTCACATGTATCCCATGGAGTTCTGAAAACAAAAACTTTTCGGCATCATAGATGGTGGTAAATCTGATGGTAAATTTAGCACTGAAGTAAAATATGTGTATACAGTAGATGCGTGAGTAGTGAGTAGATGTTGACAATTTGATTTGAATTGTGCATGTCACTTTATTAAGCAAGCATCTGATTGTTGTTCACTGTTTAAAAACTGCATCATTAGTTTTATTTTCTCGCCAAAAGCAATTTTTCCTCTTGCATTTGTTCATTTTGGACCGTGTTTACATGCATACAAATATTCGCCTATAGCTACGTTGACCGGAATGGCTCACGTTTCTTCTGTAAAAAACTCTGCCACCTCCCACTCTTTCTCCTCTCCTTTTTCTTTTGAATGTCCGATTTTGTATTAATTTCTACAGATACATTGTTGTCAGTTTGGACCACGAGCTGGCTGATGGACCAGACCACTTTTGCTTTTGTTGAGGGGGGGTGGGGGTCGCTAACATGGGAGAAGACGAGGCAGATTATAGGGGATCTCCACATTTTTACGTGTGGTGTCTTGCAATGTTTTATTCTGTTTAATATCCTGTTTATCATTAATGATACAAATGGCTGTTTATGGTTTGTCAATTCAAATTAGTTTCAGCTTATTACAGTTCAAGGTTCTGTTGTATCTTGAGATGCATTGCATGATGCATGAGAGTTATTGATCAGCTTTTCTGTCATATCAGCATTTCAACTGCACAATGGAAGTACAGTATGAATACACAGTTTATCATCAACAAGCATGTTTAAAGTGGGTCAGCTGATATTTCATAGTGACAAAAAAATTAAAGTGGAGGGAAAGAACTCAAACGTCCTGCGGTGCTCAGACCAGATAGTTTGAAATAAAGTAGCTTAAATTTGTTATAGCAGCTTATACTGCATTTTGGCACTAAATAGTGTCATATACCAGCCCTCATGTATACCTTTCTCACTTTCAAACTTTTCTTGAATAGCTAAATGGCTCCTATTTATTAAAGGAATTTTCCAGGTTCAAAACAGGTTCAGCTCTATCAACAACATATTACTGGCTTTGCATGGTCATGAGTTGTAATATTGGATTGCACATACAACGTTACTAAGTGATTAAATTGCACAAGTCATGTTTTTTAGTGTAATGCTTATTTATTATGGCTATACTTCCAAAGTAGTTTATATTTTAGTCTAACATTTATCTTGGTGACATGCTTTGTCTCATAGACTTCCATTGCAATATGACCACCCACTGGTGAAGCGAATAACATTGATCATATCCTATCAAGGCCACATGTCAAGGTCTGTGTAGATTAGATGGTAAGTGAACAATCAGTTCTCTTAGTCAACGTGTTGAATGCAGGAGAAATGGGCACGAGTAAAGACCTGAGTGACAACACACAGTGCATCGTAACCCTGCTGCGTATGAGGCTGCATAGCAGCAGATTGGTCAGAGTGCCCATGATGACCCCTGCCCACCGTCGAAAGTGCCTACAAAGGGCACGTGAGTGTCGGAACTGGACCTTGGAGCAGTGGAAGAAGGTCACCTGATCCAATGAGTCCCGTTTTCTTTTACATCATTTGGACGGCCTTGTACGTGTGTGCTGTTTACCTGGAGAAGTGATGGCACCAGGATGCATTGTGGGAAGATGGCAAGCCAGTGGAGGGAGTTCTCTGGACAATGTTCTGCTGGGAAACCCGAATGGGGTTCGGACATTCATGTGGACGTCAATTTGAAATGTGCCACCATTTAAACTAGGGATGTCCATGAGTAGTCGAGTATTCGAATATTTGTTCTGCAATAATTATTTGAATAGTAAAAATACTATTTGAATTTTGTAAAGTTTTGCTTTGAGATGCATGTTAAATCCTGAACACACAAACTAAAACTGGCAGTTTAACAGAATACACTGGGTGACGCTTTTGAGTGTGGAATTGGTTTGAGGAACATGATGAAGAGTTCACGGTGTTGCCCTGGCCTCCAGATTCCCCAGATCTCAGTTCTATTGAGCATCTGTGGGATGTGCTGGACCAATTAGTCCGATCCATAGCGGCTCCACCTCGCAACTTGCATGACTTGAAGGATCTGCTGCTAATGTCTTGGTGCCATAATTGACAGCATTCCACAGATGCAACTCAGATTAACTTGAGTTATGTATGAACCTGGAACATTCCTAAAAGCAACTCCACTCAATTCAAAAAGCAAGATCAATATCATCTTTCATAAGCTTTATAAAAAGTTAAAGTCTGTCTGTATGTATGTTGCAATATGGGCTTTACTGCAGGCCTCTAATGTAATTACATCTGTTTTCATTTGCTAATCTCTCGCTCTTTTTTTTATTTTTTCTTCTTTTCTTTTTATTCAGTTACTGCTGTCACACTTCTGAAATGGAAACTCTCAGGATCGTGTTGAACGGGAAATAAAACAGGTACACCAAATCACAGGCAACCACATATAAAAACACCTCTGGGCAATGTTTCCCCCTTCACATATGGCTCATATTTATTTTGCTATGTTCCGCATTCACAAAACCCATATTCTCTGCAGTTCTCCTAATTGTAGGTAGTTCCTGTCAGTTGGCACTGTGGATAACTTGGTTGCGTACCAGGGTGTTGGCATAGATGCATCTGTCATGGATTAGTCAGTTGCTGCTGTGCCGAGGCAATTGGCACTTGGCATGGTATTCTGACCCAGTAACCTCATCTTTCGAGAAGTGTCTGGTCTTAAACTGTTGCCTTGCCTCTACCCCATATGCTTTGTAAACAGAAAAAACGTAATCTTACTGTATAAAGCGCATGCTGTTGAAGCCTCTCGTACCATTGTGAGATTCCTCACAAATGGAAAGATGGTTTGCATTTTCGTCCCAGATAAAATCAAATGGACTGACCACAAATGCTAAAGAAATGACAGAAACCACAGTATAAATGGCTAGTGCATTATTTTAATGCCTTTTGAAATAATAAATACATTTTTTGGAAGAGTGTTGAAAGAGAAGTTTGTCTTTTTAATATGTGTAATACTGTATAACCGGTACAATGTCAAGAAAAAGTATGTGAACTGTTTAGAATTGTCTGGTTTGTTTGCATTAATTGGTCATAAAATATGATCTCATTTTCATCAAAGTCACAAGTAAAGACAAACAACTGTAATCTTTCATGTCTTTTTTGAACACATCCCATTAAACATTCACAGTGCTGTGGAAAAAGTAAATGAACCCTTGTATTTAATAACTGGTCGATCCTCCTTTGGCAGCAATAACCTTAACTAAGCGTTTCCAAAGGACTTTCAGAAGGAATTTTTGACCATTCTTCCTCTCTTGAAGTCATTCCACAGCATCTCTATTGAGTTAAGGTCTGGACTCTGACTGGGCAACTCCAAAAGGTGGAATTTCTTTTTTTTAAGCCATTCTGTAGTGGATTTACTTCGATGTTTAGGGTCATTGTCCTGCTGCATCACTCAACTTCTACTGAGCTTCAGCTGGTGCACATCCTGCAGGATCATTTTAAGAGGGCTATCTTGATAAACCTCGGTGATGGTAAGTGATCTAGGCCCAGAAGCAGCAAGCAGCCACAAATCATGCGGCTCCCTCCACCATACCTCATTTTTGGGATTTTTGGGGGGATTTTGGGGATTTTCTTGTTGGTATACGGTGCCATTTTTGCGCCATGCTGCATGTTCTTCCCAAACAATTCAACGTTAGTTTCATCAGTCCACAAATATTTTTCCGTGTAGTGAGTGCCAAGGTAGTCTTTGGAAAATTTCAGGCATGCAGAAATGTTTTTGTACTTCCTTTTGCCTGTTTAATGCTTTCTGTATTGTAGACTCATGAACAGAGATGTTAACCATTTCCATTGATTAGCTGTCTCTCTAGGTTTTTTTTTTTTTTTAACCTAATTTAGCATTGTGCAGTGTGTACTTTGATTCATCTTGGCTGGATGGCCAATTCTAGGGAGAGTAGCCACAGTACTAAATAGTCTCCATTTATAGACAATTTGTCTACAACCCCTGGAATAAACTATGGAATCACCACACTTAGAGGATGTTCACCCAGTTTTTGACTTCATAGCAAATAAACAAATCAGATATGACACACAAAATTGTTTTTAATAGCTAAACATTCTGGCTTCGAGAAACATCCCTCAAACAAATTAAATTACATTATTTTAAGCAATGGCATATGTTTTTCCAGATCAAGTAGAGGAAAAAATCCAACACTTGAGTGTGGCAAAATAAGTTGGTTGTTCCCAGTCTGTTGTGTCTAAAATTTGGTGCAAGTATAAACAAAATGGCAAGGTTATAAAAGGAAAACATACGGTAGACCAAGGAAGATATCAAAGCATCAGGACAGAAAACTCAAAGCAATATGCCTTGAAAATAGAAAATGCACAACAAAACAAATGGGTGGAAACAGGAGTCAATGTTTGTGAGAGAACTGTAAGAAATCGGCTGAAAGAAATGGGAATTACATATAGAACAGACAAACAAAAACCAGCACTAACACCTAAACAGTTTGAATTTTTGAAACAATTTAGTATGAGATATACACAAAAACAGAAGAAATCAGGATGGGGCTGTGGCGGGGCGGAGGGCAGTGCCGGGTCTTGATTCTACACACCCGGTCCCTAATCGGGCTAATCAAGCCTCCGAGAGGGATAAAGGTCGACTGCGGAGGGTGGTGCGGGAGAAGAGAGATCGTTTACTGACATGTCCGTCGCGTGTGTTTGTATCTTTTGTTTAAGTTTCTCATTAAACTATTATTTATATTGTCAATCCGGTTCTCGCCTCCTCCTTGCCCGTCAAATCCCTTTACAGGGGCAAATACTTTTTCACAGCACTGTATGTAGAAATAAAATTAATCTTTAAAGTGATGGATGGTAAGTGATGTTGGTTAGTGCTGATTGTGCAATATGTTCCAGAACTTAAGCATCTGTTTCCCATTTAGGTCAATAAATCATATACATTTACTCATTTAGTGTATAGAGATGTTTGCATCTTCCATTTGTAACCTGTGTGTGTGTGTGTGTGTGTGTGTGTGTGTGTGTGTGTGTGTGTGTGTGTGTGTGCTTGACCTTGCACTCCGGATGTCAGAGAGCATGTTTTAAAGTTGACAGTGCACTCCTATAGAAGACTTAACAGTTTTTAACTAAAACAATAACCACCCGAGGCTGTAGGTAACTTTTTATGTAGTTTGATGTGATACATTTCTTAATACTTATTCAAAATAAATAAAATGTTTGTTTTCATAATTAAACTGTCAATGTTTATAGCTAGATACCTTCTTATAATTTACCCTTGAATATCCTGTTTCACTCTGAACTGTTGCGGAAGTAAAACGGGTTGTTGTGGCTTGTTGCTTTTATAAAACAGCAGCAACTGCAAATTGATATGAACACACCAATTTAGTAATAATAATCATAAGCAGTTCTTCTGTCAAAACATTTAGTTAATTCGCCATTATTGCCAAGTAGCATAGCAGATTGGCACGTCAGTATAGAATTAAACTGATGTGTGCTCACAGGTGGCTTTATTTTGGCTATTTTACAACTCTTCAAACGCGTCTTGTCCAATCAGAACTTAAAGCCAAAGCTATCCATTTCAAAATGTTTGATAAGCTCTGTAACCAACTATAAAGCATTGAAAGTATTAAAAGACAAACAGTATGCAGGATTAGGATGTTTGAGAGACCCGTGATCACTCTTCACAACCCTTCTCATCTCACTCTCAGCACATTTCATTTACCAGAAATACTCACTCTATAATCTTTAGTAGTACTACCCAGAAATGCTCCGTAAGCTAAACAAAGTGGAAGACAAATGAGGATATAAGAGAAACTTGGACGAGAAACCTTCCAGAGATGTAAACAAAATGTGTCTGTCTCTGTCATATTTTCTTTATTATGATATCACTCATCACCATGGCAATAGATTCCTGTACTGTTTTGTGGAGATGGCATGATGAGTAGAAAATGTGTGGGTGAGTCACTGAGTTGGCACATGACTAAGCTGTTATCTGAAAAATAGACTTGCAGTTCTCTGTACTCAACCTGAAGAGGCCAAATTTTCTTTCAAAAACCACTTCTCGGATCATGCAATAATACATTTACATTTTTTTCAGACCCTCTGAGATTAAAGTAATGAAACTCCTGCCATATTCACTCACCCTCAATGTCATTCCAAACCTGTTATATTTTCCATCGAACACAAAAGGAGACATTTGGATGAATCGTCACGCAGCTCTTTTCATACAATTCAAACTCTTCTGGTAAAGCTCTTAAATGGCTTTAGATGATTTATCAAATCTAGCGCACAATCTAGGGTGTAGATTTTGCTTGAGATTAGTTTTATGGTGCTTTTGGAGCTTGACAGATGTCTGTCTCCTTCATGAAATAAATAACAAAGTATTTCCTTTCTTGGTATATTGGTCTATTGCTGCTTTTTAGTGTTTTGTGCATTGACGGTTTTCTTTTAAGAAGCCCATTGTTCATGTCAACAGAGAAGCTTTAGGTCAGCAAGACGCCCATCTACATCAATGTTGTTGTTTATGATCATTAATATAGTCGGTGTCATTTGATGAGAACATGACAGTTTAATTTTTCATCTCATTAAGAGAATATCTTCATTAAATATTGCTCAAATATTAATGAGTTCTGTCCAGTAGATAAACTGAACTCCAAATAGCTCAGGGTAGCTTTGTCGAAGCTTGCAAATTCTTCAGTAAACTAGCTGACTTAACTGCGTTATTTCCTTGTTATTCAAAGCAAGGTAACATGAGGCACCAGTTATCTTTTTTTAAGTAAAGAATTTGAGTATCTCTAAAGTAGGTTTTGTAACTTGAGCACAGTTCTCCAGGAAGCAAAGCCAAAACAGATTTTTTGTTTCATTGAATTCAACTGAAATGGAGAAATCGATGATGGATTGGTAAGACTATATCATAAAGTAACGAGCTATGAGGACAACAACTCAGAGTAGAGAGGGAACATTCCTTCACAAACACTCATACTGTGATGGTGCAGAGTATTTAAAATACTCAGTTTTTCTTAAGCATTTTTTTTTCCCCCTAGGACATTTCAGTATTCCCTATTCTAGTGAAGAGAACCAAAAATGTAGTAATTGGTTGCTGTTTGCAATTTTGTAACATGCACCTTACGTCGCTATAAGTATGCATATTCAGATTCAGATTCTTCATTCTTTTTTCAAGTATTATAAATTGCACACAGACGGTGAAGTGATATCTGCACATGATCTGAAATAGGGCTTGTCGCCAAATCTTTTCGTTGTCGAATAGTCGTTTGATGTCATTTAACCTAACATGAGATCACATTATACTCTAATCATGACGCAGTTCACGGCTGACTGAGGAGAGGAAGAATTACACAGATCACAGTCCAGATGAACTCTAAATTTTACAAGCACCTTCAGCTGATGTAGATCACAAAGTTTGAGGGAATTCAAATGCAGAAATACCAAATAAGTAAATACAGAAGCATTCTCGTTGGGGAATAAGCGGAGCCGGAGCTCTTTAAAGTTCAAATAATATGAAAGCAGATCATATAAATAACTACAAACTCCTCTTCTATGAGTTGTGTGAATGTCCCGATCTAAAGGGGAGAGATTGAAACTGATACACACTCTGTCACGGGATGCTCATCCCTCAAGCACACATGCTTAATGCAGCTAGCTTATAACATGATGCCTCGTGACTTATTGAATCATAATATGTGTTACTGTGTATTTCTTATATATATATATATATATATATATATATATATATTTTTTTTTTTTTTTTTTTTTTTTTTTTAATTATTATTATTTTTTTTTAAAAGATACGTTCACCTGAGAAGCAACATATAAGATATTTAGACATGCTATAGATAGATCTTGAATAAAAGTATATTTTGTCTTTCTGCACTCACAGGAGTATTACCAAGTGACAAAATACACTTATATTGTAAATAGACTTAAATTTAAGATACATTCTCTTTAAGCAAGTGTAAATATCTTGTATCTTGTATGCTTCTCAATTAAATGCATCTTGTTTTATGGATTTTTAGACAATTTTAAATGAAAAACAAATCACTTAACAATATTATTTTTCCCCCTTTATTTCAGTGAATGTCATATACTGATGTTTTTAAAAGATAATTTTAATTGTTAGTAAGCATGATTAATTCAACCTTTTAAGTCACCTTAGCCAAAATATGTTTAAACTCAGTTTTTCACAATTCCTGACATTTAATCGTAGAAATCATTCCCCGTTTGAGGTCAGTTACGATCACTATTTTAAGATTGTGAAATGTCAGAATAATAGTAGAGAGAATTATTTATTTCAGCTTTTATTTACTTTCATTACATTCCCAGTGGCTCAGAAGTTTACATACACTTTGTTGGTACACACACTTTTTTTTGGGCAGCCTTCCACAAGCTTCTCACAATTAGTTGCTGGAATTTTGGCCCATTCCTCCAGACAAAACTGGTGTAACTGAGTCAGGTTTGAAGGCCTCCTTGCTCGCACATGCTTTTTCAGTTCTGCCCACAAATTAGATGATTAATCAGATTGAGGTCAGGGCTTTGTGATGGCCACTCCAGTACCTTGACTTTGTTGTCCTTAAGCCATTTTGCAACAACTTTGGAGATTTGCTTGGTGTCATTGTCCATTCGGAAGACCCATTTGTGAACAAGCTTTAACATCCTGGCTGACGTCTTGAGATTTTGCTTCAATATATCCACATAAATTTCCTTCCTCATGATGCATCTATTTTGTGGAGTGCACGAGTCCCTCCTGCAGCAAAGCACCCCCACAACATGATGCTGCCACCCCCATACTTCATGGTTGGGATGGTGTTCTTTGGCTTGCAAGCCTCACCCTTTTTCCTCCAAACATAACGATGGTCATTATGGCCAAAATGTTACATTTTTTTTTCATCAGACCAGAGGAAATTGCTCCAGAATGTAAGATCTTTGTCCCCATGTGCACTTGCAAACTGTAGTCTGTCTTTTTTAATGGTTGTTTTGGAGCATTATCTCTTCTTCCTTGCTAAGCAGCCTTTCAGGTTATGTCAATATAAGTTTTACTGTGGATATAGATACTTGTCTACCTGTTTCCACTTGTATCTTCACAATGTTCTTTGCTGTTGTTCTGGGATTAATTTGCACTTTTCGCACCAAACTACGTTCATCTCTAGGAGACAGAATGCATCTCCTTCCTGAATGGTATGATGACTGTCTGGTCCCATGGTTGTGACTTGTGGTGGTCCACTTTTTTTTTCTGAGGTCTTGGCTGATTTCTTTTGATTTTTCCATGATGTCAAGCAAAGAGGCACTGAATTTAAAGGTAGAGGTAAGCCTTAAAATACATCCACAAGGACACCTATCAGAAGCTAATTGTCTAAAGGCTTGATATTATTTTCTGGAATTTTCCAAGCTGCTTAAAGGCACAGTTATCTTAGTGTATGTAAACTTCTGACCCACTGGAATTGAGATCAGTTAAAAGTGGAACAATCAGTCTGTAAACAATTGTTTGAAAAATTACTTGTTATGAGCAAAGTAGATGTCCTAAAAGACTTGCCAAAACTATAGTTTGCTAATAACTTAAATCTGTAGAGTGGTTAAAAAAATTAGTTTTAATGACACCGACATAAGTGTATGTAAACTTTCGACTTCAACTGTATATGTGGAAAACACGTCTTAGAGTATTATAAACTTACATATATCCTACCCTGTTTTACTGTTAAGCATTGTTAAGGCCATGTAGAACATGTGCCCTTGCCTGTTGAATAAGAGTCTTTGATCGAAGATTTATTTTGATATTGTGTGGATTTGTTTTGGGATACAGTATTAATGTTATTTGTTCAGGTCTTGAAAAGGTCTTAAAAATTCTTAAATTTGATTTAAAAAACTCTCCAGCAACCCTGTTACCAATATTGTAAAATTCTCCTTTTGAACATTTAGACCTTCTAAATCCTGCCAACATTCTAATATTCCACTTTTGAATATTCAAACATTGTAGATCTTACCAACATTCTAATATTCCACTTTTGAATATTCAAACATTGTAGATCTTACCAACATTCTAATATTCCACTTTTCAATATTTTAAACCTTCTAAATATGGCCTACATTCTAAAATTCTGCTTTTGAACATATATGCAGTCTAAATCTGCCCACTAGAGTTGAACTGTATACAATATTGGTTTCATGAGTTTACCATTGTGTTTCATGAGTTTACCATTTAGTGTTCTACCACTAAAAATTGTTTTGGGGAAAGAGTGACGTTCATTAGCAGCTTTGAGATGATGTCACGTGTTTATGTGTGTCATGTTGTTTTTCTTTCTGCGTGTGAAATGGTACCATAGTGATATTGTTTCTTAGTCATCTGCTTAAAAAGATTGTGACCGCATTTTAGTTGCTGCTGTTTTTTTTTTTTGTTGTTGCTTTTTTTGCACACACTTACACCGATCAGCCACAACATTAAAACCACCTGCCTAATATTGTGGTAGATCCCCCCTGTGCTGCCAGACAGTGCCAACCCGCATCTCAGAATAGCATTCATACCGTAGACTTTGTCAGTTCGAACCAGTCTGGCCATTCTCTGTTGACCTCTCGCATCAACAAGGCGTTTCCATCCACAGAACTGCCTGCTGATGTGTTTTTCTTTGTTTGTTTTGAGACCATTCGCAGTAAATTCTAGAGACTGTTGTGATTGAAAATCCCAGGATATCAGCAGTTACATAAATACTCAAACCAGCCCGTCTGGCACCAACAATCATCCATGTGATTATCTAATCAGCCAATCATGTGGCAGCAGTGAAGTGCATAAAATCATGCAGATACGGGTCAGGAGCTTCAGTTAATGTTCACATCAACCAACAGAATGGGGAAAAATGTGGTCTCAGTGATTTGGAGCATGGCATGATTGTTGGTTTGACTGATTCGAACTGACAAAGTCTAAGGTAACTCAGATTATTGCTCTGAACAATTTTGGTGAGAAGAATACTATTCTGAGATGTGGGTTGGTGCTGTCTGGCGGCACGTGGGGGACTAACACAATATTAGGCAGGTGGTTTTAATATTGTGGCTGGTCGGTGTATATTATCTCTTTCCGGCTAGGATGCCTCTTTTCTTTGTAAAATTTGACCTTCAGTTACATAACAATGATTTACTTTGTATTTTTTGGAAAATATATTTAACATACAGTGCATTCAGATAGTATTCAGACCCCTTTTTCACATTTTGTTATGTTGCAGCCTTATGCTAAAATGCTTTAAATAAGTTTTTTCACATCAATCTACCCCATAATGACAAGGCAAAAACCAGATTTTTTATAACTTTGCAAATTTATAATAAATAATATAAAACATTACTCTTATACCTAATCCTATTAAGATCTACTGGTGGTCAGAAAAGTCTAATTCATTCAAATATGTAAATAAGAGTGTTGTTTATCTTCATTAAAGCAAGTAATATTTCCGTTTCAAATGTTTAACCATAAAACATAACATCAACATGAAAATAGCATGTTATGACTCCGGTTCCAGTCATGATCACACACAGGCGATGCCCAGTTAAGCTCAAATTGGGAGATTCATACGCCAGAAGAGCAACCACTGATGTCGCTTTAGAGCACAATGTTACGTAGTGCAGCTTTAAATGGAAGAAGTTTGGAACAACTAGGACTCTGGCCAAATTGAGCAATAGGAGGAGAAAGGCCTTGGTAAAAGATGTGACCAAGAACCAGATGGTCACTCTGACTGAGCTCCAGAGATCATGTGTGGAGATGGGAGAAACTTGCAGAAGGACAACTATCACTGCAACACTCCACTGATCTGGGCTTTATGGCAGGGTGGCCAGACAGAAGCCTCTCCTCAGTGCAAGACACATCAAAAAGCATCTAAAGGACTCTCAGACTCAGTCCACCATCAGTCCCCATCCAACCTGACAGAGGTTGAGAGGATCTGCAGAGGAGAATGGCAGAAAATCCCCAAATCCAGGTGTGCAAAGACTTGAGGCTGTAATTGCTGCTTCAACTAAGTGCTGAGTTAAAGGTCTGGATACTTCTGTCAGTGTGAAATTGCAGTGTTTTCTTTTTAATAATTTGCAAAGTTATCAAAAATCTGGTATTTGCCTTGTCATTATGGGGTATAGAATGTAGATTGATGTAAAAAAAAAAAAAAAAAGATTTTGTGCGTTCCCCTACAACGTGAAAAGGAAATTCGCCTTGCATTGCTCGCACGAGTTCGACCGCTGGGTTAAATTTGTGTTTAAACTCGCGTTCGTGTGAGTAACGCGAACCCGCGATTATTCCCCCTACTCTTCCGGAAAAGGACAGGAGGAGGGGCTTCTACGACAATTTATCTTTCCGCCATCAACCATGGCCTATGTCACAACGATTACTGCTCTGTAACTGTTGTGGAAGTCCCAGATACGTTGACGTTGTGTCATACAATTCCGGGTGTCCACACACTGCTACAACCATTTTCACACCCATTTTTGTCTTTCGCGACAACGCGTCATGTGGATATTTCACTCGAGTTGAAAAATTTCTACTTTGTAGTGGGCTAAAGCACAGAAATGGCAAGCAGAATGTTGCTGGTTCGATTCACACAGCCACCACCATTGTGTCCTTGAGCAAGACACTTAACTCCAGGTTGCTCTGGGGGGGATTGTCCCTGTAATAACTGCACTGTAAGTCGCTTTGGATAAAAGCGTCTGCCAAATGCATAAATGTAAATGCATCAAAAATTCCAGTTTTTCTCCTTTAAAGAGATTAAAGTCATTAGCAAATTTAAAAAGATGCTGACGATTTCTTTTAATACTATATTCACATCTGACTTCATGCACCAACCTCACATTTTGTAAATTTTAAGTTTAATGCTTCCATTAGGATGGCATTATTTGGTGTACATTTTTTCTTAACAATGTTTACAAAAACTCCTTTGTTTAACGAACGAATGTAATGCTATCTCCCACTGTTTTTTTTAATGATGTTTTTGTGTTTGTTGTGTGTGAGAAGACAATAAAAGATAAATCAGTCAGTTACGGTTACTGTAATTCTCTTTTTCCTTCAGGACTGTCTTTAACCATGGCAACAGTGGACTTCCAGCAGGGGGAGGAGTCAAGTCTCCGCAGTACTGCCCCGACGGTAACCACAGGCACCGCCTCCAGTCCACAGAGCGAAGCAGTAACCAATGAGCTGCAAGAACTGTCTCTTCAGCGCGCCTCCAACTTACTTCCTATTCACAAGAGGAAGAATGGTGAGGTTTTTGTTATGCAAAAGAGATTAGATTTAAAAAACAGTACAAAATGATTACACAAAATTCAAAACTACAATTACTCACTTGTTTAATTTAGATTTTTGTGTTAAACTTTTTACATTTACATTCAATATAGAATTGTATTTTCTGCAGAAATATAGAATAGATTTCAGGTGTGCGGATATCGGCTACTTTGCCCAACAATTTTAAACATGGCTCATTGGAATTTAGATCTATAACTATCCAGTTTATTATTAAGCTTTAGTCACATTAGTCATATTAAAAATCTTAAACTGATGGCCACTCTGGCAAAAAAGAGCTCCAGCAAACACTCAGATGTGCGCACACACACACACAAACACAAACACACACACACACACAACTGCATGCATGCAGGCAGGCATAATGTTTGAATTTGTTTCCATGAGCTTAATGTTATGATCTGCAAAGGTGCACATGATGCATGTGATATGTGATAACATCTTTGAAACATGGCTAAGCTGATTATCTGTGTTCTTTCTCATAGCGGAGACATATGCAGCATATTGTGGCCTCCTCCTACCTAATAAAGGTTTCTAGGGTTACTTGTTTGACTTGTAGCTTGTTATCTTTCTGTTTTGTTTACGCACGTACACACACGCTCAATAGCACAATCTCTGTGTCTTCAGGGAAATAGAGTTTCACTTTATTGTTGTGAAATTTATGAGCAGATCAGAAATGTATTTAAAGGACCTTAAAGGGATAGTTCACAAAAAAAATAAAATTCTGTCATAATTTATTCACCCCCACATCGTTCCAAAACTGTTTGGAATTACATATAGCTGAGTAAATCATGACATTATTTTTAGGTAAATGATTCCTTTAAAAATCGGTTGAGGAGAGAAAACCAGATGGAAGTAATGGGAAGAAAGAAGAAGGGTAGATGCAAGATGAGAATAAAAGAGAAAAAGGATGAGGCAGAACTGAACACCATTAAACATTTGCAATTGTGTTGTTTGGAACTGGGCCTCGCTGTTTTATGCACTGCATTATTTTTGGATGGAATCTGAACTCTGCTGCTGCTCAGTGGATATTCTCAGTAATGCAGTGGAGTTTAGTCTGTCAATTCTCTAAATATAGAGTTAGGAATGGTTTCAATGACGCTTGCTGGGTTCGAACCTACATTCTTTTGGTTACCAGTCCTGATCTTTAAAACTATGCCACACCTCTTATGTACAGAATCATTGTAATGTTTAGTGGCATTATAGTGATTATAGTGCCCATCAATGCCAGATATTAATTTCGTCTTTGCCCACAGGAATTAATTTCAGGGGGATTTTTTGCCTTTACGAGGGGCTATTTTTTTTCTAATACTTAAGACTACTACTTTCCAAGGAAACCCTTAATCGAATAGGCCTAGATTAAAATATAATGAAATATATCAAATGTGCATAGAATCGAATGTACATAGATAAATAGATAGAAAAACACAAGAATAAACTACAGGGGCATTTTTGACCCCCATACAATATGTGGAACATTTAGTCCTTTTCACTGTTTTTTTTTTTTTTTTTTGCCCCTTTCAGACCCTGGTGCCATGTGTATTTACATTACAGAAAGACAGAACTTGAATATAAACGTGTGTGTGTGCGCATGTGCGTGTATTTATCACTTTGTGGGGACCAAATGTCCCCATAAGTATAGTAAAACCCAAAATTTTTGACCTTGTGGGGACATTTTATCGATCCCCTTTAGGAATAAAAACCATTATGTCTATGGAAATTCTCCATAAAACATGGAAACGCAACGTGTGTGTGTGTGCGTGTGCGTGTTACCATGCAGTTTCCAGATGGGATACTAATAATACTTCTCTGTGTTAAAACTCATAACTTTTTGTTTAATGGACAGGAGTTAGTTTTGCATATACATTCATATGTGCCGAACTCCCGAACACATTCATTCACAAACAAAGCTGTGCTTACGGTACGCAAGTCAAATACACATTTTTTTTCATTTCTTTCAGCCTGTCTTTATACGGAAATGAGTTTTCTTAATCACCCTGTCAACACAGTCTCTTAAGTGCTAAGTTTATCTATAAAGCGTACACATCTAATTGCATGGTTTCTCTCCTCAAATATTTTACACCCTCACTCTTCAGCGTGTAAAACAGGAAAGAGTCTTTGGCACGTGTGCTAAGAACAGCTCCCTGAGACACCTGCTGAATGGAGTGATTTTACAACTGTGGTGTGGCTGTCAAACACACTTTTTACATATTTCCATAAGATTCAGCACAGATCTTTATATTATTAATACCAGGCAATTGTGAGTATGTCTATATGGTTGCCAGAAGGCACATTTTTTTTCAGGAAGTTATATTTCTATTAATGAGATTATATTCTAGCCATATTCACAGAAATTCTGATAAACACACACACTTCTCTGATAGTGAGTTTACCATCAAAGTAAACCATCAAAATAAAGAGCTGTAGAATGGTACTTGGCATGAAACAGGTGCGTCTATTGCCGCAGCCTGGATAATTTTTCTTTTTTTTTATGTTATTAACTGTACGCTATATTTAACTTTTAGCGATTGTATTAGGATTAAGGCTATGGTGAAAGACTCTGATATTAATGACTTCAACATATTTATTTAAAACAAAATTTCCCCTGGCGTAAGTCCCCATCTGACGGCCCGAAGAATGTAGTTTGCGACCATCAGATCGTGCCGAGGAAGATGGCAGGGGTGAGTAGCCTACCCCCCGCAGACTGGGACCAAGCTTGTGGCGGTGGAGGTCACGTGCAACGAATCACACCGGTGAGGCTGGGAGGATGTTTTAATATATGATCTGTAGAACGAATGTAGCAATGCAATTGGATGACATGCATTAATGACTGAATGACGTGGCTGATTTGCAATTGTGAGTCTTCCCGGTGGAATTGTCGCTTATGCTTCCATTGGTATATGTTTTTCTGCACTCTGTTCCAAGTGTATGCTTTAGCAAGTCTGGAATTCTTCGATTTTGATGCATTGGGAATCAAGAATCAACTCCAAAGCTTGGAATCGACTCCACTCAGGTTCTCGACCTCTAAAATTCTTCAAAATATAGCCACATCTGCTCAACAAACTTTTCCTCAAATTAATTCAGTGGAATTGAAGCACAGCTTTTGTCATGAATAAGGCCAATTGTGTCTATGAGAGGACTTCACTAGTGTCAAAGGTGTGTGTGTGTGTGTGTGTGTGTGTGTGTGTGTGTGTGTGTCATTCTGTCAGTATTGAGAGGTCAGTAAGTCCAGTTTGGACTGCTTTATTAAAACACACACTACTCAGTAGAAAGTGTGTGTGTGTGTGTGTGTGTGTGTGCTGAATGAGTGACTGGAGGAACAGCTGCAGTTGCTCGCTGGAGCAGTAGTGTCACACACACACACACACACGTACACCCACCTTTCCCTCTGGATAACTTCAGTCTCCATGCTGCTACTGTAACAGCAGGAAGCTCAGAATCTTTGATGTGGCTTTTGTTTCTTCTCGTCAGATATCTCCATTCTTATTTTGTACTTATTTCATTTCCACCATCTCCTACTTTTTAATTTGTCTTTTATTCGGATATGCAGCAGCTTGGAGGACTTCTTGGACTTTTAAATGACTGACACAGATGAAATATGAAAGACAATCACAGCCTAAGACTTTGAGACATGCTGAATACATCTTTGAGTTAAAAACTTTGAAGGAAAAGCAGTGAAGCTCTTTTTTTTTTCTTTTTTTTTTTACCGCTGCAGAAAGATTTATTTACCTTCAAAATCCTGATCAGTATGCCGGACACCAACTCATGCATCCATGTTGGCCCCGCCCGTTTTGTACCTCTTCCAGTCAGCCGTGGCACGGAGAAACAAGCCACCCGATTGGACCGTGTGCGGCGTGCTTGCATCAGTCTGAGAGAAGGTGTGGAGTCGCGTTGCATGCATGTGTGCAGACAAACACACATTTCTGTGGTGTTTGCTAAAGCAAGCATGACTAAACCTGAGCATAACTGTTGCTCATGCTTAAGGATAGGGCTTTGAACAATTCCCTAACCAAAAGTAGTAAATATTGGTGATCATCCCACACAGTTTGTGATACAGACAATGATACTGTACTTAGCTCTATATCCTGTAATGAAGAATCGTCACACATGCACATGGTTGAACTGTGGGGTTCCATTTACTGCAGGTTGCAATTTGAGATCTAAGACTTAATTTACATTAAGTATCGTCAATAACTCAGGAGCAGCAGAAGTCTGCCACACATATTGAGTGTCAGGTACTGTATGTACTGTGAAGACACAAATAGAAACGTAAAGAGAACGTGCTGCAGAGAGAGAACATTAGAAATTGACCATAATTCTTGTAACCATATAGTTTATAGTAAACACAGGTAAACCTGTGACAAATGCTTTCCTCTAAATTGACTTACAGTGCATTCTAGATTTACGTTTTATCAGTGTGTGTATCCCAGGAAAGTGAACTTATGACCTTGGCATTGCTAGTGCCTGCTCGAGAGGTCTGTCGGGCCCGAGAACCCGACGGGTTTCGGGATGGGTTCGGGTCAGTTTTTCCAAGTAGGAGTTCAGGTTTGTAACTAATGAAAGATGAACAGGTCTACCAGACTTGTTTCGCCCACGCACTCCCAATCACAGACACGTGAAAGGATGAGTTAGGAGCCGTTCACACCATACGTGTTTTTGTTATATTCTCCCGTTGTTTTCCTATGTGAACACATGCTGGACGAATGTTTTTGACTGTTGCGCTTTGTCTCACTGTTTCTTCAGCATCTCGTGCAGGACCGACACTTTTTAAACACTGTGTCAAGTTAAAAATAACTTCCAATTGTCGAGACACCTGTGCACTTTTTCCTTCTTTGCGCTTCGTCTAGATTGACTCCTGTGCTAAAAATAAAGATTCAACATTCTGAACAATTTCCGGCTGTAAAGAGGGGACTGTTGCATTGTTTCATATTATTTCAGGTTGTTTGGCACCAAGCAATGTTTCAGCACATAAACGGTAAGTTAATGCTTTTTCTGTTCTGCTCTAGCAACAGTACTTGCTAGGAGAAGAAAATATAAAGATAGTGAGCAGGTTCTGGCTTATAATCTGATGGTATTGTTCGGGCCGGGTAGGGATGGGCCACACAGTCTCTGGTGCGGGTCGTGTTTCATTTTAAGGCCCATGCAGACCTCTACCGTGCTCTACCATTTGAACTACAAGAAGGTATTTATCATGACAAATAAGTGCATTTAGAAACTATTTCTAAATTTTACGTTGTTGCCTTCACTCCCCCAATAGATTTAGTATGAATCTACAACATTTCAGCCAAAATACCATAGGTCACAGGCAGCTATGTTTGTAATGTTTCCAGCAGCTATTTTATGTCTTTTATTTGATACAAGCAGCATAAAAATACAGCTCCTATCTACTTGAATGGGGAAAGACCAACATCTCCAAAACGAATAGTCAAGATTACAATCCATTATAAGAGCATATTTTAACTCTGCAATAAAATCGAACAACAATGGTGTCATAAATTGTGCTTCAGATCACGGCAAAAAATAAAAAAGCTTTTTCTGATGCTAGTCCTATTGCGCATGCTCATTCTTGATTTACGTTTATTCATTTGGCAGACGCTTTTATCCAAAGTGACTTACAAAAGAGGAATACATTATAAGCTAATTATCTTAATGAGACAGTAGTACGAAAAGTGACATATTTCAAGTTTCACTAGCATCAGAATAGTGTTCAAAACAGATTAAAGTGCACCAAGAATTTTTTTTTTGGTTTAGTGTTCATGGAAAAGATGTGTTTTTATCAATTTTTTAAGACAGAAAGTGAGTCCGCTTCACGGATGTTGGGAAGGTCATTCCACTAACATGGTACAATGAAGCCGAAAGTTCAGGAAAGTGTTTTGGTGCCTATTTGTGTTGGTGCAACAAGACGATGTTCCTTAGCTGACCGCAGGCTTCAGGTGGGAACATAGCTCTCCAGAAATTATTTTAGGTATGCTGGAGCAGACCAGTGATTGTTCTGTATGCCAGCATCAGAGCCTTGAATTTGATATGTGCAAGGAGTGGTGTAACATGTGCTCTCTTTGGTTCATTAAAGATCAGACGTGCTGCTGCATTCTGGACCATTTGCAGGAGTCTAATTGTGCATGCGGGGAGGGCTGCAATTAGAGCATTACAGTAGTCCAGTCTAGAGATGACAAGTGACAGAACAAGAAGTTGTGTGGCATGTTCAGAGAGGAAGGGTCTTATCTTCATGATATTGTAGAGTGTAAATATACATGATTGTGCTGTTTTTGAGATGTGGTTTGTGAAATTTATTTGGTTGTCAATGGTTACCTCTAGATTTCTGACCGTTTTGGAAGGCGTTACTGTAGTTGAACCCAGCTGCATGGGGATGTTGTGTTTAACCGCAGAGTTGGCTGGAAAGACAAGGAGTTCGGTCTTTGCTGGGTTAAGTTGTAGGTGGTGTTCCTTCATCCAGGCCAATATGTCTGCCAAACAGGCAGAGATTTGAGCTGTCACTCTGGTGTCGTTGGGCTGGAAAGACCAGTAGAGCTGTATGTCATCGGCATAGCAGTGGTAAGAGAACCCATGTGCCTGAATGATGGGTCCCAGAGATGTTGTGTATATAGAGAGTGGTCCAAGCACTGAACCCTGAGGTACCCCAGTAAGTAGCTGATGTGACTTGGACACCTCACCTCTCCAGGCTTCCTTGAAGGACCTACCTGAGAGATAAGTATTAAACCAGTCAAGTAAAGTTCATGTGATGCCAAGAGAAGAGATGGTGGAGAGTAGGGATCTGATGGTTGGCTGCGTCAAAGGCTGCAGAAAGATCCAGCAGAATCAGGATGGATGATCTGGATCCAGCTTTCACCCGTCTCAGCGACTCGCTGAGAGACAGCAGGGCAGTCTCAGTGGAGTGTCCACTTTTGAAGCCTGACTGATTGTCATCCAGAAGCTTGTTCTGTGAGAGACAGGCAGAGATTTGATTGAAAACTGCCCTTTCAAGTGTTTTTTTCAGCATCAGGGTTACTCGAGTCTGCTTATATGTAGTGGGAAAAGTGCTTAAAAGTAGAGATGTGTTCATTATATGTGTGAGTGCAGGTAGGATGGATGGAGAGATGGCCTGGAGAAGGTGGGAAGGAATGGGTCAAGGGAAAGGGACATGTAAAGGAGGAACAAGAGTATTTGAGTTTTTGCAGTTACATGTAAAAATGATTGCTGTAGTGCTTAGTCTTTCCAAGTCAAATGAGGCCAGAAGAGCATGAAGTTCTGTGGCCTAGGGCTTCGAGAATGTTTGTCAGCTGACCTTCAGGGTGATAGGGTGATGACAACAACATTTATTTTTGTGGGTTGCAGTGTAGTAATAGCATGGAATTCAAAAGAAGTATTGTTACATAGAGAAGAGTGTGGTGAAAATGTCCTGTTGTTTGGAATGAGCAAACCTATTCCCCCACCCCTACTGGTGTGTTGATGGGTGTGAGAGAAATTGTTGTTTTTGGAGAGAGCAGTAGGTGTTGCTGTATCCTCTGGATGTATCCATGTTTCTGTCAGTGCCAGAATGCTAAGGGTGGGCTGTGTGGCAAAAGCTGGAATGAAGTCAGCTTTGTTCACAGCTGACTGGCAGTTCCAGAGTCCCACTGAGAAAGAGAGTGGAGCAGGTGCTGAAGTGCAAAGTGGCCGTAGGTTGTGTGGGCTGCGTTTTGTCTTGCATCTATATCATGTAAACTGCCTGTAACAGGGATGTGCTTGAGAACATATGTAATTTGTGAAGTAGACATTTTAGTATTTAGAAAGAAAATATGAGAAAATAGAATCAATCAAAAGATGCTTAAGTGCAATGGAGAGTGGCACCTTGTCGGCACCTTGCAATCTGTGTGACTCAGCAGAAATAGTTCATCAGACCAGGCTATGTTTTTCCAGTCTTCTACTGTCCAGTTTTGTGAGCCTGTGCCCACTGCAGCCTCGTCTTTCTGTTCTTGGCTGAAAGAATTGGAACCCAACATGGTCTTCTGCTGTTGCAGCCCATCTGCCTCAAGGTTCGACATGTTGTGCATTCTGAGATGCCTTTCTGCTCACGACAGTTGTACAGAGGGACTCATCTGAGTTACCTTGGCCTTTCTGTCAGTATGAACCGGTCTGGCCATTCTCTCTCGACCTCTCACATCAACAAGGTGTTTCCATCTGCAGAACTGCCACTCACTGGATGTATGCACATACTCATGCACATACTCATGCACATACTCTAGAAATATTGAGCTGTAAGTTTGAATCCGACCTGTGGCATTCACCCTTTTTATATCCTCAAATTCATCTTCTTTTCTGAAGGAAATATGACCAAATAAGCCAATAAAATAAACCAATAAAAATAAGCAACCGTCCATTAAAAGAAATTTTTTTGATGGCGATTCTTATGGTGTGAAAATGGTGCTGTAGTTGGTAACAAACGCTAATCACAAAAGCACATAATTACTAATCTCAAAGCCGTGTTTTTGGACTTGGCAGATGTTGTTGAGGGCTGAACTTGTCTGTACATTTATATTTATTAACAGAGGGCCTTCACACCTGTTCACATGCTGTTTGTGTTGTGGAATTGAGCCAGTGTAGCACCTGTTGTGCGGCTAAATTGTGATTTGGCATTAGGTTATCACAGCAGCTGTTGGGATGCTAAATTGTGATCTAGCATGAGGTCACTGGAGATACTAATAGAAGTTGATATGGAGATACCTTGCAGGAGGCTTGTGTTAATGTTTTAGGAGAACACCACATCATCCACACTTGTGGCAAGTGCTGTCTTTGTCACCATCGTAGATCAGAGATCTGAACAGTGAAAGAAGCACAATTAAATAGAGTAAATAAAAAAGTGATGCGGGTTCTAAATACACCATACAGTGTCACCATACAGTGCCCTTTAATTTTTTAAACCCTCCCCTCCTACCACCTGTTGTCATTTCCCAAAATATTTCTTACAAAAATGTATTATGGTTTTACTATGGGAAAAACATGATACTTCTTACTGTTCAGAGACCGTATACACTCACTGAGCACTTTATTAGGAACACCTGTACACCTACTTATTCATGCGATTATCTAATCAGCCAATCGTGTGGCAGCAGTGCATAAAATCATCCAGATACGGGTCAGGAGCTTCAGTTAATGTTCACATCAACCATCAGAATGTGGGAAAATTAGATTTCAGTAATTTGGGCCAAGATTGTTGGTGCCAGACGGGCTGGTTTGAGTAGTTCTGTAACTGCTGATCTCCTGGGATTTTCAAGCACAACAGTCTCTAGAGTTTAATCAGAATGATATCAAAAACAAACCCAAAACAGCCAGTCAGCGGCAGTTCTGCATATGGAAATTACTTGATGAGAGTGGTTAACGGAGAATGGTCAGACTGGTTTTAGCTGACAGAAAGGCTGCGGTAACTCCAATAACAACTCCGTACAATTGTAGTGAGCAGAATAGCATCTCTGAATGCACAGCACATCAAAGGCAGATGGGCTACAATGGCAGAAGACCACGTCGGGCACTTTATTAGGACCATAGTGTTCCTAATCTTAGTGCGTGTTTGTTCTGTTTGAATGATGTTAACAGGATAACACATATAATAGGCTCATATAAATAAAATAAAACTCATCAACTTTTAAAAGGGGAGAGATATAACTTTCTGTATCTTTTATTGTTGACATCAATAACAAAAATGTTACCATAAACATTAACCTTGGAAAAAAAATGACCAAAATCATGCATGATAAAAGAAAATGCTGCACATGCTACAATTAATACAGAATATGATTTTTACTATGTTGGGTTGCCAAATGATGTCCGATGTTGAATCCGAGTCCCAAAGCAAAACCAGTTAAGAACCGCTGCTCTATGCTACCACATTGTTAATGGTGACACCAGGGAGCAAAAAGTGTAAAAATGTCAGATGCAACAACCCAAACCACAGCACAAGTAGGCTTGATTTAGCCTCGTATCAGGTTATTAATCTAACTGAGAGGAGGCTGTTGCCCTTGTGGTGGGGTGTAGTTGCATGTACTGCTTGGTTTTGCTTTCTTGAAGAAAATACAAATTGGCTCCAATGAGATGCTTTATGATTTAATGAACCAGAGCTGTTTAGAATCAAGTCTGGTATTCCTTTAAAATGGGGTTAAATGGCCGCTTGGTGTTTAAAAATGCCTTCCTAGTGGACAATCATAGTTCGGATGATGATTTATTTTTTATTTTGCATTTTCTTAATTTTTTTATTTTTTTATGATTTACTTTCCAAACCTGTATGACTCTCCTCCGTGGAACACTAAAAGATATGTTTGGCAAAATTTTTAGGACTGACAGCCTCTTTCATTTTTATGGATGAAGGATGCAATGGACAACATATTGACTGAGACTAATATACTGCCTAATGTCTTTTGTATTCAAAGTAAGTTATTATTGATAGGTTTGGATTGGAACACCACGAGGGTGAGCAAATGATGACAGTAGTTTCATTATTGGGTGAACTTTCATTTTTATCGCAGTTTTGTTTCAAACACTGTTCATGGTAGTTGCGCATCGACATGAAATTGACACTATGTCTTCCTGTGGTATGCTGTGGAAATATCTCCAACTCTTGCTTCTGTTTTAAAATAAATGCTGAAACAGGAAGAGGAAGTATGTTGTACATAGTCAGTACTCTCTCCTCTGTAACTAATAAACTCTCTACTGGCTGTCAGGAAGAGCTTGTTCGAGAGGAGGATGAAGGAGATTGATCTAACTGCTAGTCGGGTATTTTACTCACTTATGTGTCTTATATTGTGGTATTTTTTCTTTATATGGTGTATAGGGTGCTTTATTCTGAAGACATGAATATCATGCTGCACTACGTTAGCAATGTACTACTTTGAAGCCTTGTGTACAGAATACCATTTCTTTCCTATTCAGTTCTATTGACCTGTTTTGACTGTTTTCATCGCAAAAGACTTGACAAAGAATTTGCATCTATTGCACTAGCATTTTATTTAATCTTTTGCTCAGTACCTACACGATATAAAGTATTTTTGTGATTTGAGCATGTACAGTATATGTATATTTTTGTATTTGTGCTCTTTTGAATTGCACACATTTGACGATACTGCTTTTTTACACTTAAATTGACAGTATATTTATTGGTAAATCAATCAATCTGCAGTATCACTGAATGGCAGTCCAAAGAATTTGTGCATTGAATGAATTGGAGTATTTTGAAGCTTCAGTGTGGATCCTCTTTGCCTATTCTTTAATGTGTCAATTGAATTAGTCATTTTAATGTTTATTTACAGTCTAATTAACTGTGTCTCTAACTCGCTTGTTTTCTTTTAGTGCTCCAACTCAAACTTCAGCAGAGGCGGACTCGAGAAGAGCTGGTTAACCAGGGGATCATGCCACGTAAGAACCATTCGCACTCTTCTACTAGAAGTTAATAATAAGATTTCTTTACTTGGCAGTGAAGTTCTAACAGTGGTTGAAGGTTCTACTCAATCGACAGCATTGGTGTCATAATGTTGATTGCCACAAACATGTATTTAGAAAAATGCAGGGACTGTAAGGCACTTACAATGGAAGTGAATACAATGGAAGTGAATACAATGGAAGTGAATGGGGCCAGTCCATAGACAACAAAGTACACACAGTTTCAAAAGTATATCCACAAGATGTTAACATTATATGGTTTAACATGATTTAAGTTTCATAAAATCAGGGTTTTACCATTTTACAAAATGTACCATATTACAGAGTTTACCGACTGTATGTTGTCATGACAACAAAGTTGTAATATTGGATATAACTTTCCACAGATAAGGTTACCAAGTTATTTTATCACATTAAAATCAAGTTAGCATGTACAAACCCAATTCTGAAAAAGTTGGGACAGTATGAAAAATGCTAATAAAACAAAAATGAGTGATTTGTAAGTTATATTCACCCTTTGCTATATTGAAAGCTCTACAACTACACAATATATGATGTTTTACCTTGTGAATTTTAGGTTTTTTTAAAAATGTACAGTAATTTCAAATCAGATGATTGCAAAAAGTTGTGACAGTCGAGGGTTTACCACTATGAAACATCACCATTTCTTCTAATAACATGCAATGCTTCAGACTGCTCCCATAATATCTCCAAGCATCTGTGATCCAATTTGTACCCGGTGTCTGCTGATATCAGTATCTGGCTTTGGCACACTGGCAGGCTCATAAAAACTGAACACAAATATATCCTTGATTGATTTTCTAGAACTTTATGGAATGACCATTATATTGATTTTATAGGAAAGCGAGGAAGCAATTGCTGGTTTCCTTGCTAGTCAACTCTACATCTTCCATAATTTGGGGTATTTGTTACAATGGAAATATAAGTTACTGTTAGCGGTTCATTTATTTTGATTACCACATGTAAAATATCACTACTGCCTGACTTTCTCACTGACAAGAAATAGAAATGGGGCATTCTGAAAAATTACACCTGTCTCTGTAAACAACAAAAGCGTGCTTGTGTGTTAGCCAATCAGAAAACTTGGAGGCAGCTCTCTACCTATGGGGCAAGATTGGGGCAGGACTACCAGTTTTTCCAACCAATGGCAAACAAGGGAAGTGTTTGGGAGACATTTTGGAAAGATTGTTATTTTTACTTTAGTTTTAAAATTCAAGAATTACCATTTAATAATCTAAAATTACAGATGAATGATGAATTTTAATACTGTGATGTCTGAGGGATCAGAGATCACGCGCGTTCAGAAGTGGTTTTCGTCTTGTAATTTATGCACCAAGATTTGACCAGATTCCTTAACTCTTTTAAATTTATTGTACACTATAGAGGGTGAAATGCCCCAAATCCTTTCAATTTGTCTTTGGGGAACATTGTTCTCAAAGTACTGGATTATTTGTTGAAGCATCTGTTGGTAAATTGACAAGTCTTGAAGGTCTAGGATGTTTTTGGAGGTTCCTTATGCAGTATACAGTATTATGACACAATTGCCTCACCTGATTAGCATCTCCTGTTTCACATCGCCTTATTTCAACTTGTCAAATTAAATTGCCCATGTCTCAACTTTTTTGGGGTGTGATGCAATCATCTGATTAGAAATTACTGTACATTCCAAAAAAACAATAACATTATTAAGGTAAAACATCATATAATGTATAGTTGTAGTGCATATGTAGTGTAGTGAATATAATTTACAAATCACAAATTTTTGTTTTATTGTCATTTTTCATTCTGTCCAAACTTTTTGGGAACTGGGGTTATATAACGTTTACATCTTTTGACTACACTTTTGAAACCATGTGTATTTTAACATTTATGGACTGGCCCCATTCACTTCAATTGTAAGATAATTATTGTAACTGTACATTTAGCTTATTTAAATTAACAAGGAATGATTCGAAACTATTTTAGATGACAATGAACATTATGGCACAAATGCTGTCGATTTAACGTTACTTGTAATGAACACGGAACATCCCTTTATGTTCCACTGCAGATTTGTGGATCCCTTAATTTCTGTTCTGCTATGTCAAATTTATGCTTTGCATTTTAAATGTAGTATATCCCAATTGTTTCTTAAATCCATTAATGATATTTTGAAAATATGTTGTTCTTCCCTTGCTCAAATATGTTTGTCTTCATCCTCATGTGAATCTGGGTGAATTATAGTTGTCTTGTGGTCAAAGTTCGCACATTTAGCTAGTCTTCCTCATCCTGCCTAATATGCTGATTTGGTTTGATAAGCGTAAGAAAGAGTCCTACTCACTTTCTTTGCTTAGTAAGTGAGTTTTCACTGAGCTGCTTCAGATTAGCCCATTCATATCAAACCAAAAATGTTTTGAGCTTAACTGTTGGTTCATTCCGAGCAATCTGAGTTATCACCAACACATGTTTGGACGAGCTGTGTTTGAGGCCATATCTTCAAAGGAGTTTAGCACTCACGAATGTTAAATTTAACAGTGGCTGAGACTAACATTCCGCTTAAAATCTTCTTTATTAATCCATGTAGAATGCAAGTCATACAGGGTTGGGTGTGAAAATAAAGCCAGAATTTTCATTGGTGGGTTTTTTTTGTATATTGATTGTGCAACTTGGCCTTTTATTATGTAACTGGGCCTTTGAGGAAGCGGGGCAATACAGTAGCTGAACCACCAAATACTTGCCAAGCATTTATATCTCATCTTAGAAACTTAGAGAAAAGTGGAAGCAAAGAGTTTAAACTGTGTGACAGTTCTCTTTAATAAGTTTATGCAATGCTTCAGACTGCTCCCATAATATCTCCAAGCATCTGTGATCCAATTTGTACCCGGTGTCTGCTGATATCAGCATCTGGCTTTGGCACACTGGCAGGCTCATAAACACCGAGCACAAATATATCCTTGATTGATTTTCTAGAACTTTATGGAATGACCATTATATTGATTTTATAGGAAAGCGAGGAAGCAATTGCTGGTTTCCTTGCTAGTCAACTCTACATCTTCCATAATTTGGGGTATTTGTTACAATGGAAATATAAGTTACTGTTAGCGGTTCATTTATTTTGATTACCACATGTAAAATATCACTACTGCCTGACTTTCTCACTGACAAGAAATAGAAATGGGCATTCTGGGAAATTACACCTGTGTGTTAGCCAATCAGAAAACTTGGAGGCAGCTCTCTACCTATGGTGCAAGTTTGGGGTAGGACTACCTGTTTTTCCAACCAATGGCAAACAAGGGAAGTGTTTGGGAAACCTTTTTTGAAAGATTGTTATTTTTGCAATTTTGTTTTTGTGCCATTAGTGGCATAGAAATTACACACACTTTAGATTTAAAATTCAAGAATTACCATTTAATAATCTAAAAGCAATAATTGCTATTTTACAAACTTGCAGAACATCAGCAACCGTGCTAAGACACACTAGTCTAACATAATGATATTTTGTGCAAAGGCCAAATAGAGTTTTTGCTCGTGCTCAAAGTGAATGCATGGCTGGCCATGCACTTAATTTGGGTGGGTAAAACACACATATACAGACATAGATTAACCAGAGACCAGATGATAAATGGTGTATTGAAATGTATGTCATGTTTCCCATTATATCTGTTGCTGTCCATTTGCTTTCCAAAAACCATTTGTTTATATGGAGATCTAACTAGAAACATTGAAGAGTGAAGTTGAAAGGGACTGTCCAGGATACAAATAAACAGTATGACAGCAGATAGCAACCTGAGGGGATCTTTACAGCACTCGCCCAGTAACTGTCTGCTTCTAAAAATGGAACCAAAGGGAAAGATAAGCCACCAGCAATTCTGCAATACAAAAACACCCCGAGATTCAGAGTGTCACTACAAATATCTGCTTTTTATATTCATGAGTCCCACTTTCACTGTCTTCTTCCTTTCACTTCCTGTGTAGTTGACATACACTTCCTGTCAACTCAAATGCACTCTCTTTCTCTCTCTTACTCAGTCTCACATGCATACACACACATGTTGTGTATCTTCCCTGAATGCTCTTACTTGAGTGTGGATTCAGTTTTGTTTATGTTGGTCTTGTTGGTCACTGTAAAGCAGTGAAGCCCTCCCTTTTTACATAAAAGAGAGTCTGCAACCCTCCCTGGATGACAAACACTTAGCAGTCTTACTGGATTATCCAATGCACACAAGTGTTGTGCTAATACCTTTGACATCAAAAGTGGAGAATAATAATTCTCATGTAATTACGGGTGTCTTACGTTGTCGTTTTTTTTTTTTTTTTTTTTTTTTTATAAAAGCTATTTTTGATAGTTTCTGCCTCGCAAATCCACCGTTTTCCGCAGTGATGTTGGTAAATAAAATGACATGTTTGATGTACTGTAGCACCAGGATAAGACAGCGTTGTTTGGCAATTTCAACAAGCTGTAACGCAACAATCTACTCGGCATTTGCCATCGATCTTCAAGCATTCAACTCGCCTATGTAGACTAGTTGCTCTGTTTTCCTGTGAGAGCTCAGCGCCGCTTCTCCGGGGAGGAGACTGTTTCACAGTTCTCCATGTTGCATTGCTTGGTTTTAGTCACACTTATGTATTTATATTGAATCAAGAGCGTTGTATCGGACAATACAATATGATATTTTTTACACCCCTAGTGAGAAAATCAAAAATAACGCAAAAGCATAACAACTTATTAAAAAATAATATGATGATTGATATGTAATATAATATAACAGAGCTCTGCAGCTGCTTGATGGTCCATTTATAAGGCATAACATGTCAACAAGGTATGCAGTTTAAGAGTTTTTGCTGTTTTGCAGTGCGTGGTTAGGAAGTTTCAGGAATTCAATGCCTTTTTAAGATCCAAGAAAAATTCACTTTGTGCACTTCATCCTCATAAGGTTGTGGAAAGATAATTTGATTGGTAGACCGACATTTAATGTTTTGCCATGGTGTCAAGGTGTTTGGACAGATTTTTTATGTTTATTTTGAGATTTTGCTTGTATCATGTTGAGTTTGACGAGGACGCTGACATGCTGTCTTACTGGCATAGTACATTTTTAAATCTTTGACCTCATTAAAGCAGATGTGGTTTCGGGGCGTGGACCCCAGCTTTGGAACCACCGTTGTAAATCGTCGTAAAAAAATTACACACATCAGCTAATCAAATTGAAAAGAAAACACGATCCGTTTAGAAACAAAGAGCTCTAACGTTGCTCTTAAATTTGTGTTATCAGCACTATGAATCATACTTCCAGGATGCCGTTCAGAATCGAAACCTGAAAATACCTTCAAAGATCTGAGACTTTTTGCCTTGAGTTTAGACAGGGATGTGGTCACGGGGACTTTTCTGTTCAAGTACTAATTATTACATAAACATACGTTTAATTTGTAAAGCACCTTTCATGACACACATTCAAAGCAGCTTTACAGAAGATCAGCATTAACAGAAAATGAAACCATAATATATTTAAAGTCTTAGTCATCATTATGTAGTTTGATAAAATATGATTGTGTATTGTGTTTAGAAAATAAGTAATTAAATAATAATTTTATTAATAACCCCAGTGAGCAAGCTGAAGGTGACTGTGGCAAGGAACATAAAACTCCAGAAGAAGTTGATTAATGGAGAAAAATAACCTTGGGAGAAACCAGACTCACTGTGGGGGCCAGTTCCCCTCTGACTAACATCATGAATACAATGCCAATATTACTTATGTATAGTTAAAGTCATGGTTTAAAATTATTAAACTAAGTAAGTGTTAAGGGTCAGTGTTTAAACAAAGATTTTGTAAGAACTGTAAGATTAATGACTAATATATTTGAAGTTCATCCTGGATTAACTGCAGAAGTTCACATTGATGCAAATGTCCTTTGTTAGTTGCCTGATGAAGTGTTTTTTTTTTTTAAATTATTTGTCAATTAATTGATAGTCTATGTATTCCATTATAAGAGTGTAGTCCATCAATAGACCGAGGTGATGCAGGCAGTGATCAGTTACGTGCATTGCAGTTCAACTGGAATATAAAATCTAACAGGTAGCCAATGTAACGATGATAAAATGGGGCTAATATGTTCATATTTCTTGGTTCTCGTTAGCACTCTGTCTGCTGCATTTTGAACCAATTGAAGTTTATTTATTGAACTTGCTGGACATCCTCCCAGTAATGCATTACAATAATCTAGTCTTGAGGTCGTGAACACATTAATTAGTTTTTCAGCAACAGAGATCATGTGTCGTAATTTAGCAATATTTATTAGGTGGAAGAATGCTGTTCTACAAACATTGGTAATTTGATTTTCAAACTACAGATTGTATTAAATATAACACCTAAGTTCTTCGCTGTTGAAGTTGATGTAACAGTACATTCATCGAGAGTAAAATTATATTTTAGCAGCTTATTTTTAGAGGTTTTTGGTCCAATAATTAGTACTTCTGTTTTGTCAGAATTGAGTAGAAGGAAATTTCTGGCCATCCAATCTTTGATTTCATTGATACACTCTGATAATTTGGAGAATTGTGAAATCTCATCAGGTTTTGAAGAAATAAAAAGTTGTGTAAATTCGGCATAACAGTGGAACCTTATTCCACGATTCCTGATAATATCTCCCAGGTGAAGCATATACAAGGAGAAAAGCAGAGGCCCTAAAACTGATCCCTGTGGCACACAATACTTGTGTTTGGTTTTGACAATTCCTCATTAACATAGACAAAGTGGTAGCGGTCTGATAAATAGGACCTAAACCATGCTAATGCCAACATAATTCTCCAGCCTATTCAAGAGAATGTTGTGATCTATTGTGTCGAATGCAGCACTAAGATCTAAAAGCACTAGAAATGAAATGCAGCCGTAATCAGATGATACAAACAAGTCATTTGTAACTCTGATAAGTAGAGTCTCTGTACTGTGATGAGGCCTAAATCCTGACTGAAATTGTTCGTATATACTATTTCTCTGTAGAAATGAACATAGTTGGGAGGACTCTACCTATTACAAAATGAAATGTCTTGGATACAGCACAAAGACTCCAAATTTGTACATCTGCTTTTGAAATTGGGTACAGAGCACTGAATGGATTTGTGGTCTTTTTTTTTTTTTTTTTTTTTTACCCTGATTATATGTCACCTCCAAAATGAAGATGGGTGCTGGTTGACGTCATGTTTGAGGGAGCGTTAGAGCTGAAAATTATGAGACCGTTCACACACATGAAGTGGTTTTGCCTCACAAACCATATTTCAGTTTTCTCTCTCTTTCTCTCTCTCTCTCTCTCTCTCTCTCTCTCTCTCTCTCTCTCTCTCTCTCTCTCTCTCTCTCTCTCTCTCTCTCAAATACACACACTTCTCCCTCTTTAGGCAGATGGCTGCATGTGTCATGGTTTTAGGGCATTTTTGGCTGTGTGTATATCCAATGATGTGAAACGAGCCATTCACTGCTGTGTGCACTATGACCCATCCATCCATATGTCCAACCATTTTTCTCTCTTGCTTTTTCTAGGTTTTTTGGCTATATGATTTATAAACCAATGGGGTTTTGAAAACTTATTACCATTATAAAGTACCCTGTAGTAGAAAGAATGATGGATATCTGTCTAGTTCTTTTACAACATGACGTAGATAATTGGGGGAATTCACTAAGAATGAATTGTGCCCAATAAAAGCACCATTCATTTGCATGTGCTGGTTTAGAGCCCAATTCACTAAAGCCTAACACACACTACACGACTCAAGCTCGTCTCTTTATTGGCGTCTGGCCTGCGGCAAGTAGTCTCAGAGCACACAACCAATGGTCATGTAATGTGTGTAAGGCGAGTCGCAGACGATACAACAGATTTAAAATCTGCTTGAAATCTGGCCAAAGAGTCGTCTGGTGTGTGCACTTAATTCCGAAGTAATTCTGAAGATCAGGCAATGGCAAAATCTGTAGTGAATGAAATGTGCACACCAATTCTGATCTTGTGGGCTGAGTTATTATTTTGAATAAAATTCAGTTTACTGCCTGCTTTCCTCAGGCGGAATATTGCATGATTGCAGGTGGTTGGTGAACAAGATGCAGTACAACATGCAAAAGTTGCCCAAATGTTTAATGAATTTACCCTCAGTGTATACTGTTTGTGTTGGGGGGAAATAGGTCTAATATTATTTAATTCCAATGTCAGAGTATTTAGACCTAATTATCACAATTATCGTCACAATAATAAAAAAAGCTAATTATGGCTAATACCAATATTGTCACCGCACTCCAATTTTTTTTTATTTCAGACAAATTTTTAGGCATTTCAATTTCTAATTTTGAATTATGCAAAACATTAGAAAATCCACCTTATCCTAGTGCATAAACGTTTAGGCAAATTTTGAGAATTTATTTGCATATCAAGCATATCGGCAATTATTGTCACAGAAAATGCAAATTATGGCTATTACCAATATGGTTATGACACACACAAAAAATAAATAAATATATATATATTTGTATATATACAGTGCTTCACTTTTGTGTGCCTTTCCAAATCATGTCCAATCAACTGAATTTTCCACAGGTGGACCCCAATCAAGTTGTAGAAACACCTCAAGGATGATCAGTGGAAACAGGATGCACCTGAGATCAATTTTGAGTGTCATGGCAAAGGCTGTGAATACTTATGTACATGTGATTTTTTTTTTTTTTTTTTTTTCATTTTTAGTTTTTAATAAATTTGCAAAGATTTCAAACAAACTGCTTTCACTTTGTCATTATGGGGTATTGTTTGTAGAATTATGAGGAAAATAATGAATTTAATCCATTTTGGAATAAGGCTGTAACATAACAAAATGAGGAAAAAGTGAAGCGCTGTGAATACTTTCCGGATGCACTGTATATATATATATATATATATATATATATATATATATATAGGTTATAGCCATAATTAGCATTTTTTAAAACTAGCCTACTTTTAAGATTTACACATTTTAATTTCATAATAAAATTCCATGAAATTAAATTCTATAATTTTTAACGAAATTAAAAAAACTTAAAATATTTATTTTATTTTGTAAATGATTATTCAATTTAAATGGTTATTTGATAAATGTATTTATTTGTTGTATAGTTTTTTCAGCGGTTTTGCAACGATGGATGAGCAACACACACAAATACTGTTACAACGTTAGCTGTGCACTATAACAAAATGACACACACAAACCTTTCCTTTGGTAGTGTCTGTCAACAGTCATGGGCAGGACCTGTACAAAGTGACGTCACTTTGTACAGAATCTGCGACGGCTTGTTCTGAGACAGTGCTTAAGATTAATGGGGATTAAAAAAGGACTGGGTGGATTTATATCATTATAGGGTGGTTGTGTACACACACCGCCAACACACATTTATGTTCAAACATCATGTAAAAGTGAATTTTGCATAATAGGTCCCGTTTAAATAAACCACAAGTATTTTTTTGGACACATATCTCATCCCACACCATTTACAGACGTGAATAATACCTGAAATTACGTGTCTTGTCGAGGAGTGGTGTGCCATTGCTTTTCTAATCAATCAGACTGACGTTTGTTTTCCAATAGACTTGCACTGAAGGAGGGAACTTAGGACCTTATCTAGCAACCAGAATAGCATAGAGACTTGGGGGTGGGTTATTTTGACCTGTACCGAAAAGCAACCACCTAGCAATGCCATAGCAACACCCTGGCAACCACCCATAACACCCTAACATTGTGACTTGCACAGGCAAGCACTACTAACATTTTCTTCAATAAATGTAAAAAATCGACTTCTTTATATCACCAGCACACATTTTCTTTCACCATCTATAGACACAGTGTGTACTAGCATCTATGTTAACCATGAAGAGAGAAGTAGTGTTTCAAGGGAGAATTAAATTTGGGGCAAACGTGCGTAAACACATGTCAAACTCCTCAGACTGTGAACCTGCTTGATTAAACTCTTTCAGATGTGTCTTGCTTGATATTATTTTTAGAGTGAGTGAGTGAGAGTGTGTGTGTGTGTGTGTGTGTGTGTGTGTGTGTGTGTGTGTGTGTACAGTATATATGCAAAAATGTGCCTGCTGTGAAGAGGTGCATTGTAATGGAGAATATATTGCTTGGAAGTTCCTATCAAATGCCTCAAAAGTCTCTTTTTGTGTCATTCTTTTTTCTTTTCTTTTTTGCACTTTCTCTTTCTTCCTTGTCCTGTTTCCCAAGGATGAGTTGTTGCACTGCTATACAAAATTTTTACTTAATCAAAAAAAGCTATGAGAAATATTTGCATCAGGGTGAAGCGTTAATACTTCCTGTTATCTGCACTACACAAATAACAAGTTAGCTATTTAGGATTGATCTCATTTACCAAAAAATATTTCCTCTCCTTACAACTGTTTCTGTAACAGAATGTTGTTGTTTTTTGTTTGTATTTATTTTATTTTAAAATTCATTTCTTTTTGTCCTCCAGCACTGAAAAGTTCTGCTTCCTTTCACGAGCAGAGACGCAGTTTAGAGCGAGCCAGGGTGAGACATTCTCCCCACTACAAATTGTATTTTTGGGACTCATTTCTTGATGAATGAAACAAACAAACAAACCTAAAACTCTCTCTTTTTTACTTTCTCTATGTTTCAGACTGAGGACTACCTGAAGAGAAAGATCCGCAGTCGTCCAGAGAGATCTGAGCTGGTCAGAATGCACATTCTAGAAGGTGTGTCTTCCACACAGTAACACACACCTGTCATAGAGGGTCCAGGGACTAATGAAGGCATACATGAGTGGCACTTTTAGCAGTGTGGACTTCTAGAAAGTCTTGTTAAAGCATTTTTCACACTAGTTTATTTAATTTGTCTACTAACTTTGTCTATGTCCAACAGTCCATGTACATGCGTCACAGGAGATTTATGTCATTTATGTTGAGACAAACATCTCATATTTAATCTCAAGAATGCTCTTCAGAGACACCTTTTTCGACTTGGTTAACAAGTACACTATTTTTTAAAAAGCGTTTGGTGTGGTGGAAATGACAGCACAATACTCACAATTTATAATGGATTTTCATAGTTTAATATTGAACGTCTGCGTCTTGGACGAGGCTAAACCAATAAAATCTATAGATGAAAAGAAATGTCCAAAATAAATAATGAATTCCTCATAAAATGTTTCCCAGGCAATTTTATTGTGATCTTTATATGACAAAAAGAATATATTTGAAATCTGTATGTTTTAATACAAATCCACTCCTGGGACATGAAATTGCCAGAAGTTGAAGAAACGCCCATATATCTCTTATCCTTTGTGATAAAAGTGGAAAAAAGTTACTAAAGTAAAATAATTACAAATGTGTTCAAATGATGCCAGATTATTTATGTATGTGTTTTAATGTGAATGCATTTTTTTGTGTACAGAGACGTCAGCGGAGCCCTCCCTTCAGGCCAAGCAGCTTCTGCTGAAACGAGCACGTCTGGCAGACGATCTGAATGATAAAATCTCCCAGCGGCCCGGCCCGATGGAGCTCATTCACAAGAACATTCTCCCAGTACACAGCAGCCTCAAACAAGCCATCATAGGTACTGAATTCAAGCCATATACAGAAATGTGTACAGTGGCCCTAAACTGTATTTGGACACTTAAGCAGCACATTAAAAGCCACTCTTAAAGGGATAGTTCACCCAAACATTAAAAATCTCTGATCATTTACTCACCCTCATGCCATCCCAGATTTGTATGATTTTTTCTTTTCATTTCAGAACACAAATGAAGATTTTTAGAAGAATATTTCAGCTCTGTTGGTCCATTCAATGCAAGTGAATGGTGGCCAGAACTTTGAAGCTCCAAAAACCATATAAAGGCAGCATAAAAGTAATCCATATGACTCCAGTGTTTAAATCCATATCTTCAGAAGCGTTATGATAGGTGTGGGTCAGGAACCAAGATCAATATTTAAGTCCTTTTTTTACTATCAATCCCCACTTTTACTTTCACATTCTTTGACCATTTTGAAAGTGAAAGTGGAGATTTACAGTAAAAAAGGACCATTCATTTGCATTGTAAGGACCAACAGAGCTGAAATATTCTTCTAAAAATCTTTGTTTGTGTTCTGCAGAAGAAAAAAGTCACATCTGGGATGGCATGAGGAAAGTAAAGGATGAGAGAATTTTCTTTTTTGGTTGAACAATAAAAACCACACCCTTAAACCACATTTGAAAATGTAACAAATATCAAATCATGTGGCATTTATTTCAAGAACCATAGCACAAGCACACTTTGTAAGCAAAACTTTTTACCAAGAACTTAGTGTTGTTGGATTTTAAATGCTAAAACAATAGATATACTGTTACAAATTAAGATAAAAAGTATTTGGGCATTTTCTGGTTGTCAAATGTTTGAGGAACTGTCCATAGTGCAATAAACTACATGTTGTTACTCTGCTAGAGTACACTTGTGTGAACTTTAAGTGTGGCTTTCTTTAAGAGGGGGCACTGTACACAATACCTGGAGTTAAAGATAAGTTTGAACAGAAGTCTTACTAAACTTTAAGACAGTGGCTACACTCATTGAACTTTGAAACTTTCTTTCATATCTGCTCTCTCATCTCCACTAATTCTCATCTAAATCCCTCATTCTTTAGCTACCCATCTTTATCACCCCTCTTCTGTCTCTTCTTTTTCACTGTTCTTACGGTTGTGACTGAATTGAAGCTCCGTTTTAACGTTAGCTTTAGCGATCGAGTGATCTAATGCTCTCAGTCATATCACAGACTCAAATATCGGCATATATATTCCTCGCACTCAACTCTTCCCCTGGATGCTTCCCTTTTCCTCTCACTTTAAAGCCAAACACAGGCACACCAGAGCCCACTCCATCGCATTGTTAGCGGTACGTGCGCATTCATCTTCGTATTTACATCCTGCTGTGTTCCTGCAGCAGTGCAGAGGGTGGTAATTAAATGCAGAATTATGGTAATGAGATCGGTGAGCATCAAACACAGTTAAATTAATTAGAGGGGCATTTACATTCATGTTAATATTCGCAGCTCTGTGGCGGACTGAGTCCATTAACTGTGAAGTTTATGCAGTGTCATGCAATACTGCACCGTGAAGGAATGCTCAGATCATGTTTGAAATGCAATTGAAAATGTTTTAATCCGTAAATAACGTAATTAGGGGACTTACTGATTATCAGCATAATAACATACTCTCAGATCACGCTCTGATGAAATGAAAATATCATACAGCAAGGTTTAAATGATTTATTATTCACTCTGAGGCAATATTACAGCAGAGTAAGTGAAATATGGAAGCAATAACTAAGCGTAAGAGGGTTTTTTTTATCATGTTGTTAAAATGCCTTAATTTTTCTTGTTTGAATTGACTTGCTAATGTTGTTTGCTAAGGAAAGCATCACTATTTTTACTGCTCATACTTGGTATTAGAGATTTGATCAAATACTCTCACCTTAAATATGAAATTTTGCCATGCATTTACAGTATGCTATGGACATAAATGTTACCTCGAATCATGTGGCTTGTTCAGGAGAGGTGTGCTATTACTTTTCTAAGCAATCAGACTTATGATTTTTAATAAATAGGTGTAAAAATCCCATAAATTTACAGTAAAGGATGGGCCCAAGCCATACCTAGAGACGAGAGTATTTTGACATTGAATTGATTGAGTGAATCTAACGATCCTTATTTTAATCCTTATCTATTTTTTTTATTTCACTCTTCCTCTGTTCTCTTTCTATCAGAGACAGAGTTTCCGAAGGTAGTTGTGGAGAACTCTTCGTTTGACGAGGAAAGCAGTGACAGATTCTCTCCGGATCAGATACTTTGTCAGCACTCTCCTCTCGGCCCCGCCCACTTACCTTCTCCACCTGAGACACTGGCCAATAAAAGCTCACCCAAACAGGTGCACTCATTCTCAACCCCTGTACTGTACTTCTGGCCAAAAAAACGCTGTATTTTAACATTGTCTGGTCTCGTTTTCTGCCATTATAAGTGCCTTACTGTAACCAAGATTTTAAAATAAATAAATAAATAGAGACAATTCTAATGTATTTTCTGTAAACTTCATTATGCCACAAATGCTGTATGTTTTCCCAATGCTGGCGCACTGTTTATATACACTCAGAAATATGTACTTTCCATTCACCAGTGAAGTATACACTGATGAGCCAAAACATTATGACCACGTGTCTGATATACTGTTGGCCCTCTGCGTGCTGCCAAAACAGTTCCGACCCACCAAGGCATGGACTCTACCAGACCCCAGAAGGTGTCCTGTAGTATGTGGCACCAAGACATTAGCATCCTTCAAGTCCTGTAAGTTGCGAGGTGGAGATGCCGTGGATCGGACATGTTGGTCCAGCACATGCCACAGATGCTCAATTGGATTGAGATCTGAAGAATTTGGAGGCAAGGGCAACACCTTGAACTCTTCATCATGTTCCTCAAACCATTCCAGAACAATGTGTGTAGTGTGGCAGGGCGCATTATCCGGCTGAAAGTGCCCACTGCCATCAGGGAATACCATTGCCATGAAGGGGTGTACCTGGTCTGCAACTATGTTTAGGTAGGTGGCATTTGTCAAATTGACATCCACATGAATGGACCTGGACCGAGGGTTTCCCAGGAGAACATTGCCCAGAACATCACACTCCCTCCACCGACTTGTCGTCTTCCCACAGTGCATCCTGCTACCATCACTTCCCCAGGTAAACAACACACAAGTATACGGCCATCCACGTGACATAAAAGAAAGCGGGACTCATCAGACCAGGCCACTTTCTTCCACTGATCCAAGGTCCAGTTCCGATGCTCACGTGCCCATTATAGGCAGTTTCAACGGTGGACAGGGATCATCATGGGCACTCTGACCGGTCTGCGGCTAGGTCCCATAAGCAGCAAGGTGCAGTGTGGTTCCTCCCATTACCGTCATTCAAATTTTCTGTGCCACAGCAGACCTTCTGTCAGTTTGGACCAGACGGGATAGCCTTCATTGCCCTCGCGCATTGATGAGCCTTGGGCACCCAACACCCTGTTGCCAGTTTGTGATTTGTACCTCCTAGGACCAATGTCAGTAGGTAATTACCACTGCAGACTGGGAGCACCCCACAACCCTTGACGTTTCAGAGATGCTCTGACCCAGTTGTCTGGTCATAACAATTTGCCCTTTGTCAAAGTCACTCAGGTCTTTACTTCTGCCCATTTCTCCTGCGTTCTACATGTTGACTACTAGAACTGATTGTTCGTTTAGCATCTAATCTTCCCAGACCTTGACATGTTTCCTTGTTAAGAGATGATCAGCATTATTTAGTTCACCTGTGAGTGGTCATAATCTTTTGGCTCATCTGTGTATACTTGTATTGCATATTGTAAGTACGCAAATTAGTAAAACACCAGACATATTGTAATAAATACATGAAGGCTCCACTTTCAGGAAATCCACCCTATGGTTAATAAAGTAATAATCTTTCATCAGAGTACAACACACTTTGATGTCTACGCGTAGTTCTTCGTGCTCACTTAGCTCTCTAGAGATGTGAATTATCCACAGCACACGGCATCTCCATTCGGCTCATTAAACTTCCAATCACGAACACCTTTGCACACACTTATGCAAACACACAAGCAATGTGTGATTGTACTTTATCATCTGCATGCATTTGTGTTTTGTTCCTTTAGTCACATTTATACACACATGCTCGCTTTCTCGGCGTGTAGTCTCAAAGAGTTCCTTAAGTTTATGTACTTCTTGAAATTCTCTTTTAGGTTCTGCCCCCTCCTCCTCCTCCTCCCCATCCACTGCCAAACACAGCTGGCCCTGCCCCTCAGCCGAAACTAGCCAATGGGACAACAGGCCAAAAGCAAGCAACTGCATTGCAAAAGGTGACTGATTTTCCACATCTACACTATAATAACTGCAATCACATATTTTAAAGGGTTTCTATTGTGTCCTAACCAGAAGCAATGCTATTAAGCCACAAACTATATAAATATATATCATTTTTTTCCCCTCTTTCTTCAGCTGAAAAGACCCGTGAAGCTCTTTCTTTATAATAAGTCCTATGAAGGCGGCATAAAAGTAATCCATATGAGTCCAGTTGTTTAATATGTCTCCTGAAGCAGTGCAATCGCTTTGGGTGAGAAACAGATCAATATTTCAATCCTTTTTTACTATAAATCTCCACTTTCACTTTCAGAATGTGAAAGTATAGATTTATGGTAAAAAAAGGACTTAAATATTTATCTTTTTTCTCACCCAAAGCGATTGCACTGCTTCAGAAGACATGGAGTCTTATGGATTACTTGTGTGTGTGTGTGTGTGTGTGTGTGTGTGTGTGTGTGTGTGTGTGTGTGTGTGTGTGGTTATTGTCCCTTCACTTGGGATGGTGGTTTGTAGAATTAACATGTTATCATTATGCTGACATTCATCATCTGTCTCTTTCAGGGTGGTAAAGGGACTAGTGAGCGCCCTGGTCAGCGTTCTAAGAAGGTGCGAGACAATAAACCAAAGGTAAAGAAGCTGAAATATCACCAGTATGTTCCTCCGGATCAGAAAGCTGAGCGTGAGCCTCCAGCCCTGCTTGACTCCTCCTACGCCAAACTCCTCTATCAGCAGCAACTCTTCCTCCAACTACAGATCATCAACCAACAACAGCAAAACTACAACTACCACACCATCCTTCCCGCCCCACCCAAGTAAGACACACCTTTGTACAGTAAATGTACTTACCCGAAGAATGGCACTATTCTGTCACACATATATAATACATATTTTACCAACAGAGACTAAAATGTCCCGGAATTTAGTTTCCTGCTCTTTTAACCCTTTAAGCTTAGATGTACCCGCCAGCATAATTATGAAAATATTAATAACTACAGTCTTGACCAACACAAAATATGTATCGTTTTGCCAGTTTCTTAGGCTGAGAGTCTCTGAATTTATCATAATCTATATAATTAAAAATGTTGAAAAGTTTTCCTTATAATGATACTGAACATGAGACTATTTTTGTTTGCCCGCCTTGTTTAAGCCTTTAATTTTGGGTATGCCAGAAACTGAAAATCTTTAAAAACACCCTCAGAGCTTAAAAGGTTCATATATTTTAAAGGCATTAACTAGATGTATTTGTGTGTACTGAAACTGTTTTATTTGTATTAAAAAAAAATTAAGTGTAACAATGAAATGGATTTGTGTTATCTTTATGTATTTAGGCCTCCAGCTGATCAACAGCCTGCTACAGCCAATGGCCCTTCACAGTCCAGCAATGCTCCGCCCCCTCAATCAGCATCTACTAATTCAGCAAGCCAGAATCACCAGACTACTGCAAATGGAGGCGGGATTAATATAGGGCCTTTGCCTTTCAACCTGGAAGAATTAAAGGTACCAACACCTCCTGCTATCAGTAATAAACTTGTGTTTATATCAGAATACTTGCATATTTCTGCTTTCAATATTTGTTACTGGATGGCTTTTCAATAATTGGGCAAATGTTATAAGGGAACTGATTTAACATCCTGTTATTCTCTTCATGTCCTGTAGGTGGCAGGGCTGAAGCAGGAGTTAAAACTGCGAGGATTAACCGTCTCAGGCACCAAAAATGATCTTATTGAACGGTTGAAGAATTTTCAGCAGCAACATGGTGGAAATGCCATCACCAATGTGCCAACATCATGTAAAACCAACAAAGCCCAACCAAGACTACATCAGTCAGGCATTCCTTCAGCCCCTGTAGTGGGAGGAGCCTCTTCCCCTTACCATTCAACAGACAGCAGCATGATGGTTCCTACCTACCCATTTGTTTGCAATGTAGAAAGGGTGCGAGCTCAGACTACAGCGCCACAGATAATGCAGTTTGGCAGCACTAGCTCCTCCCCTCCGGTTTCCCCCAACCACTCTGAATGCTCATTGGCTGGAATGAGCCCAGATGAAACAAGTTGTAATGGGGAAGCTTTTGGAGAAATGGTAAACTACTCTCTTTTTCTTCTTTATTTTCTTTATTCAAGTCAGTAGATAGATTGAAAATGATTGCTACTAAATTACTGATCCATTAATGCATGCAAAAGTGTAAAAAGCTATATTACAGATGTCCTTTATCAGCCAATGTAAATGATATACATACTGAAATGAGGTACACTATTACTATTGTTTGTTCTTTAAAGAGCCATGCCAGTATAATAGGTAATTTAATATGCAGAAATTACACACTTCAGTTTTCAGGTTAAAGGAATATTCCGGGTTCAATACAAGTTAAACTCAATCGACAGCATTTGTGGCATAATGTTACGACAAAAAATAATTGAAACATTTTTTGGGTTACAGTAAGGCACTTACAATGGAATCAAATGGGGTACATTTTTGAAGGGCTTAAAGGCAGAAATGTGAAGCTTAAAACTTGGATGTGACTTTGCACAAAAAAGTCATTAAGCCATTTTATCACACTAAAATCATGCTAACACACATACTGTTTACATCTTGTGGCTATCATTTTGAAACAGTATTTTAACATTTACGGATTGCCCCATTCACTTCCATTGTAAGTGACTCACAGTAACCTAGATTTTAAGTCTAAATAATTATGCCACAAATGCTGTCGATCGAGCTTAAGGGGATAGTTCACCCAAAAATGTAAATCCTCATTTACTCACCCTCATGCCATTCCAGATGTGACTTACTTTCTTCTGCTGAACACAAATGAAGATTTTTAGAAGAATATTTCAGCTCTGTAGGTCCATACAATGCAAGTGAATGTTGACCAAAATTTTAAAGCGCCAAAAAAGCAACACAGAAGTAATCTATATGACTCCAGTGGTTAAATCCATGTCTTCAGAAGCTATATAATAGGTGTGGGTGAGAAACAGATTAATATTTAAGTCTATTTTTATTTTTTTACTATGAATGTCCACTTTCACTGTCTGCTCTCCTAAGAGTTCACATTCTTCTTGCATATCACCACCTACTGTGCAGGGAGGAGAATTCATACTAAAAAAGGATTCAAATATTGATCTGTTTCCTACCCACACATATCATATTGTATTTGAAGACATGGATTTAACAACTATAGATTACATTTATGCTGCCTTTATGTGTTTTTTAGAGCTTCAAAGTTTTGGCCAACATTCACTTGCATTGTGTGGACCTACAGAACTGAGATATTCTTCTAAAAATCTTTGTTTGTGTTGAGCAGAAGAAAAAAAGTCCTATACGTCTGGGATGGCATGAGGGTATGTAAATTAGAGAATTAAAATTTTTGGGCAAACTATCTGTGGCAGGGCGGAGGGCAGGGCCGGGTCGTGATGATACACACCCGGTCCTGGGTTTCGGCACCAGTGTAACGTAGTTCAAGGGAAAGGAGGTGGCGAGAACCGGCTTGAAAATATTTAAATAAGGTTTTAATAATGAACTTAAAACAAAGGACACAAACACATGATGACGGACATGTCCGTTAATGATCTCTCTCTCATCACTCCACCGTCTGCCATCGGCCTTTATCCCTCTCGGAGGCTTGATTAGCCTGATACGGAACCGGGTGTGTATCATCACGACCCGGCCCCGCCCTCCGCCCTGCCACATTATCCCTTTAACTTGTGTTGAACTCGGCAGATTCCTTTAAAGATTTAAACACTTAACCCTAATGGTTAAACTGTAATTGTTTTTGTTTTTTCATCCCTGTCCTCTCCAGGTGACCTCTCCTCTGACACAGCTCTTCTGGCAGCCTTCACCTCCTCTCCCCATCACGGTCAGCATTAAAGAAGAGCCCGACAGCCAGATGTTTCCGTCCTCCTGCTGCCTGGCGAAACAGTCTACTGCTCCCCCTATAGACAAGGACCAAATGCTCCAGGAGAAGGACCGGCGCATTCAGGAGCTCACACGCATGTTGTTGCAGAAGCAGCAGCAGGTTGAATCACTGCGCTCGCAGCTGGAGGGCAAACAGGTAGGTGCGCCAGTCCGGGTGAAAGAGGAACCTCCTGGTGTCACCGTGGAGATGGTCAGGGTGACCATAAAAGAAGAGGTAATAGAGTTGGAGGAGGAAAGTGAGATGGTAACAAAGCCACAGGTGTTCCTGCAGGCGGTGCAGGCGCAGACGCATACAGCAAACGAGACCGAGCAAAGCCGGCAGCAGCAGCTCATAATGCAACAGAATCAGCATAACCTGCAGAAACAAGCACATCAGAGGAAGAGGAAAACAAACAAACAACACAAAGAAGTGAGCACAGTCTTTCCTTAACATGACATGGTAACTTTACTAATCACAGTTCAAGAGAAAGATCACCCGAAAAAGTTTGCTTATCATTTCCAAACCTGTATGACTTACATTCTCATGTGGATAAACATAAAATGAGATGTTAGGTGGAATGACTGCCTCAGTCACCATTCACTTTTGTTATGAAAGTGATGCAATGAAAGTGAATTTTTTTTATTGTATTTTAACTGTTATTAAAATGGAAATTATGGAGTGATGAGTGATGTTTTTGCTAACCTTCTTATTCTTCTTCTTCTTTTTCCCCCCCCCCCCCCCCCAGCTGTTGCCTCAAGCACTTACCAACCAACAGTCAAGTCCCGCTTCTTCATTCCCAGTGGACATCCTTAAATCTAACTCCCCCCCCACAATAGTGACAGATAGAAATGGCAACCAATTCCTGCTAACACTGCCCAATCAAAACACAGAGACACCAGCCACAGGCCACCCCCAAGATAAAATAACCAATCATATCACTCTGCAGGTAATGTGTTATTTTTTTCTTTATGCTTGAACGGTTCGCCCAAAGATGAAGATTCTGTCATTTGCTCACGTTTTTCCAAACCTACGTGACTTTCTTTATTCTGTGGAAAACAAAAAGTCTTCATTTAGGCAATATGCTAATCCCAGTCACTGTTAACGTTTATTGCATCTTTTTAACATTGAATAGGTGAAAGGTGACTGAGGCTAACATTCTGCCTAACATATCCTTTTGTGTCGTACAGAAGGAAGTCATACAGGTTTGGAACAACATGAGGGTGAATGATGAGTTTCCATTTTTGGCTGAACTGTTTGTTCAAGGTTGTCAAACTCTATAAACCTCTGAAATTGTTTTGTAATCACTGGCATTTTCATTATTTTCAGAGATTGCAATCCACACCCAACAAGTTACCCAGCCAGTCAGTCACTGAATCACCTAACAACAATAGCCTATCTGAAGAGCCTATACAAACTGTCATTTTAAAACAGCCAATTAAAAAGGTTGGTACAAGGTCACTGTTGTGCAGTTTATGTAAGAATAGAATAGTCATTATAATATAATAGTTTTGCTTTTCTTCAGTATGTCAATGTACTTGATGTATGTCAATGTACGGTTCTATGAGAACGTGGCAAATGTGGCTGCCAATATAAATTAATGATATGTATAATGCAACATTACTTATTCTTGATTAGTCATTGAACATGGTTAGGGGGCTTTTAAACTGGCTGATTGAAATACTAATGACTAATTACTGTCATCAATGTTTAAATGGAGACTGCAGGCATGGGCTATTAGCCTATTAACATGGTGTCTAATTGAGATGCATATTTGACTTTGACAGGTATTAAAGCCAGAACTAAAAGTGTCAAGCAATTACAAAGCGGCAAACAGCACAGCCATCTCAGCACCACTCAATCTCCAACCGTTCTTCTCTTCAGTGGATTCCATAAACAACAGTGAACCGGCCCGCTCTTCTCCCAATAACAATGTAAGTGTTTTCTTTGTTTATATACTATAACCAATGTAAAAAAAATAAATAGTAATCCACTCCAAATCACATATGATCTAAAATTGTAATCAGATTACTTTAATAAAAAACATTTACTTTTAAGATACTTTTTAAAACACTTTTCTACTCCAAAAATTCAAAATAATGTCTATATTTCTTCTTTGTTCATTATAACATACAAGTCATACTCTCAGCACCTCACATTTCTCCTTCACAATGACTCATTACAGGGCCATAATTCATGTATTCTACATATAATAATATATTAGAAATAAGCATAAGGCTATATATATATGTATTTAAAGTAATTAAATCAATTAAAAGTCAGTATCTATAATCTGATTACAAGCATTTAAAATGTAATTAAAATGTAAAGATTACAGTAACTAATACTGTGTAATTGGATTACACACAACCCTGACTATAACTCTGTTCTAAAACCTACTTAGACAGCATTTAGGCTTTTAAATGGCACTCCCAATGCAAAGAAAGTTTGAAAAGGTAGGTAGCAATATTATGCTGCCTTCTAAGATACCTCGTTTTGGCCAAATTATAAAGCAGCAAAGCATGTGTCCTTTACTGATAGAAAGTGTTGCGGAAATCTGCATCACTTAACATATTTTACCATAATTATACCGATTCCACAAAATTCTGCAGATTGTCCCCCTAAATCATCTTAGAAAGTTCGATAAGGGCCCTGAGATTTTGTGCTGCATATGAGGTTCAATTTCAGAATGCTGCCTTAAAGGGATAGTTCATCCTAAAATGTATTACTCCTAATGTCATCCCAAACCTGTTTGACTTTCTTTCTTCTGTGGAACACAAAGGTTGTTATTGTTTGTTTGTTATAGAAACTTAAAAAAAAAAAATGACCATACAATGAAAGTGAATATTCTCTTCGAATAAAAATAAATCATAAAATCACAAAATCAAGTAGTCAATACAACTCGTCCACTGTCAAATCGAATCACTGGTCAACCAGCGCCCAAATACAAAATGGTGACATCATTCATATCAAAACTAATTGGTTCTTACATGGAGTTGATAAATGATTTGATTTGAGAATGAATACGACTTAAGTTTTAATCTGTTCCTCACACAGAGTGATCGTATGGCTAAAGAAGACTTTTTGTGACAAATTATGGAAGCCCTTTTCCACCACATAAAAAAGATTGTGCTTTGGTAGGTCAAAATTACGAGATACAAAGTCATAGTTTTGAAATGAAGTCATAATTATGAGATGCTCAGACGTAACTTTGAGATAAAAAGTCATAATTATGAGATAAAGTCACAATTATGAGATCAAAATGAATAATTTTTAGATAAGTCATAATTATGAGATACTCGGCCAATAATGACATGCTCAGTCAGAATTATGAGATTAAAATGAATAATTTTGAGATAAAAGTCGTAATTATGAGATAAAGTCACAATTATGAGATCAGAATGATTAATTTTGAGATAAAAGTCATAAGTTTGAGATAAAAAGTCACAATTATTAGATCAAATTGAATAATTTTGAGATAAGTCATATTTTTGAGATTAAATCACAATTATGAGATTAAAATAAATAATTTTGAGATAAAAGTCATATTTTTGAGATTAAATCACAATTATGAGATCAAAATGAATAATTTTGAGATAAAAGTCATAAATTTGAGATAAAAAGTCACAATTATTAGATGCTCAGCCAATAATGACATGCTCAGTCAGAATTATGAGATTAAAAAATTAGAGTTATGAGATAAAAGGTCATAATTTTGCGATAAAATGTCACAATTATGAGAACCAAGTTAAAATTATGATTAAGTAACTCATTATGATTTAGCATCTCATAATTATGATTTTGTATCTCATAATTATGACATTTTATTTCAAAATTATAACTGAGCATTTCAAAATTATGATTTTCTTATCTCAAAATGATGACCTTTTATCTAATAATTGTGACTTTTTATCCCAAAATTTAGACTTTTTATCTCATAACTGTAACTTTATAATCTCATAATTCTGACTGAGCATCTCATTATTGGCTGAGCATCTAATAATTGTGAATTTTTATCTCAAAATTATTAATTTTGATCTCATAATTATGACTTTTATCTCAAAATTATTCATTTTGATCTCATAATTGTGACTTTATCTCATAATTATGACTTATCTCAAAATTATTCATTTTAATCTCATAATTCTGACTGAGCATGTCATTATTGGCTGAGTATCTCATAATTATGACTTATCTAAAAATTATTCATTTTGATCTCATAATTGTGACTTTATCTCATAATTATGACTTTTTATCTCAAAGTTACGACTGAGCATCTCATAATTATGACTTCATTTCAAAACTATGACTTTCTATCTCATAATTTTGACCTACCAAAGCACAATCTTTTTTATGTGGTGGAAATGGGCTTCCATAATTTGTCACAAAAAGTCTTCTTTAGCCATACGTGTGAGGAACAGATCAAAATTTAAGTCATAACTGTGACTTTTTATGTCATGATTTTGAATTTATTTCTCAAAATTAGGATTTTTTTTTTATCTCAAAATAATGACTTTAAATCTCATAATTTTGATTTACCAAAGAACATTTTTTTTTTATGTGCAAAATGCAAAAATAGGCTTTCATAATATAACCAACATTTACTTGAGAAACAAAATTACATTATTTTAATTACTGTATTCAAAGAAATATCACAAAATTAAGTGGTTTATTCTTAAAAATATAGGGTAGGGAAAATAAACTTAAACAAAGAGGAGTAGCTTGTTGCAATGCTTTTAATCAATGAAAGATACATGCCTTGGTGTTTTAGATTTTTTTTTTTTTTACAAACTTTTAAAAGGCATCCGCCAATGTAAACTGTACACGGCAAGGCAGGTTCACCGTTTTGGAACAGAGCTTATGACTTGTCTGTGCTGTAGTCGAAGTATAAACCTTCTCAGTGCCAACAGGACTCTTTTCTAAAGCTAAATAACAAAATCTGTGTCGTACAAGATAGGAATTATAATAAGAACTTCAGATGAGTTTTGTCTCAGTATTGCTTTTGTGTATTGCACAGATTCTATTATTGGAGCACAGATTTATTTGTCTGTAAATATAAAAAGAACTGAGCTTGTTTGTGGTTACATCTTCAGACCTCTACGTGTTTGTGCTTAAATCACTCAACGTGCACATTTACTGTTCAGATTTGCCAGTATCATGCAGCCCACACCCTCAAACCTGTTTAAATGGAACTGTAAATGTTGTTTTCTTTTTTCACTTTTTGTATTATTTTTGGCACTCAGACTCTCTTCAGCCCATATTTTAAACCTCAATTTCTTCTTTCCCACTGCCCCAACGAACTCCTTTAAAATGCATTCATCTCTGTCTGTCAGGAGAACGTGTGTCTGTGCTTGGACCAGCATGCTTTGCTCTCCCCTTCTACCTCCACTTTGTATTCACCCACAACTCTTTGTCATCAGGTACTGTCTTGTCCACCATTTCTTTCTGCAATATGCACTAATCCATCTGTCTTAATTTCTGTTGCTGTTCAGTGAGATCTGTTTTGATTTGGTATTAGCGTAGTTGACCTGTTATATTCCATGAATAACTACTGTAAACAGAATTACGGTTATCGTGTTGTTATTTGTGACTTTATTAATTGAGAGACTACATGGAATATTTGTACTTAAGAATTCATTTGTCACACTGCAGAACCATTTAAAATGAACAAGTGAAGGCTAAAAGGTGTTTAAACATGTTATCAAATAAATGGCAACCAGTTGCTCGTTCTTATAACTCGATGTTGCCAATGGACATGTTATGCATCAACTACCCATGACTTTGCTTGCAATAGTGCAACACCAATTTGCATTAAAATCCATGATTGTCACCACTTGGGGCTGGTTTAGGATCAGTTTTCTCATTTCATTTGTTTTACTGAATGATTTTATGGATTGCACTGCAAATAAATCATCTAATAAATTTACTTGAGAAGCATAATGACATAAGCTAGTAGGTCTTGTTTTGTGAGGTTTATGCTTAAAACAAGAAAAAACTATTTTCCAGTGTGGTAAGAATAATACACTTTTCCCTTTGAATTAAGATTATTTGTCTTACCCAACTGGCAAATAGTTTTTCCTGGTTTGAAGCTTAAAGGCCGAAACCTACTTCACGCAATTACACGAACGCAGATGCAAGCACTTGGCCAATGCACGGCCTACACTTGGTTCTGTCGTACATACTCTAGATGCGCTCTTGCGTTGCACTGATGGTTACAAATCTTTCACCACAAGGGGGCGATAGACTTTTTTTTTTAGGTGCAACAAAACACAATTAGGAAAAATTTGACTCTATGGTCCGGTGTTTTAAGAAGTCAAAAAAGCCATCCCAACATGTCCAAAATGGCTGGATATCCATTGCTAGTTGCGGCATCTCTGCTGCGGACGCCTTCCATCTCTACCTGCCTCGGACAAATTGGTCCCATAGTTGTTTCCATTTTCTCTTTACAGTACCATTATCAGAATTTAGGGAAGCTGCAATTTTTTGCCAAGCATTTTCAATCGCTGTTTTATTCGAATGTCGAGGGGTCGTAAATATGTTTGTATAATCTAACTTGTTCGGCAAGACTCTCCTTAAATGGCTGCTCCACCATGACAGTTGTTGACTGAAAACAGAAAATCTGCTCTAGCGCCCCCCTGCAGAAACGCTGAGAATGCAGCGTGTACTTGCGTTGAGTTTTGAAATGAGCGCTGACACATTTCACTACACAATGTCGCGTGGAATCGAGCTTGCGTAGCATGGTGCGTCTGCATTAGTGTACTTGCGTGAAGTATGAGCCTTAGACCTCGCTAAATTTTGATAGATTTCTCTAAAAACAAGACTTGGGGTTAAGTTAGGGTTTGTATTTACAAAGATTAATATATGCTGTAAAACATATTGTTTCATATTAGTTTTTGATACCTAATGCATTAACTAATGGTAACAAATAAAACCTTACTGTAAACTGTTACCAAAAGATTAGATTATTGATTCAGTCCATTGTTTGTGTATCTGATGGTGTTGGTGTTCTTGCAGGAAAATGGCTGCAATCAACAGACTGGTGACCTGTTTGACATCCTAATTCAGTGTGGAGGTGATGTTTCATGCTTTATTTAAATATTCATTGACCAGAGAACAGTAGATATGCTTTTATTGATCGAGAAATGGTATAGCTGCTCACACTCGTGGTTTTTTTTCCCAACAGAAATATCAGAGAATTTCAAAGCTGCCCCTGATCCTGTTCTAGAACGGCTCCGCCCAAACACGCCCCTTTCATCCAGCTACGCCCCTCTCAATCTCTCCACCCCTCTCTCTGACCGGCCTACCAAAACTTTGATTTTAGAACTGCAAGCTCCCTCGTTCGAGACACGCAGCAGTTGTGACTCAAGAAGTGGGCGTCTCGAAGATTTCCTGGAAAGCACTACTGGCAAACCGTTGCTGGGAGTGGAGCCAGGAGGACCTACAACGCTAATTGTCGACCTTCACAACCAAATGCTCAGCACTCCAAGTATCCTAGATCTTCCACGGTCCCCAATGGATACATGCGATCTGAGTTTTTCTTGTAACTCGCCATCAGATTTGGTTGACTCAACCCCTGCCAGTATGGATTGGATGGACAGTACTGGACAGTATGGAATGGGCGGGGCTGGAGGGGAGGGTCCAGAGATGGTATATATGAATGCACAAGTCTCCTCTAGCTTATTTTCCGCAGACTTTCTCGACACTTCTGATCTCCACTGGTCCAATTTATAGCCCGGTGGGACTTACGATTTATCCAAGGCTCATGATGGGATAAAGATTAACTTTCTTCACAACAGGTTTTATATTAGTTTCCAACAGTTACTTTCTCACTTATTCAACAACTACAGATTCTTATAACCAGGGTTGGGGAGTAACAGGGTACATGTAATGGGATTACATATTTAAAATACAAAATATAAGTAACTGTGTTCCACTACAGTTATCATTTAAATAATTGGTAATTCGAATACAGTTACATTCAAAAGTATTTTGATTACTGAAGAGATTACTTTGCATTTTATTGTATTTTTTCATTTAATATTTAGTCCTTTCAGATGTAGAACATTTATACATATAAATGATGTGATCCAAAGTGCATTTGAACAGCGGTGAAACACTTTCTTATGATGTTACATTCATACGAGTAGACAGAGAAGTGAGTTTGAAGTAAGTTTGAACAGAAGAAATAGAAATAAACCTTGTGTAAATTGTTAGCTTTATGCTAAGCTAAAATGCTATTTCTAGCCATTTCACATGCACGTTACCAGGCACAGTCATATTTTTTTATCAAGAAAATTCACATTGGATCATAATTTCTTTTTTTTCTACAAAGACCTTTGATATGAGAGCCAAAATCTTATTCTTGATAATTATTTTAAAAATCCTTAAAACAAGATCAATTTGATTGATCTTGTTTTAGAAACAACACTGCATAAGATATTTAGGTTTTTCAGAGAATGTATTTTTAACATGTGTATTTTGTCTTAATGTACTGGCAGAGTTTTTATAGCCAAACAAGTGAAAAAATCCACCAGTGCCGAAGATGTAATCCAAAGTATTTAGAGTAAATTACTGACATTGAGTAATCTAGCGGAATATGTTACTAATTACATTTTACAGCATGTATTCTGTAATCTGTAGTGGAATACATTTCAAAAGTAACCCTCCCAACCCTGCTTATATTGGTTTAGCCAACTTTGATTACTCTGTTACACTTTAACCAATACGCACACCCACCCTTGATAGTTACACTTGGCGTTCCCTTACAAAAATTGAGAGTTCATGGCAAATTTTTTGCAAACTTACCACAAATTCACCACTGATCATTTTCATAAGCAAATGAGCTTTGCTGCAGACCTCTGGCAAATTATCCATTGTTGCCAAATGTTTGCTGCAGGTTCACCACTACCGGTGAAAACCTGCAAATATCTTCGGCAAATCACAAGCTCATTTGAATCTGAAAATAATGAGTGGCAAGTTTGCGGCTAGTTTGCCAGAACTCTAGATTTTTTGTAAGGGTGATCATGAGGTCTATTCAAAGTATTGTTTTTAAAATGTCATCTGTTGTACATTAGAATGAAATTTAGCAGATGTTTTCACAACGTTTACAATTTATAATGCAAGTGAACTACTCTTTCTAAGAGTCTTAGCTGCTGTACACATCTGATGCTTAAAAAGAGCGTAATGCTGTAGTGATGATGCGCTCTTCACATTTGTCTCGGCAACAAACGTGTGCTTACTGAGACATTCAGACAAGAAATATACATGTTTTTTGCCTCAATATTGGCAAATTTACATACAGTATGTTTTTTTTAAGCAACTCTTTTTAACAATTTATGAATCCAACAGTAACAGATAACAAACTGCTTTTTGAGCTTGCTTCACCAAATATAACTGGCCAATTTTTGCATATTGGTTATCAAATATGCATCTGAATATTACTATTTCTAGTGCCAGGAAATGTCTTGTAAAATCTAAATATATCAGCAGCTGTTAGCCATTAAATAAGCTGTTTAAAAATCTGTTGAGGTGCCAGAAAAATGTGCTATTTCATGAGTTACGTAGATCACAGTAAACTATTAGCTATTCCGGCTTAAGTTATAGTACAAAAATTATGCTACTTTAGAAAAAATTAGACAGTGTGGAACTATGAAGATGTGTGAAGGCACAAGGTTATTTGTTTTGTTTTTCTAGCATGTTAGCATTTGCAATCAGAAACTTGAGCGTTCAACAAAGTTAAGTCTTGTGTTACTTATTTTTCTAGCTAGTTTTATGTTATAACATACTTTATATGGCTACCCTTTTAAACAAATCTAGAGTTCTGACAAACTTGCCACAAATTTCCCACTCATTATTTTCACATCAAATCAAATCAAATCACTTTATTGTCACACTACTGTGTACACGAGTGCAACAGTAGGTGAAATTCATGCAATTGAGCTTGCGATTCGCCGCATATGTTAATGGTAGTGGTGAACCCGTTTGGCATCATTGAAGACTTTGTGGCGAATTTGCAGCAAGTTTGTAAAACCTCTCGATTTTTGTTAAAGAAATCATATGGCAAATGTAAGAACATTTTTGCCATCTTAAAAAAGGTATTTCTGCTTTGTTTTTTTGCAGACAAAACTTGGGTGGTGTAAAAGACACATTGAGTGCGAGAAACTTACTTTATTACATTGCATTTTAATTTTGCGTTTACATGTTTGTTTGTTTTTTATCTAAAATTAAGTACCTTTCAAACATTTTGCATTAATTTTGAAATGGGAAATGTAAAAATATGTTTTACTGTAAATATTCTGAATTGTATATAAGCTTAACTGTTTTGCCCATCGCAGTACACAATGTACTGTATGTACTGCACTGTATTTGATCAATCCTCTGTTGGTAGAGTTTTGATAATAGGATTATGAGCCAATGAGATCATGAATGTTTCTAAAAATGATTAAGAATGTATAGATTTTAGTGTACAGAAGATTCTAAACAGATGTAGCCAAAGTGAGGCATAATCACATCTAATTAATAAGCAAGATTTAATTTACAAGGACCCTCAAACACACTTGTGTATATTTTTTTATGTTACTCTGTAAGCGCTTTATGCATTGCATGTATATTTCATTTTGTGTGTGTGTGTGTGTGTGTGTGTGTGTGTGTGTGTGTGTGTGTGTGTTATTGCATATTGCATATCAGCTCAGGAACCTACGAATTGTACAGTGTGTGTGTGTGTGTGTGAGAGAGAGAGAGAGAGAGAGAGAGAGCGAGAGAGTGAGAGTGTGATGTCATTTGGGGAACAGCATTACTGTCTGCAGTATTCACTCTCTCCATCTGTCTGAATTTGCACTAACAGGGTTTTGGCTGTGGTCGAGCCCAAATAAAATTTCATATCCAGTCCACTGTTCCCTGCTATATGCTGGACACTGAAACTCCACACTGCTGTTTCATTGGCTAACTGTGTTACATGGTGGAGCCTCTCAGTGCTTAATCTTTATTATATTTATTTTTTGAAAATAAAATAAATGTTTCATTTTTTTGCTTTCTAGCAGAGAAAGTGCTGACACTAAAATCAAGAAGTAATACACTGCTGTCCAAAGAAAAAAAGTCGGATACTCTAATATTTGTTGGCCCGCCTTTAGCGTTGATTATGCCGTGCAATCGTTGTGGCATTGTTTCGACAAATTATGCAACATTTATTTCCATCCAGATTTTTGGCCGAGATTTTGTATTGATGACGGGAGGGAGTAAACGCTCTGTAAAGTCTTCTACAGCACATCCCAAAGTCGTTCAATGGAAAGTCAGGACACTCATGATTCCTCATGCTCCCTGAACCACACTTTCACAGTTTTAGCCTGATGAATCTTGGCATTGTCATCCTGGAATATGCCCGTGCCATCAGGGAAGAAAAAATCCATTGATGGGATAACCTGGTCATTCAGTACATTTAGGAAGTCAGCTGACTTCATTTTATTGCCGCATAACGTTGCTGAGCCTAGACCTGACCAATTGAAGCAACCCCAGATCATAACTCTGCCTCCAGACGCTTGTACAGTGGGCACTGTGCATGACTGGTGCATCACTTTATGCGCTTCCCTTCTTACCCTGATGTGCCCATTGCTTTGGAAAAGGGTCAATCTGGACTCATCAGACCACATGATCTTTTTCCATTGCTCTATGGTAAATGGTCTGCACTTATATAGCGCCTTTTAACCTTTAACGGTATTCAGAGCGCTTTATGATGACAGAGCTACCATGCAAGGTGCTAGCCTGCCATTGGGAGCAACTTGGGGTTCAGTGTCTTTCCCAAGGCACTTAGGCATGTGGAGTCGTGTGGGCCGGGAATCGAACCGCCAACCCGCTCTACCACCTAGCCTCACTAACAAGTGGCTTTCTTGTGGCCACACAGCTGTTTAGTCCCAATCTTGTAAGTTGTCATTGCATTGTGCGTGTGGAAATGCCCTTACTTTCACGAGGGCTGGGCGAAATGGCAAAAAAAAATATATTTTTAAAAAAATCTATGGATGATTCACCGTTCGATTTTTCAACCTTTAATTGTAGTCATACAAGAATACATACCCTATGAATTCATTAACAGATGCTGAAAAATGCTGAAAAGTGCATCACTTCACACAGGTGATATCAACAGTACAAATGTAAAATAAATTCACTAAATTTAATATATTTGTGAGGGGAAAAGTCACGACGTATGAAAGCAAATAGTGTGCAAACTTGACTTATTAACTGTAAACATGCAATTATTTAGTAAAACTAAGAATAACAAACAGCACCTTTCAATAGGCTGTTACCATTGTGAAAACATGTAGGCATACCTGTACATTTTTCCCTAAACCAAATCAACTCAAAAGTCTAGACAATTCAAATACATTTTTTCTCTATTTAAATGTAACTTTTTGGCTGAAGAAACAAGAAAAGTATTATTGCATTAAATGTAAACATGCACATTTTTGCAAAACTAAGAATGACAAACACCAAACCAGTCTATCTACAGTTTAAGGCTTCAGACATGCTCTGTGACAAGTTAAAATGTTCCCACCTGTACTAAACCCCCTCTCAGAAGGGGCACTTGTTGCCGGAATAGAGAGGTATTTCTTTTCAAGATTGCTGAGCCTGGGGAAATTTCCCTCATGCATCTTCCACCAATGAAGTGGGTCTGTGTCTGGATCTGGATCAGTGGACATCAAGTAAGCTGTCAGCTCGCATTTTCATTGGAAAGTGGCTGGTCGTGGTGATGTCTTCTTGAAAAAGCTTGCTACGGTTTTCTTCCTCTTGAACTCAGCTTCTTGTCTCTGCTCTTGGTCCAATTCTTGGAACACCTGAGCAGTTGTCCCATGCAGAGTTATGTTTTCCTCTGACAGAAACATCAGCTCTGATTCCCTCCAACATGTCATCTTCTATGTAAGTTGTATGGAACCTGGGATCTAACAGAGGAGCTACGCTCAAGAGTTCACCCGTGACAGAATCTCTGTACTTGCTGTTGAGGTTTGACACATTCACATATGCTTCCCCTGACAACGCATCAGTGAAATCTTGCAGATGACTTAAGCTTTATTCACTGACTCCATGTTGGAACAAGCTGCTTAGTTTTTTTTATTTTTATCAGAGCTCATGACCCGATCTATGGCTTTCTCCTGTTCCAAAACCCTCTCAATCATCTTTTGTCTTGATTCCCACCTGGTTGGGAATTCGCTTATGAACTGATGGGGAGGCAGGCCAAGATCAGCCTGTGTTGACACCAGTTCTCTTCTCTTCCAGCTGAATGAAAATGCACTAACAAGCTATTTGCACACTGCAATTGCACAGTCAACTCTTTGATCCTTCACTCAATGTTCTGTTAAAGTAGAATACAAGAAAGTACATTTGAAATAAGTTTATTCTATGTGACAAAGACAATATTCAGTTAGTGATCAAAGATGTACATTTTCAGAAATGTTCATTATCGACTGTGCTAATTACAATTGTTAATGTTAATACCACAAATCACATGTGGAGGACTCCAAATAAAAAGCACAAAGCACACATTTTAATTATAATTTGAATAAATATACTTAAGAAATGTGAGTATTGTTATTTTCCTCTTAATGCATTTGCAGTTGATATAAAAACAGAATTTTCTCAAACAAAACTTTAGATAAATTAGTGAATCACATACTCTCTCTCACTCTCACTCTCTACACACACACACAAGAGGCTGTACCTCTTTAAGTCACACACACTAGGGATGGGTGATACCACTCATTTTCGAATCGATACCAATAATTTCAAGCGCAATATCATAGATACCAATACTTCTATTAAATTGATATTTATGCAAATATAATTTGTCATAATTCAAGTCTTTTTTGTTTTTTACATTTTACATGCGTTAGGCCAATGAAATGGCGTCCACCACCCAATGGTAGAGCCTCTGTTTGGAGACAGCGTTCCCTTTCCGCTGTCCACCAAAGCAGACAAAGAGCTGCTCAGAGCATCTAAAGCTCTGCATGCGGTCCAAGTAGGTACGCAAAGCACGTACCGGACACAGCAACGAAGGGGCTGGGTCTGCCTCCTCCCGGGGCAGCACTTGTAGGTTCACTGCCTGGTCTCTGAAGGTCGTGGTAGGAACTTTGGGCACGTAGTCCGGCCGCGGTCTTAGGATCACATATGTGTCTACCGGACCGAACTCCAGGCAAGTGTCGCTGACAGAGAACGCTTGCAGGTCCCCGACCCTCTTGATGGAGGCGAGTGCGATCAGCAAGGCCGTATTTAAGGAGAGGGCCCTGAGTCCAACTGATTCTAGCAGCTCAAAGGGGGGTCTCTGAAGGCCTGAGAGGACCACCGAGAGATCCCAGGAGGGGAACAGGCTTGTCCGGGAGGGATTTAACCTCCGGGCGCCTCTTAGGAACCTGATAATCAAGTCGTGCTTACCCAAAGACTTGCCGTCTACTGCGTCGTGGTGGGCTGCAATAGCAGCTGCATACACCTTCAAGTTGGACAGGAACAGCTCCCCTACAACCTCTCCTGAAGGAAGGAGAGCACCGACCTGACTGTGCACCTTTGTGGGTCTTCACCCCGAGAAGAACACCAATTCGCAAACAAGCGCCACTTTAGGGTGTAAAGTTGCCTGGTAGAAGGGGCTCTGGCTTGGTTGATCAGGTCTACAACCAGAGCGTGCCCTGTCCCTGAGAAAGAAGGTCTTTCCTCAGGGGAATTTGCCAGGGATGGGCTGTCGCGAGGAGTACGAGGTCCGAGAACCAAGCCCAGGTGGGCCAATAAGGAGCCACTAGGGTGACTTTTTCCTCGTCCTCCCTGACCTTGCATATAGCACCTGTGCAAGAAGGCTCACTGGGAGAAATGCGTACTTGCGCAGCCACGTGGGCCAGCTGTGTGCCAGTGCGTCTGCCCAGAGGGGAGTCTCTGTTCGGGCATACCAGAGCGGGCAATGGGAGGTCTCTCGGGAGGCGAACAGGTCTTCCTGAGCCTTGCTGAATTCCCAAATCAGCTGGACTGACTGGGAGTGAAGCCTCCACTCTCCACTGGGCAAGCGTTGTCGTGGCAGCGCGTCCGCTACCACATTGATGTTGCCGGGGATGTGAGTGGCACGCAGCGACTTTACTCAATGGGAGCATACGCCGCCTTGCCGATTTATGATTTATGTGTGAGATGGTCTCCGTCTGTTTTTTCACCGTGGAGAACTGCTGGGCGAAGTCCTCGATGGTGTCGCTGAAGAGGCCGAACTAGGAGACAGGGGCGTCGAGGAAGCGTGTCTTGTCCGCCTCGTGTATCTCGACCAAGTTCAGCCACAGATAACATTCCTGAACCACAAGTGTGGCCACTGGCTGCCCGAGTGACTGCGCTGTGGCCTTCATGGCCCTGAGGGCAAGGTCGGCTGCTGAGCGCAGTTCCTGCAGCACGTCAGGATCAGGACTACCCTCGTGCAGATCTTTGAGTCCCTTGGCCTGGTGGACTTGCAGGAGGGCCATGGCATGCTCGGCGGAAGCGGCCTGTCCGGTGCCACTGTAGGCTAGCCAGCGAGGGTGCCTACAGCGCAAGCGTGCCGGGGAGGCGGGTGGTTCACGGGGATTTACCCGGCGAAACCGAGCCCGTCATTATCCCCAAATCAACTTCACCGTCCGCAGCTGTAGTGGCTTTCTCTCGTGACAAAAGAAAGCCACGGCCGCAATGCTGCCATGGCTATGTTCTCGCACTGAGAACATGAACCATTCATAAAACGCTGCCTGCGTATGATCCAGAAACTACACAGAGGCGGAAAGACGTCTTTAAAAAGACACCAGAAAAGGACGTTCAACGCCAATTGTGCATTTGCTCTTTTTAGAGGAAATCACTCTTTTACAAACAATCTTTTGATTTGGGCTGTTGAAGTGCCCAGGGGCAAACTGCACTGCCATGCAGAGAAGGAGAAAGCCGCTGAAGTGCGCCGTAGATCCAACAGCAGATCGCTCAGAGGTAAGAGGAACAGGTGTATGTGACTCGCAGCTCGCTGCATACACGACCATCGGCTCCGAAGGAAATTTCTGAATGAAACAGACGCATTTCCCCGCCTTTATACCCGTATGTCTGGGGGCGGCACATGCAAATTCTGTCCGCCAACTTCTCATTGGCCTTTTTTCATAGATCAGAGGTGTATTCGGCACTCGAGAGACCCCTAGTGTCGCTTCTTTGACCATGGTTAACTTTTTTTTTTTTTAATTACTTACAACAATTACACACAAACTCATAAGAAATGTCACCTTTAGATATGTTGTTATTTTAGTGTGAATTTAATCCAGAAGCTGTTCCCCTGATTTTCTATCTTTACATCTACAAGGCACTGATTCCTCTTGTTTGAACAAGACTTGTGATGGAACAAGCACTTGTCTGCTTTTGTCTTTCAGCATTCATGTATGTCAAGATGAGCGGAAGAAGAAATGAGTTCCCATCCTGCACAAGTATTTGCTAATATGGCCTAATCCTTTTTACTTTGAAGCTTATGTTCATGGTAACCAAATAATAATCTATTATTAGAATCTATATTTTTGTGTGAGGATCGATATTTTTGATACAACATAAGTATCGGAAGTATTGATACTTTTGGATCCCTACACCACACACACACACACCAAAAAATAGGTGGTCAAATTCAAAATGGGTTATTGTTAGCATTATCAATCCTACTTACCAATGGCATTGTGAAGACAATGTCCAAATCACTGAAGATGGTTCCACTGGTTCAGCTTTAATGCTTTGATCATGTTACTTCCACTGTCAGTGGTCACACAGACCTGTCAATCTTCCACAGGCTTCCAAGAGGCCAACACATCTTTAAGACCTACAGCAATTATTTCTCTATTATGATAGTCTGGAAAGTAAGACGTCTGAAGGCAAACATTTTGCGGTCTCCATTCTCCAACAATGTAATGGACTGTGAGGCTCATGTATGGTTGAAGAGTACGACTACACCACAGGCCGGTCATAGAATAAAAACAAACTCCTCCACTACTCTTTCACATGTTTCAATGCACAATCTGGGTAACACTAATTCCGTAAAATGTTTGTGGCTTGGCAGTTTATATCTTGGATCAATGGTGTGCAGCATTTTTAAAAAACCTTCTTTTTCAATGGTATATATTGGTACCATACTTCTTGACATTGAATGCCACTGCATGTGTTATTTCTTGCTAGCAGGGCATCTTTTTGTCATGGAATAGCAGTAGAAAATGACACTTATTATGACTAGCTGGCGTTTAGCAGTTTGGGCGGACCCGATGAACAGCTCTTTAAAGGCTTGTCGTCATATAATTTACTGCACTCTTCCTACTCCGCTTGGTGTCTCTGGCCAGGGCCATAGCAGGGAATTCTTGGTCCCCTGACTTTATATTGTTCTGGGCCCCTTTCATATAAAAAAATACAGTCTAAAATGTGTTGTTGCCCCCACGGTATCTATGGGTCCTTAGACTCGTTACCACCTTTCACCTTTCGTTAGCTACGGCCCTGTCGCTGATGCAAATGTTTAAATAAATTAGTGGTGCTTCAGCTTCTGGTTGCAACAGATTTGTTTGAAGTTTGTTTGAAGTCTGACATATCAAACCTAAAACATTTCCACACCACTGAGGAAATATTACCCCGTTTCTTAGGCACAAGTTCCTCTTGTTGTAAAGTGTCATCCGCCTCCATCTTGTTAACCTGTGTTGTGCAGAAAGAGCTCACGCTCACACATAGTTGATGAGATTGGGGCCGACATCAAGCCATTGAACTTTTTTTCCTTCCCTATTCAGCCATTGGATAAACATGTCCAGCCATAGCGTTTGCTAATATCTTATACAAAATCTCGATTTTAAAAATAAAAAACTAGTATTTTTTTTAATGAATCTGAAAAAATTAGAAAAATCTTCTAACTCTAACATTCACTATTAAATATAGCCGTGAATTCAACTGTTGATTTTTTTTCCCGATGTGAATTCACCAAGCGTTTTAGTGATCAAGATCATTAAAAAAAAATTCCAACCACATTTCTTTCCACGAAGCTGAAGGTTTACCACTATCCTTCCAGGTTTTAATAATGTGCTGGACAGTTCTAAACCCAGTTCCAGTGATTTCAGCAATCTCCTTAGTTGTTATCTTTGCTTGATGCAGGCCAACATTTTGCCCCATCTGAAACAGTAACATCACGGGATACTAGGGTTGCCACAGTGTATGGTTTAACCGGTTCTAGGGACAACACCAGTGTGAAATTCAATACCAGGTGGGGGAAACATTATGAATGGAACTTCTGATATCAATACAATAGCCTAACGAATAGAATACCCCTAAATAAAGAATAGTTACCTAATAAATAGTTATCGACTCATCATAAATGAACCTAAATAATGCACTGAAAGCCAGATGTTCTTTACCAGCGTTTAAAATTACAAAAAATGAATTCCCAAAATGCTATTCTAAGATACAGGTTGGCGCTGTTTTGGTGGCACGAGGGTGACCTACGCTATATTAGGTAGGTGGATTTAATATTATGGCTGATCTGAAATATATATATATATATATATATATATATATATATATATATATATATATAGTTGTGTGTGTGTGTGTGTGTGTACTGTATAACAAGTATGGTGCTGCTGAGTGTTTACTCTAACAGTTATTATACTGATGACCCCTCAGTATTTGCTTCATGAGAAAAGCAATAAACAGTGATTTTTCAATGGTAACATAACACAACCTAGAGCAAGCTGTAAAACTCAGAGTGAAAACCATCCATTGTGAAAATCATCCATTAGGTCTGAACCACTGATCTATATATATATAGATCAGTGGTCTGAACCATTTGACCATTTTATAGCAGTGTGATCATATCCCTTTTTGATGACTGTGTTAAATATCACTTGGACACTACGCAATATAATTATGGTCTCATCTCAAACATAAAAATATTATGTCGATTTCAAGTGTGCTGGTTTAGTATTTTCAATAGAGTTGCTTTCCTTTTTTAGTGTAGTTAAACAGCAAAATCTCCATAACTTATCCCCTGTGTAACCTTATGCACTTCATTTGTTTAAACATTTGTTTCGCAAGTGGTGAATTAATGTAGTGCTGAAGTAGTTTGCTGTCATTACCCAAAAATTCACATATTTGTGTCCATTTTGGTGTTATGAGCACTGCCATAAATATAAATAATATCCGAGTCAGAGAAAGTAAATTACCATAATTCTAACATGATATATGAAGGCAGCACAAGTTTTGCTCTAACAGAACATTGTTTTCTGTTCCCATGTTCCACACCCTCTTAAATTACATCATCGTCCTGTCCTGTGTGTTTTAACCTTGGCCGAGTGTTTCAGTGTCAATTCATCACATTTTTTAATTAATTTACTGAGATGCAGAAATCAATCAACCGTAATGGACTGCTGACCTAATCCCTTTAGACACCCGTCTCTTAAAGACTTGAATTACTTAATTACTTAAATCCTGCAAAAGCTATTAATTAATTTTCACAGCATGATTGTATTGCTGCATTGACAGAACATCATATCTGATTTATTCAACACAATAAGGTGATTTTGCTGAGCAGGTTAAAACCTGATTGACAATAAACGGTGTGTCTAGCATTTCTTGATTTTCAGTAGTGCAGGTTTAGCCTCAATTAAAGGTTGAACTGGGGACGTAATACAGTGGTGCTTCTTCACTTCGGTCTTACGATCATTTATTTAAAGGGCCCATGAAATCACTTTCCTGCCTTGACATTTTTCCTATTGAGCCAGGAAATTACAAGTGGGATGAAGCAAAGAGCTCATCCTTATTTTTAGAGAACCAATACATTTTAGTTACATCGACTTACAAGTGTCAGTTGCAGTCATTTTCAGGTGGTATTAGAGGGAGGAGCATTCTCTTTTTTGAGAGCATTTGATTGGACAATAATCTGTGTAGTGCAAGATGAGTCATCAATATTTTTGGTCTGTTTTTCTGGAAGAAAAAGACACGTTAAATGCATATATCTTCTAATTATTAATTTAGTCAACTTTAAATAGTAAACTAGCTGGCTTCAGACCAAATAGACATGGACTATAAGCCACAAAACCAACCTAGTCTCATAGAATGAATGTTACTGTAACAAAATTTTTGCAAACTGAGTTTTATGTGCCACTTTCCACATTTCACTGCAGTTTCCTGGCGAAATGAACACTAGAGGCGCTGCAACAACGGTGTGTTTTACTCACTTTCACACATATCAGGCTGTTTAGGACTGTTTATAAACAGATATTTTGGCTCTATTACCCACACACTGATATGTTATTATGTCAAAACACTTTTCCTGTAACGCATTATTTGAAAAACAATGCTTCCAATGCTTGTATTACAGACACACCTACACTTACACACTTCCAATGTGATTAACTTCCTCTCTAGCTCACCTGATAGCGTGTTGGCCTTGGGATTCGGAGACCGTGGCTGTATTCTGTAGCCCGGCATCCCGGTGACCTCTTGACATGTGGTTGACCTAACGCTGGTCCTCAACGATAACTGCCCTGCTCAAAATCAAAAACTTTCTCTGGGTTTTTGACAGGCTAGACACTACTCTGGCACATTACTGCCACTCAGGTTTAAGACTGAATTGCACCTATAAACGAAAGGTTGATGGTCATAGTTTAGGATAACAGGGTGGCACCTGGGGTGTCCAATCAGATTCTAGTGGTAGCCCGTTCCACCCCAGGCCACTCCCTGCACACGCCCCTGTTCTCACCCCTTATGCCTTCTCAAACTCATATGACTTTCTGTCTTCTGTGGAACACTCAACATTTCCACTCAAGTCATATGGATTACATTGATGCTGCCTTTATGGATCTTGAAAGTTTTTAACCTCACTGACTTCCATTATATGGACAAACACACATCATATATCCACCTGAAGAAAGTCAAATGAGTTTGACCTGGCATAAGACTGCATAAATGGTGAGATTATTATCATTTTTGGTTTGCCTCAAGGAGACACCCTGATATCAACATGTTTATGTTGGTTTGTAAAAAAGAGTCACATTATAAGTATAATACTGTTGCTTTTATGTAGCACGGTTTGCAGTGGTTGAAAATTGTCTCGTCATGAATCTTACATTTTTAACTAGCCATACATGTTGCTTATCTTGTCAGTTACAATTATACTAACAGGATAGGGTCATTTTTCGCCATTACAGCAGAAACAACTTAAAATACATTTTGGGGCATACAGATACGTGTAAGACATCATTAGAGACTATAAATGGTACACTCAAAATAACAACAAAACATTGTGCTTTTGGAAAATAAAGAAAATAAAAGGTCTCTGTGTCTGCGAGCATTTTTCTGAAGTGCGTCACAAAAATTAACTGAAACTCTGCAAATACTTATCACACAAACATGAAACATATGTCTAAAGAAAGCTTAAAATGTCTACTTTTAAATAAAATAATTCAAATTTAAAACAAATATTCTCCTTTAATGTAATCTGTATGAAACAAAGCGATGTACAATTTCTCCTGGCTCAGCTAATTATCCCTAATGTGATCACACCCACAGGCAGATGACGCTATACATACGGAAATGTGCTGAGGCGATCAATGCAAATGGTAAATGCCCCCAACTGTGCCTTAAAAAGTATCAAGTTCATTAACTTTTCTGCACGTTTGGAAGATGGCACAATACACAGTTGAGGAAGCTCCTGGATAGTGATGAAGAGTTAACATTTTCCTCAGAAGAAGAGCGGGACTCAGATGAACGTTTGTATTTTGAAGAGAGACTTGATCCAGCAGAGGATATAATCTCGGATGAGTTAGTCATTTAGTTTTACTTACATTGACGTACGTGTAGTCATGCTATTTTATATAAATGTACATATTTTACTAGTGGGACTGTTTCCAGACTTGCCAGCCAGGATTCAGAGTATTGAAATGTGAAATATGTCCTAATAAGCAAGATTTAGTTAAATGTTGTTTCGGCTAAAGCAGGCATTTAAATTGCATGCTGTTTGATATAAATATGATATGTAATATCATATAAAAATAATATGAATGTTTAGATTAGATTTTAACTATTGTTTATGCTGCCTCATTTTCATCAATGAAGCTTGTTTTTGCAAATATGTGTTCAGTTGTAAATGTGTCAAATGTGATGTAAAAATGCCCATATTAGAAAATCAGCATATTATAATGATTTCTGAAGGATCATGTGACACTGAAGACTGCAGTAATGATGCTGAAAATTCAGTTTTGATCAAGTTACATTTTACAATATATTCAAATAGAAAACTCTTCTTTTAAATTGTAAAAAAGTTTACAATATCACTGTTTTACTGTATTTTGGATCAAATAAATGCAGTCTTGGTTAGCAGAAGAGACTTCTAAAACTTTTAAATGGTAGTGTAGGTCTAAAATTAAATAAAAGTCTTTATGTAAAGAAAATGCATTGTCAGATAACTTCTTTTCATTTAAAACTTGATTTTGATCATTAAGTCTCCTCACATTCATTCTCTTTCTGCCACATCCCTCATTGATGGGCCCAGGGGAGGGATCTTTGTCTCCTCCAGTGTGAATTACAATCAATATTCATGATAGTTCACGCCTCCTTGCATATGACCTTTCTAACACTAAAAGTGTCTTACAAAAGTTAAATGACTAAATTGTTTTGTATGAATGAGTGATCAGGATGCTTTTCACATCATTCTGTAGCAAAAACTCTAGGCTACAAGATCCAGTTCACAAAATTCTTGTGGACAAATGTTTAGTATGTGTTATATGGCCTTATTTCAATTACTTAGAATTTTATTTTTTTTTCAAAAACCACGCATAAACGTTATTTTCTCAAAAATACAAACCTGTACATAAATGTTGCTCCCATATTATTGTAGCCCAGTTTGTGCTGAATACAGTGTTATCAGACTTTAGCCATTAATATTCTTTTAAGCAACTGAAAAAACTTCTCCTGGGCCCAAAACACCCTCAGACAGCAGAGGGTTAATATACATTTTATATACAAGATTATTTCAATGCATTAAGGAAGAGGAGCTTGACCAAGCTCAGAAAGGAGCAGATGCCATCAATGTTTTGGAGCAGGAAAAGCAAAAGTTGCCTTTCAACCAACTGGATATATTGATTGTCCTTGAAAATGAGCTGGGGACTTGGGTCAGTGCACTGACTTTATACCCTTCACATCAGCTACCCAAAGAAGCTGACACTTTTTCTTTCTTTTTTTTAGGTCATACAGTAAATGGTGCAGTAAATCTTGATGATGGTCAGTGTCTGGCCAATTTGGAAGTCTAAAATATTACATAACATGGTTGCAGTTCTTAGTTTATTTCAACTCTAGTCAGATTCAGACAGACTTAAAAGAACTAACTCAGAAGACTAATTTGTTTGGGAATCGCATTGCACTGTTTAATGTGTGTTGCAAGCTATAAATTCAGTAGCGGGACAGCACTGCCACTGACTAGTGCAGCAGGAAACACTGTCAAGTGTATTTTTCTATTGTGTTCTGCATTGGCAGAAAAATGCATGTTCAAGAACCGTTTACGGAACTGAAAGTTATCCGGTATTTTTTAAAACGAAGAACTCTTTATATATATATTATATTTATTTTTAGGTTCGTTTCCAACTCCAGTGATAGAACAATGTATTAATGAAGACCTTAACATGGAGTTGCATGCACAGACAGGAATGCTATGATTGGCAGGTCGAAGTTCTGGAAGTGACAGAAGTACTAAACTGCTGACTATGCATCTGTAACACATACACGCTTGCACTTGATTGTAGAACATTTGATGACCATGTTTTGCAGACCCCTTGCCCATCTGAGCCCAACATTTATCTTCCATGTGTCCACTCCACCCCCCTTTTTTTTCTCTCTCTCTCTCCCCAAGACCAGTGATGGATGGAGCTGTAACTGGCTAGATAAGTGGGAGGCCTTTGAGGGAGGAATTGTGTTTGTGTGTGTCCGACTCAGGCAGTCAAGAGAGTGGAGTTTAATCGTTAAATGGCCTGCATTCTCCACAGACATCGATATAGATGTGGAGTTTTGTGCTTGGGTGTGAATGTGTGTGTGTTCTTTATAGTGTCTCTCACCAGTGTGCTAAAGGGACCGTTTACCACAAAATGGAAAAAAAACATTTACTTATAATGTCGTTTTAAACCAATTTGACTTTCTTTCTTATGTGGAACATAAAAGGAGAACTTTTGGACTAGGACTGGAACTTTCAAGCTTCAAAACTGGACACAAAAGCACCATAAAGGTATCATTAAAGTGTTCCATATGACTCATGCAGATTTCTCCGTTTGTTAAAGTGTGTGGTTTTCAGACCATTTAATTCTATCAGCCACTAAAATGCAAGTCGCAGCCAAAAGTCTAAAAGCACCAGTTCCACTCTGATTGGCTGACACAGTTTCACTTCCTTTTCTCCAGCCACTGAGAAACAAAGATTTGTTTAAAGGTACCGGGCGGTTACAGTGAGCACATCCAAGGAAGAATTAGTCTATGGATTCACCATAGTATTGTGATAACAAATCTTTGAAACCTATTCAGTAGGTTTGTTTGAGAGACTTGGCAGAAAGTTACTTTATGTAAAATAAATAAATAAATCATAATAATAAAACAAGCTGCATATTAATATGGGTCATTGTATTTATTTATTTTTTGTCTGGATCTATTAATTTAAAATGCAAATCACAAGAAACAATTACTTGAATACACGTCTACTATGATGCACGTGCTTTCAGTTTCTTAGTTCAAAATCATCTTGCTATAATGGGGCCATTGAAGCATTTTTGAGCTGCTGCTTGCAATTTCTCACCCTCAAATTTAAAAGCTCACCATCCACACATACTGTGGTCTCATTTTACATTTTAATTTACAAAATAAAAGTTTGTTTAGGTCAAATGGAATTATCCAAAGAAAAGTTTTGGATATTCGTGACTTTCGGAAAAATAAAAAATGACCTTGATAAATATATTTAAAAACTTCTATGTTGTGTTAACTTACATGTATTCAAGTATTTTAACACATTTATTTATTGAAAATGTAATTTTTTTTTTTTTTTCAAAAATGTATGAAAACAACGTGGACATAAATATTACATTTCTAGTAGCTTGATACATGTGTTTTAAACTAAACTTGTGGATAAGACTTCATACCAATAGTCGAAAGGCTTCTTTAGACCCTCTACATCTAGCAGAACCCTCTTACTTAATAACCGCAAAGCATGTCTATACAGTTCTCTATTTGTAAACACACTATTATGCAGTATGAATAAGTTAAATAATGTTATATTTTTTTGTTATTTTCTTTAAAAATGTATTCCCAGAAATCGCAGATCCCCATCTGGCATTCCACAACATTAATAATCAGAATCAGTCCAGAAGAGTATTTCACTCTGCCTTTTTATTTTTTAAACAAGTTTATACAAAGAACACTTCACAATGTTTTTGTTAGAAAGAGATGCTTAAAAAGCATTTAAATCAGTTTGACCATGTCTGTCTGTCCCTTACAAATTGCGATCAGTGTTGTAGATTCAATTGCCATTATCTTTGCTGTTGTGTCGGCATGGCTACTGTTTCCATGATCAGCATCTTTATCGACATCGCTGTGCTTATTTTTATTAACAGCAAAATATGCACTATTATGTGTTCATTGCTTATAGTAAAAATTGTATTTCACAAGAATAATAATCATAATCTATTGAATAAGTTTTCCCTCATGCTAACAGAAAAAACATTATAGAACTCCTTCTACCTGACATTTATAATGATTGTTTTATTGAATCATGAGATTTGAAGCTTTTATTACTGGTATTTTAAAGTCTTTTAAAGGATAGTTCACTAAATCTGTCATCGTTTACTCACCCTTGTGTTGTTCCCAGCCTGTATGACTTTGTTTTTCCCGTGGTACAGTACACAACTGAAGATATTAGACAAAATGCCTCAGTCACCATTCCTGTTCATTGTTTGGAAAAATGAATGATAAAAATGGATGCCTTTTTTAGTTCCACGGAAGAAAGCAAGTCATAGGGGTTTGAAGCAACATAAGGGTGAGTAAACGAGGACAGAATTTTCACTGGGGGAACTATCCCATTAAATTCAAGCCTAAGCTTCCCGTACATAAAACTCTTTTAACAGTCAACAAATGACTTTTAAAAACCTTGTAGATTGTGGTTATTCCCAAACACTTGCAGGAGTTGAACAGGTCTTTTCTGCTTTTGAATCTCGACAGTCTTTCATGAGCTCTCTGCAGCACTCTGTCTTTCTCTTTCTCCATACTGTAAATTTTACTTCTCTGAATTATTCAGCATCTGCTCAAAGTGCAACCAGACTTAATGAAAAAAAAAGAAGCATGGCAGATATGGAAATGGGGCATTAGACAAGCAAAAGACATGGAAACGAGAGGAGAGGATGCTTCTCCCTCCCTCCACCCACAGCTCTTCATCATCATGTACTATATCATCAGTGTCTCTCTCTCTCTCTCTCTCTCTCTCTCTCTTTCTCCAGCCCCTTGAGACCCATATTAACTTGGATATCTCTGACAGCCAAGACTTGCACCGCCCACTGTGCCCACGGAGAGTGAGAGATAGATAGATGGAGGAACAAACAGAAACAAGACAGTGACAGAGAGAGAAAAGGAAAACGAGAGAGAGAGAGAGAGAGAGAGAGAGGTAGACTACGATCAACTAACGCCATGTCTACACTGCAAGTGAGTGGTGCGTCAAAAACGAGATTACTCTTGTTTATCAACAAAGCTCTCTGTGCTGCAATGCAATGCAATGCTGCAATATTTGGGGTCTGAAGAGCAACAGTGACTGCCCATTTTTTCAGCCATCTTGGTTCAAGAAGTATTTTTCCGATGCATTTTTCCCATAGTGATTTAAAAAAAAATAAAAAATCATTTATAAAAGAGTTGTAAGTGATAAACCAAACCAACCAGCTCTGAAGTGAATCCCAACATTGCAAAAGGTTTTTGAAAATTGGAGGAAAAGACAAAGTTACAGGATTGTTAACTCTCTTTCTCATTGGCATGAACTACAATCACATGAATTATTGCGAATGACATAATCGAATGATATAAAACTATATTTTAAATTGTTTTGTTATATTTCCAGGAGTGTTGGTTATTCCTGTTTTTGAGACGTTATTGACATTACATCAGAAATTAGCATAATTAATTCTGATTCAAAGTAATGGCCAGCATCATCCAATCACTGCCAGCCATGTTAAAATAAAATGATACATAATATATTCTGATTCTATGTAATGATTACCATTATCCTATGTCTGTCAAACATGTTGCGTAGTCCATGAATCATCTGCAACCGGAAACTGAACTTTTGGTCAGATTTTAGGAGTGAATGGACTTGGCTGCATAGGAAAGTTATAGGATGCTCCCTTGCTCACTATTTAGTGAATGACTTAACCTCCAGTGGGCTGTCTGTCTGCACTTGTCTCAGAACCAGGGCTGGACTGGGAAGAGAAATCGGCCTGGGATTTTACATGGCAACTGGCCCTAAACTTGTGTTCGCTCTCCTATTCGCAGGGCCGTTTTGTGGTCTGTTCTGCATAATGCGGCGGCTCATTTTAGCTTTTTCGTGGCACGTTACGCGGCCGACACACCCTCTCTCCCAATGGCCAGTGTGCCCCTGATCGGCCCCAAAGTGCGTCAGCCCACGGGAAAATGCCCAGTATGCCAGATTACCAGTCCAGCCCTGCTCAGAACTCTCAGTGTGATAATACACAGTAAATAGAGGATTTCTAAGGAACAAATGCACAGGAGTACACATTAGTGTACATTGTGTTTAGCAGCATGGCGTTTCACAATAAATCACTCATTTAACAAATTGCATATCGGATGAAACTAGAGACTAATCTTTAGACTCAAACAGGTTTCAATGTAAAAACCTGGATATTGTTTTTTCACATAAAAAAATCCTTACATTGAAAATTTAACCCTTTACAGCTGACAGCTGAGAACAGAGATCAGTCAGTTTAAATGAATTTTAAAAATGTGTTCCGTCTAACAAAGCCAAAACACAACATTCACGCATGGGTACGCAGGGTCCATTGGCATGAGGATATATAAGTAGTTTGAGAGTACAGGGAAACTGGTTCGATTGCGTCAATTACTGTGCATCATGAAAGTGGGCGGTCACTGCAGAGCTCTTTTGATGTGCTTTGTTTGCCACAATTTTCTGATTTGTGGATCTTTTTCAGTGTATGGGTCTGATTTTAAAATGTGATATTTTTTTTAATGTAGTTCGAATAACGTGGACTGATGGCTTTAACAGAAGCATATATACTTGAATAACAACTTCAGACCTTACAGTAGGTCTGTGTTTATAGGTTTATAATTTATAGTCAAAATCAATTCCCCTGTGGAAACAATGAACGAGATTTTTACTTCCAGAACCAGACTGAAAGTTTGTGTGAAGATGAAAGGCGACATATAAAGAGTTAGAAGAGAAAGCTATGTTCTCAGTGGTCAGAGTGAAGTAACATCATAATCGATTTACAAGGTTAAATTTCTGGTGACAAGTAATTTATCTGTACACACTGAAACCTAAGATGCTATGTGATATAATTGCAGCCAATCACAACATATCTGATGTTCAATATACAGTTGTGTGGAGCGGGATTTTGAGAGTTGTGGGCGGGGATACCCAGCGTGAAATAGAAAACAAGCAATCATCAAAATGTTTCAATGCTCGTTGCTTTTCAGGGTTGTGGCTAGTTAAGACAATAGCTCAGATTTACATTGAAGAAATGGATTTTATCACTCATCATGCCTGGCAATGAACAACTGCACAATTTGTTGGTTGTCTGGTTTCTTCTGTACTTTTGCGCTGGGTAGCCCTGTCCTGAGTGAAATATCATTGGTCCAAAATCCCACTCCACATGGATGTATAAGCAACAAATATGTTCTAATTTTCTGTGGTTGTATTGCAACGCATAGCATTTTCACTTTCATAGTGGACAAATTTATTTAAAATGTGTTGCATTGTGTGTTGCCACCAAGAAGATCCTTTGGGGAAGTTGCACAAACAAAAAGAACTGTTTACAATGTCAAATCTTCATCTGTAGTTTGTGTACACGCACATGTGTGTTGGTGAGATGGTGTGCACTAATGCTGCTTTATATTCACAACACATCCATAAACCGAGTTGGGGAGTAACAGATCACATGTAACGGGATTATGTATTTAAAATGGTAAATATAAGTAACTGTATTCCACTACAGTTACAATTTAAATAATTGGTATTTAGAATACAGTTACATTCAACAAGAATTTTGATTACTGAAGAGATTACTTTGCATTTTATTGTTATTTGTTTCATTTAATATTTAGTCCTTTCAGATGGAAAACATTTATACATATAAATGATGCGATCCAAAGTGCATTTGAACAGCGGTGAAACACTTTCTTATGTGTTATGTTCATACAAGCAGACAGAGGAGTAAGTCTGGAGCGGAAGAAATAGAAATGAACCTTGTGTAAATTGCTAGCTTTACGCTAAGCTAAAATGCTATTTCTAGCCATTTTACATGCACATGTTACCAGGCACGATTATATATTTTTTTTAATCAAAAATATGATCCAAAATTCACGTTGGACCATAATTAGTTTTTTCTAGTAAGACCTTTGATATTAGGGCAAAATCATATTCTTGATAATCATTTTTGAATTGTTTTCCTGTAAAAATATCAAAAAACCCTTTAAACATGATCAATTTGATTGATCTTGTTTTAGAAACAACACTACATAAGATATTTAGGTTTTTCAGTGAATGTATTTTTAACATGTGTATAAACATTTATAGTCAAAACAAATGAAAAAATCCACCAGTGATGAAGATGTAATCCAAAGTATTTAGAATACGTAACTGACCTTGAGTAATCTAACGAAATACATTACAAATGACATTTTACAGCATGTATTCTGTAATCTGTAGTGGAATACATTTCAAAAGTAATCCTCCCAACCCTGTCTATACATTTTTAAACAATATTTATATATTTCACTTTTTGTAATTTTTTTTTAACCCTGATATATGAAAAGACAGGAGTATATAACCAGTAAACATGAAAATGAAACACAACAACTGCGATAGGAGATATTTCTCAATGCCAGTATTGTGTAACAAAAAAAAATAATAATAAAAAAAAAAATGGTTCTTTAAGTTTACAAGCAAGCCTAATTAGTCTTCCTGTCGTTCTCTTAATCAATGATGTAACCTTGGGAGAGGGTAACTTTTAATTAGGATCAACCTGCAATTCTGTAGCTGGCTTTGGATTTCCTTTTAATGCTGGTAAGTTCAATCAGAGAGCAAGATCACTGATTCCAAATGTCTTTATCACTGCTGTGATAAGCTCTCACATGCTCTCTCCTTAAAAAGTTTTTTTGCATATACTTTCAGGGTCCAAACAAGAAATGTCCCTGTTTACTCATGGAGGGAGCAGCTTTTTTTGCTGTGTTGGACAAAATGTCTCTTGTGTTATCTTTCGTGGAGTGGTCATGTGAGGTGATAATGCACTACCCGAGTTAAAGGATGCCTTGAAAATTCAATTGAAAATTGTTGGTACTACATCAGTACTTAAGGGGAAACTCTTGTTAAGAGCACATATTGTACCTCTTTTAAAAGCCCTTAGTAGAATCAAATTATTATTCAACCAAATTGTACAAAGACAAAATGTATAGTTTAGAACAGTGCATAAGAAAAGAGTGTTCAAACGTACCACCAAACAAATGGAAACAATGTGATTCTCCAGTATATATATATTACATGTCTCTGGACTGCTAAATAAGATGTCATTCAAGCATTGGTTATAATACATCTTTTAAAAATTATTAAATAAAGCATATGGACTATACATATAGCACAAGATTCAACTATGGCAAGTCATCTTTTAAACTAAGGAACAGTTTACCCAAACATTTTGTCATTTAATCCATTACAACTGCATGTTGTTTCAAACCTAGATGACTTTCTTCCATGAAACACAAAAGGATATGTTAGACAGAATGTTTAGGCTTAGTCATTATTTACTTTCATTGTATTGAAAAAAAAAAGATGTGAGTAAAATAGTGGCAGATGCTATTTGAACCCCTATTTAAAAGCTAACATACAGAATAGGGGCATCCTACACCAACATTTACCCTTAAACCCACCCCTGATACATGGATTTCAACTGGCTTTTTCAATAAAATAATATACAAAATTTTAACCAAGCACAAGGTGCTTATATTCAGCAAAATACTAATTTTTAAATATCAGTAACAATTGAATAATTAATTAGCAAAGATTTCACATTTTCACATTACTAGTGCATGCAATACAAAAGCTGACAATTTTGGAAAATATTCAAAAATATTTTTCCATCAAGAAATGTCTGGAAACATCCACCACGTAGCCGCAAACATCTAGGACATTGCACACAACAGGATTTTCAGCTAAATTGTAATCATGTTAATGATGAACAGGCTTCAGAAAATAGCGTATCAAATTTGATACAGGCGTCGTTATAGGGTTAACACTATATTACTGTAGTAACTCCATGGTCAATTGCATCAAAACTATGTTTTCCACCCAAAAATATGGTTACTACTATAGTAAAACCATGGTTAATTTTCGTACGGATTAGCCGAGACTTTCGCAAAATGAGTAATACAAACTAAACATGACCAATGATTATCTGCAGAAGAAAGACATCCCCCATCTAGCCCAGACAAGGAAGGAATCGAGTGCGATCGACAGAGGAAATCATCCTTTATATTGATTTTTATTTATTAATATAAGTGGTAGTAAAGGATATATGAAGAGTGGAGACGGGATGGGGGAAAAAAGAGACAAATGGCGGAATCAAACCTGTGTAACAAAAACACATTCACACTGCCGTTATAGCCCATACCACGGCACAACACTGATGGTGCAGAAATTTCTGTGTTTCCACCAGACTATTTGAGTGTAAAGAGACGCACTGAAAAAACGAATGGTGACAGAGCTTAACATTCTGCCTAATCTCCATGTAAGGAAAAAAGTCATACAGGTTTGAAACAATATAGTACAAGAGTGAATGACAGAATTGTAATTTTTGGGTGAACTATGCCTTTAAGTTAGTAAGGAAGGTGTTAGAAGTGTGTTTAAATTCGGAAGCACTTCATCTTTGTCAAATGGTTGTCAACTGGGGCAGGCTTGACGCTGTTTCCAATTATTCTCACGGTACAAAAAAACACAACATTGCAAATAGTACATAAACATTAAAAAGTACATAATGTATTGCTAAAGATAAAATGCTACCTAGTGGCATTCACATCGCAGGTAGAACACTTTAATTTTAAGAAGAAATCGGAAACAACAGTCATTGAGCTTATTGGGTGGTTTTAAATAACCACTGGATAACGTCTTCACACTTTTCCGAAACTGTATTTGGAAGCAAACAACTGATATTTACATCTTGTATTTCTTGTGTAGCAGATGTGCATGTACTCAACCTAGTTTGATTTCCATTATAGGTCATCCACAACCTCCACAGATGTAAATGGTTAATTGACCAATCCAATGTTACATTGAGCTAAAGTCAGAATTAAGATACAGACAAGGTTTATTCCTGGAACTTATTCCTCACTTGATTCAACTAGAGACGATGTCATGACCATCCGTAAGAGTGCTTTGACACTGTGGTTTTCTCAGAGGAAAAAAGCTCCAGTCTTCTTGACCTTATAGCATACAATGTGACTCCAGTTCAGGCCAAGGATCACCTTGGCATTGCTTGGCATCTCTGTGCCAGGAGAGATGACGACTGTGTCTGTCCTTCAGGGTTTGGCCACAGAAACCCAATGCCACCCTGGAAGCATCTGCCACAGAGACCGAACGAAGCATCATTTTCTTGTTTGGCCCAAACAGCAGTTCTATTAAACTCTATCCATAAACATTTCACACTCTATAAAAGTCATTAGAAGGCCCATGCATTAGATTTCAAAAGCCCGTAAAATCTCTTCTGTTGCTCACTTGGCTGTTCAAACAAAGGGTACTCGCTACCGTTTGGCCGCACAACTGTTTGCTGGAGAAACAGGTTGTTTATTATGATTCAAAGTGGAGAGAGGTTACCATCAGACAATATACTCCTTTAAGTTGGTAAATGGTGCCGTTTTCATGAAAGTCTAATTTTGTCTCACCTCCATGTTTTTGAGCAAAAAACATTTGGATCTGAAAACCATCTAAATCTTTTGGATCCATTGTGGAATGAAGGACAAGATTGGAAAGCAAGAGAGCAAGATTCTTAGTCTAGAGGCAACATGGGATATTAGATTGGCTGTATTAGACATGTGCTGTCATCAGTTATAGTGCCCCTTGTTTTGTGGCATTGTGGTGACCAGATGCCTGGTTGGGAAAAGCTTGGTGCGGCAAAGAGGGAGTGAGTTTGGCAGGTCTGTCGATCAGTCATTTGGCCCCAGGCTGGAGAGGACCAATAGGCCTAATATTCCCTGTGGCAACCCCCAAGACACTTAATTCTCAGGTCTAGTGCTCTGAGGCTTCATGGCTTACACTCTAAAACTGATGCCCAGATTTAGCACTTTCCCATGTGCATTATTAGTATGCTACAATAGGGTTTACTTGGGTATTAATAGTGCATGCTAGACCTGGCCATACCAGCACTGGTTTAATAGGACCAAAACTTGCAGTCACCAAAAAGATAACTATTTACAGTACATTCAGAGAATTCAAATGGAGCATGTCGTTTCACTGGTAAAGCAAAGGATACACATGGGAAAAATTAGCAAAGTTGTTTTGGCAGTGCTAATTATAACATTGGCAGACCATTTCACCTAGATGTGTTCTCCTGTGTCACTATGACACTTTATCTCTGCAAGCGACTTTAGTTTCTGGCAATATTCCTCTTGAGGTCTATCAGTAGAGGATATATGCTCATTGACCTTGTCTGTACCTGTGGCGTGTCTCAAACAAGGGTTTGGAATAGAAACAGCCAAAATAACTGACTGGAGCGATGTTGTCTTCTCTCTGGATGAGCACCGGGAGGCATTCTTCGACCTCAAGGTGTTGAAGTAAAGAGGCCAAGTGACTTTAAACCGTCTACTAAAATATCAAACCCTTGGTCCTCCCAAAACTTAAAACTCTGTTTCTCTCTCCTTCAGTCTCTTAGGACACCTTGGTTTTTCCACTGTCCTCTTCCTTATGCTTTATCCCTGTTATCTGTCCTATGTGTTCTGGAATTGTCTGAATAATATCTCACCATGTGACAGTTGCTGATGGAAGCTGACAGCACAATAGCCTTGTCTAGGAGGGTGTGAAAGATACAGAGGTGCAAGACTCCTACCTCCTGAACTTTGCTATCAGACACATGGGTCTGAGCAACAGGAGACATAGGACAGCAAAGGTTCCAAGTAAAACAGGTCAGATTGTTCGAGGAAAATAAGTTGACTAGGGAATCAATGCCCATCCAGGATCCAAGCCAAGATCATGCAAGATTTTCCTCCTCTGCTCTTGGTATTATAGTATGGTGAATAAATATATCTAGTCAAAAACAATTATGAGGAAATATAATAATAAATATCACTGAAGCATATGTTCTGACGATTTCACATCCAGTCTAATCACAGTCATGCTAATCTGTGTTCTCTTTCTTCAAGATCACTTTTTGTCCATCTTTCCAGGCCACTCCTGACTCCCTCCCCCCTCACACCGTGACTTCAGTCTTGCTGTTCGTGGGCAGTCCTTTGTGTTTGGGGTGGATGTGCGGAGACTGTCCATACCCTAGGGGCTGGGAGAACAATTCCGGAAGTGTCTCAATGCTTAACTGTCCCTTGTTGGAGAAGACCTGGCGCCGACTGTTAGGTTGGGACATTGGTAGCTGTTGCTGGGCCATAAGAGGGACCTGGTGTTGGATGTGGCTCTTACTGGGATCCCAGGCTTTAAATGCTGAGCTGGTTGTGAGGGGGTGAGTGTTGGTCTTGGAGATCTTGTGCTTGGGGACTTGGGCCGATGTGATGGTGATGGCCAAAGGAGTATGGATGTCTGGAGGGGGTAGGAAATGTTTGTCTTTGTGGTGGAAAGTGATGGGTTGGAATGTTGCAGGTGAGAATTGGCGGTGTGTGTAGTCCATCATGGGGTAGCTTTTGGGGTAGTAGTTCCTAGCTGTCGTTTCTGCAACGGGAAAAAGTGAAAATTAAATTAATCCCTTTAGTTGGCATTTCTTTAAAACCCATTATTGTGCCATTTCAGATTGACATACTCCATGAAACATACAAACCACACTACATGTATGTGTCACTGACATTGGCTGCTATATTTAGTATTCAGAGAATCTAATGAGTAAATCACCTGGAGCACAGGGTCATTGAGTGCAACATGAGAATGCTCTTGGTACTTTTATACCTTGAGGGAGCTCTGGTCGTAGCCAACACAGTCAACATAGTCATTATGAAAAAAATATGTACTGCATATGTACTGATAGTGAACCCAAGAAATTTCCAGTGAAAATGTATAGATGCATAGATACATACATGTAACGGATGGTACAACAGGTAACCAATAGTGTTGATTATAGAATAAGAAGCATTAATTGTCAGGTACACTATTTGTTTGTGAGCAGGATAGGTTAGGCTGTTTTTTTTTATTTCTAGAAGGTTGAATTTGGTTAGCAAGTTAGCAACAGTTGACAGAGAAGAGTTAGCCTTTTTGCCTGTCTCAGAGAATTAGCCTATCTGCACTGAGTGCTGCTAGCAGAATAGAGGCCCACTCGCTTCACTGCCTTCAGACATAAACAACCTTGCTTCACTGTTTTGTCATTTTTGTCGCCCTTTTCCTTTTTTTTCATCCTGGCGTTCTATATGGTCCCATCTCGCTATCAATTGAGTCAAATCCAATGCGTGAGGCAAACAGCTGCTGACAAGGCACTCAAGTGTGTAGCGCAATTTCTGCGTGTTTATATATGTGTGTGTATTCTCTCAAATGTGCAGTGGCCCCAAAAAAGTGCTTGGCCACTTTTGGTCACTTACTGTAAGTCACACCTAAATATGTTGAAATGCCATTGCATTAGATACTAAATATCAAGCCAATTTGTTACAATGGTTACCATGGTAAAGGTTTTGTAATTAGTGGAAATCTGAACTGTGCATTGTACGATCCTTTGTGACTGCATCAGTACGGACGAGCACATTGTTTGCAGTTGTGCATGAGCAAATGTCGGTTAGTATTACAATCTGTTATCAAAATAAATCCTGAACAGAGAAATTACAACATATGCTCAAGGCAAAACCCATGTCTCTACAATACACAACTTAAGTGTTTAGATATATGACAAAATGTACCCAACTGTGGACAGTAAATCAAGCGGTAATGTGCTAATATGGTTAGACATGCAGATGATCTTATACTCATAGCTTGTATTTATCTTTTTTTATCTTTAAGTGAGAGCATCAATTAGAAGCACATTCATGTTCCTTTTTAATTTTGGGAGTGTTTTGATTTAAAATTTGAAGAAAGAAACTAAAGAATCAAAAGAGCAGACTTGAAATGTATTTCAAGCTTGCTCCAATGGAGGAAAAACATACTTTTATTATGGAATTTATTAATCGTATATTAATCGTACTAAATGTACGTGATACATAGACAGTCTATGTATGTATAACAATATATAGTGTTCCGATTTTTTGATTAATAATTTAGCCCCTATTAAAAATGAATAAATGCTATTGCATTAAATCACTAAATAATAAAGAAAAAAGAAAGAAAAAATAAATTATATATATATATATATATATATATATATATATATATATATATATATATATATATATATATATAATTATTATTATAATTCAAATTATTATATAAATTATAAATAGTAAGGAATGTCTTTTTTTTTATTATTCTATTAGGTGGTATCTCCTCATTTAGATGGCTAGGTAAGTGTGTGTGGGTGTACTTGGATACAATTTAGGAACAATTGTTTCGACAGAATTTCAATCAATATGACAAAGCCTCCCTTTGCAAGGGATGTCCTCATTTGGAAAACCAATTCGTAATAAATTAAATGTTTTTCTTATCCTATATAAGGTTTTCTTTTATTGGTAGGGTCAGGGTTTGTGTTAGTCTGTAGTTTTTATTATTGTTGTTGTTTTTTGTCTGTAGAATTTGTTTTATATAATAGCAATTTGTTTTATATAATAGCAATAAAAGTGTACGATATGTACTCATTTATATAGCCAAGTAAACGTGTGTGTGTGTGTGTGTGTGTGTGTGTGTGTGTGTTTGCTCCTCAGGGAGAATCAGGCATTGCAACAGGAGAGAACGTGACATAACAGCCTGATGATGTCACACACAGGAAGTGCTCAGAGAGTAAACATATGCATCAAACTAATGAACAGAAGGCAAATGTTCCAGCAAATGTTCTCTCTGTCCATTTCTTCTTTTTTCATGCTGTCTGGCCTCTTTTCATCTTTAACCAGTGTTTACTACCCATCCTTCTTTGCATCGCTCACTCTGTTTCCTTGCACTGTTTTTCTTTGTTTGTCTGTCTTTCTCTATATCTGAATCTTTCAGATCGTTACTCTTTAATTAAGATAGTGCTGGCAAGCTGTCTTAGGCACCTGCCACATTTTGGCTCTGGCCCTATTCATAACAACCCCTCCCACTGCGCATGTTCTCCTCCATTCCTCCTTTCATCCTCTCATCTTTCCTTCCACTTGCCCTGTTAAACTCTCTCCCTCCTCTCTCTGAATTTGCCAGCACAGTCAGGGTTGATCCACCTCGAGCGCTCAAAAAGCAGTAATCCAACAGAAGACACTGTGCCAAGAGTCCGTGCCTGCATGTATAATGTCAATTATTTAACATTAATAGGCTACTGGATGTAATTTTTCATAATTTTTTCTTATGTCATTATTTGCCATGAGCTGAAAAGTCCAGATCTCGACGTTGGCTTTTCTGGGAACTCGCAGGGGTTCATTTTCAGGAATTCAGCTTATTTATGTTGAGGCCTGAACGATACAGAACTAATAATTTTCGGAGTGCTATATTAGCTCTCCTGATATGTTGAGTGGATCACCAAGGGAACATGTTAATTCTTCCACATGCATTATTGAAAAGTTTTGTAGTAGAACATAGGTTCGACGTATAAAGTATGATACATGTATGAGAGCTGTGTCGAGGATTGACTGCTGTATTCTATTGTAATCAATAGATCAGTTCATTCAAATGGTTCATTTTAGTTGTAATAAAGCAATAATTTGTGAGAGGCTGTGTGTTATAGTAAATTTACCATGGGTAAGGGGTGTTCTTAGGCACAATGTGAAAGGAATGTGGTAAAAAGTGCCATCAACAACAAGATAAAAGGCACCAATGTTCAAGAAAAAGTTACATTAAGAATAATAAAAAATAAAAAAATCCACAATGTAATATACTGTAGTTCATTAGACTAACACTAGGCTATTTACAGTTTCCAAGTAATGCAGCGACAAATACATTTTGCATTATGGGATTTTTCATGAGCTTCAGACATGGCTCATCCAATCAGAACTTAAGTCAGAATTATCCATTTCATAAAAATCAACTCTGTTACGCTGTTGCATTTAGAGTAGTGCTGTCAGTTGATTAAACGTTTTAATCGCAATTAATTGCATAATTTTTATGTACCGTATGTAACTATATAATGCTTTATTAACATTTCCCAAACAAAGCCTTCCCCAGTATAAAGATAGAAATGCACCAAAATTGCACCAATTCAAGTAACATTAAACGTTTCGAGTTTGACATATTACAAGAAATAGTATACCCATGTGTTGCGCATTAATTGCAATGATCATTAAATGACTTAGGCTCACATTCTCCACAATATTAATCTGCGAGCACTGTTGCTATCTGCTTTTCTTCAGGTATCTGAAGCCATGTTCATGATTCGTGTCAGGGCTTCATGTCAGTTAAAGCCAGCGTGAAGCACCACTTTGAACTCACATGAAAGTCCTTGAAAATGCATTAACTTTGACAGCTTTAATTTTGAGTAAATGTATCTGTTTGAGATACCTGTAAATGGTCCTAATAATGTTATTGTCCTGATTTATAAAAACATATATATATATATATAT